>OZ012684.1:35895881-36040881 GCA_963942565.1 Maea johnstoni
TATATATATAATATATATATATATATATATATATATATATATATATATATATATATATATATATATATATATATATATATATATATATATATATATATATATATATATATATATATATATATATATATATATATATATATATATATATATATATATATATATATATATATATATATATATATATATATATATATATATATATATATATATATATATATATATATATATATATATATATATATATATATATATATATATATATATATATATATATATATATATATATATATATATATATATATATATATATATATATATATATATACATATATACATATATATCAACCTGTACCTTCCTTCGTTGTGAATCTGCACGGCATAGTGTACCAGCAGATGCTGCCATCTATTGACAATAGTTAATTTCATAATCGTTTCTTGTTTACTTAGATGTAAACGCTAGTGGTGGATGTAAACGCTAAATCAATTTGATTTGACTTACAAAGTGAGATATCAAATTAAATGCAGTTGCAAAAACTATGGGAAAATAACATACAACAATATGGTCAAATATGACCAAAAGATGAACATATAACTAAGCATGTTTAAGACGAAGTTTATTCAAAACTATTTTTGCTAGTGTTCAGTGGTACTAAAACACTCATCTTTGAATCTGTTCTTCAAGTTTATTCCGGTACTCTGGCCTACTTTATCATAAAATGGCACTAACGATGTAGTCATTCCTAGGGGCTGATACTACCTAGTAGACACAACTAACAAATGCCTGCAATTATCCATAATAGAGGATTTACATGCCAGTGTCAGGTTTAGATCAGGTACATTATATCTAGCCATCACTTTACCAAGTACACTGCAAATGGCGCTGCTTTACTCTACAGTTAGCGGGGGTCCCTTCTTTAAATCAATTTATAGAAAAGACATGGTCCTAGGAAAATTTATGCAAAAAGGGTAGTGTCTAACACGAACTTGCACAACAGCCCCTGATAAAACAGTACCCAAAACTTCTGGATCGATAGTACACTTTGCATACGCTTTCAATAAGGATAACATCATAAACAGTTCCATAATGATTGTGAAAACATGTTCCTTCCAAAAGTCGTTTTCCAAGATGGTTCAGCAGAGACTGTATGTAAAGTATGGAACGCCATATGACCAAATATTCAACATTTAGAATGTTTGATGCAACCTGACTCATTACGCATCAACCTGCGTGCAAAACGCACCAACATGGCGAATACGCACCAACCTGCATTCGTCAATATCATTTGGCCAGATATAGAAGAATGCAAGTTGGTGCGTATCTGCGTGTGCATGTTGATGCGTATTTGCCGTTCACTTCCGTCGCATTTTAAGGGGAGAAACTATGGTGAAGGGGAAACTCCTTGCCATGTTATCCATACAAGGATGGAATCTGTGTTTAATGGACGTACGGGAATTTAAGTATTTGGAGCATCGGACATGAACAGAGAGTCATGAATACATTTAAGCACAAATCTGAAGAAATTTAGGGTATTAAAAAAAACGAATAACATAAATAATAGGGGATAAGAGGGGCACATATGACCAAAAATAACGCCTTCTAGGTCTATTACTTTGAGCATCGGACTTGAAGAGAGAGTGATAAAAATATCTAATCACAAATCTGAAGAAAGTAAGGGTATTATAGTCTGTCCGACTTGGTTGGGCTAACAGCTTTTTCCTCTTTTTTCCCACAAAATTTCGTTTTTGCTATTCAAACTTGGCAACCCTCTTAGTAGCACTACCACGTGTATGTATGAACATACTTTTTGTCTTAACTCTACAAAATGTTGATTTTGGGGCTTGTATAGCCAAAAATAACGCATTCTTTTATAGACCTAGGAAATAAAATAAAATAACAAAGAAAGAGAATACAAATGAAAGAACGTTATAATATATTTCAATATTCATATTTAATCAATTTCAATTTTCAATATTTCAATCAGCATGCTGTCGAGGTGCGCTTAACATTGTGAGGCATTTGATGTGACGAAAAAGCATGCACAATGTGGGGTGCTCCAGGAGAAAATTTAAAACTGTGCAGCATTGCTCCAGTTCACATAGAAGGTATTCAGCACGGTTTAAATCATATGTATCCTTGATTTCCACAAAAGTGTGTGCTATAAGTGGGAGAGACTGTAAAAATAAAATATGCTCTTCTGTCTCATCCATGGCCAAAGCAATGTGAGATGCTAGGCAAGTGCTTGAAAGCTATTTAGAGCTACACCGGACAGGATATGCAAACCCAACTGGGGGCAATTAGCATGTGCTTCAGAATGGTGGGTCAGGAGTGCCGGTGTAATGGGATAAAGCGACCCCAGAATCTGTGGACCCCCAGTCACTGAAAATTAGGGTTACATTGACCCCCTGGGATATTGACTCCTAAGCACCTGTTGACTTACCCCTGGATAAAATGATACCTAGTCCTAGTCACTTACCCCTAGTGTATCAAGGCTTCATTGTTTTCTAATAAAAGCACTATTTTGATTTTGATTTATTTGCTGTACTTATGATAAAAGCATTAAATATATCATTTTAAGCAGACAAATATCCTAGGATACAGTAAACAATAAATAAAAAAAACAATTTATTTTTCAATATTCATAATTCAAGGTATTTATTAATTTTGAAGAAAGGAAAAGTAACTAAAATGAACTATGAATATTCAAAGAATGAATAATGAATATGAAAAAAGTGTTACAAATATTAAATATAAACTTGAATTTTCTGTATTCAGAAATGATTCTTTAATATTTATATTTATTTCAATATGTATTGATTATTAAAAATATTGAAAAGGTCTTTTTGCATATAATTGGTAAATTGAATTGCGAATATTGGAAAATCATTATGATAATATAAACTTTTTCAAATATTCATAATTTCTTAATATTCTTAATTCATATTTTCATATTCATGACTTTTCAATGTTTGTAATTCATTACTGCATATTCCTAATTTATTTTTCATTTTTGTATTAGTTTTTCAATATTCATGATTAAATGTTTTTCTGCATATTGAAAAAGGTATTAATGAATATTAACAAATCATTAGTGAGTATTGAAAGATAACCTTGAATTTCCAATATGAGTAATTTATTTTTCAATATTCATAACTCATTATAACTCATAGTAGGGTAGGTGTTGGCTAAAAGGCCAACCCAACTGATATTATCTTGCACTACACCCTACGTGTAGAATATGCCTCAAAATATTGATCTGTATATAACGGTAAATAGACACTAGCCTATGTTGCCACTAGGCTATTGAATTAAGTGTATTGTGTAGAACATACTTCAGAGTTCCTACTACGTGTAGAATACGCCTCAAAATATTGATCTGTATATAACGGTAAATAGACACTAGCCTAGGTTGCCACTAAGCTATAGAATTAATTGTATAGTGTAGAATATACTTCAGAATTTTGATTTGTGTATATACCGGTGACTAGACACTAGTCTAAGCTACCACTAGGCTATAGAATTAAGAATACTCTTAAAGATAACCTTGAATTTCCAGTATGAGTAATTTAATTTTCAATATTCATAACTCATTTTTCAATATTTGTTATTGATAGTCATTTTTTTAAAATTATTAAATATATTCATTACTCAATATTCTTAAATCATTTATTATCTATAAATGATATTTCAAAATTCATGTTTTTCCAGTATGGGAAAAATTATACATTTTATGTTTATTCTGAGCACATTATTCTACATTGAAATTAAAGTTCTACACTAGCTGTCATTACCAGTCCAAGTGACCTTGTTAACTTAGAACAGGGAGGTCACTGTCATCTGTTACACCGGGGAGGTATTTCCTGAAAAACATGTTAAAACACTAACTTTTCCCTGGCCTGCCCCTCTCAAACCTGCCCTTGTATTATTATGATATCACTTTACCAAAGTACGAAAATATTTAGCAAAAGTGTAGTTTAGGGTTCGTGTAACTAGCAAAAAATCATTACACTGGTTATGTACATTTACAAATAGTGATTATATGCTTAAGTCTTCAAGAAAAGTCTTTCGTAATATTTTGAACTTAAACCTTTTATAATTTTAACTTGGAATTAGTATTTTATGAAAAGCATACCAAAATATATATATATATATATATATATATATATATATATATATATATATATATATATATATATATATATATATATATATATATATATATATATATATATATATATATATACATATATATATATATATATATATATATTAATATATATATATAAATATACATATATGTATATATATATATGTATATACATATATATATATACATATATATATATATATATATATATATCTATATATATATATCTATATATATATATATATATATATATATATATATATATATATATATATATATATAGGGAAAAGTTAGTGTTTTAACATGTTTTTCCGGAAATACCTCCCCGGTGTAACAGATGACAGTGACCTCCCTGTTCTAAGTTAACAAGGTCACTTGGACCTAAATAGATGTACAGTGCCATAAATTGATTAAAACAGTTCAAAATTATTGAAATGTGTTTTTGATGCCGGGGATCTGTTGCTGGCGCTGTCTATTTGATTCATGTATTATAAAATATTGACATCATATTTATTAGCGTATTCCAATGACCGCTTGTATACTGAAGGCTATTAAAAAAAAAAAGGTTTTTGGTTTGACGGAGATATGTGCAATAATCAGTTTTTTTATCTGCAACAGTCAAGTAATTAGATAGTGGCTGTGTACCCGGCAGGCCGACTTCAGTATTTGGCAATATAGCCGGAATATTATCAATGTCAGAATGTGTAGGGCCCATAGATAAAGAAAATGTAATTTTTTATTGGAAATAGAAAGTTTATTGGTGCAAACAAATACAATTTATCAAGAAAATGACCCACACTTTCAACGACAGGTTATAATTATGTTATATATTATTACATGGATTTTGATAAGTATATGGCAAGAGTTGATTAAGCATCTTTTAATATTAAAAAAAATCTCTATTGATATTTATAAACATTTATAATTAATAATAAATGATATATAAATATTAGAAAATTGTAAATACTAGAAATTTCTAATATAATAATATTTATAATTCGTTTTTTTAAATTTATGAATAATCCAAAGAAGTCACTTCGTAATATCAATAATTATTTTTTTCATTATTTATAAATTATTTTTTTAGTTTATAAATCATTTTCTGCTATTTATAAATCATTTTTTAATATTTGTAAATGCCTTAAAAATTCACAAATTTAAAAAAAATGAATTATAAATTCTAAGAAATGATTTATAAATACAAGAAAATGGTTTATGAATATAGGAAATGATTTATTAGTATTTAGGGTGTATACACACACAAAGGTTAATCTTAATAATGTGAAATATTGTTTAGTTCATTTTGTACTCTGTAGTAATAAGGATTTTTTCAGGATTAGTTTCTAGGCATCCTTCATCTAGCATCCTCATTTGTGTATATTGGCACGTATTTACTAATACCTGGATAAACTAATGTCATGCATTAAGGGGGCACGGGACCTTCGCACCTTCAAATAGGGCATTTTTTTGTTTTTTTTGATATGTGAAAGCTGAAAAGGTTTGCTACTTATTCTTTGGAATTAGAACTCTCTACTAGATCTACAAATGACAAAAAACAGGACTTTTGTAAAAGCTGACTGCTAGAGGAGAGAACATCCTCAGGCACCCAGCTGGGATGTTTATCTAAGATCTTAATATCCTTTCCTTATCTGATCTCCTGGGAGTGTGCTTTACTGGCTGATGGGTGTGAATTGGGTTTACAGTTCCTGGCCAGGACCACAATGTGTATTGTATCAAATGGGAGTATCCTGCTACCCAGGAAACAGGTACTGAGCAATGATTGCATTGCAATTAGGGTATTGAATAAAAGGTGTAATTCTTGTGCATCAGCTGTCTTGCTTTACAGGTGAAGGTCAGACAGTTCAGGTAAAACCAATCAAATGCTCCAGATATATTCTGGTGTGTGATTGGCAGGATGTTTGGGATATCTTACCTAGATGAAGAGGGTTTCCTGTACAGGGTGTCCCAAAAAAAATGCAACGAGCTACATTTTCCTAAATTACAGGGAGAATAGGAAGCCGGTATTTAGTATTTATACACTGTTGGAAAGCTACATATCTCAGCTAAGCACCATGAAAAAATCACAATGAAATGATATTCCTGTGGGGAGGTATCCCCCCAAACATGACACCCCCTCTGATGTGCAATCGCGCGCGACCGGTACTGGCCTGTTTATACACAAGGTACATTTTCCCTTATTGCTGGAAATCTTTGAGACTGGTATGTATTCTTCTTTCATCCTTGAAAAGCTACATATGTCTGCTAACATAGAAAAATCAAAATCAAACAATACTCCTGAAGGGAGATATCCCCCAAAAGGTCACACCCACTCCAAAGTGAAATTGCACATGAGAGGTTCTTGTGTGTTTGCATGTAATATTCCCATACAGATGGCTTGAACAACCCTAAAACAATGAATCTAAAGGCATATTGCCATAAGTTGAGGGTAAATTATATTAAAACATCTCTTTGGGCTCAATAAAATTTAAAAAAGTCTTCCTGAGGTGTAACTTGCTGGCCCACCAAGTACTCATAACAGTTGTAAAGGAAGCTTAGGAAGGGTCTGATCAGTGATCAGGCAATTGCTCCACTCAAATTATTCAAAATGGGAATCTGGACCAAGTAATTTTGCTCATGATTGACTGGTCATCCCTTTGCATTTTGACAGGTAAGCCAGGACTTTGTTTCACACATGGTCGAAGCAGGTTAAACAGGTGAAAGCAGGTAAATCAGTGCTAGCTTGTGTATTATCAGGCCAGTACCGGTCGCGCGCGATTGTACATCAGAGGGGGTGTCATGTTTGGGGGGATACCTCCCCACAGGAATATCATTTCATTGTGATTTTTTCATGGTGCTTAGCTGAGATATGTAGCTTTCCAACAGTGTATAAATAATAAATACGGGCTTCCTATTCTCCCTGTAATCTAGGAAAATGTAGCTCGTTGCATTTTTTCTGGGACACCCTGTATGGTTAGGAGAGAACATTTAGATGCTGATCCCTGGACAGTGCAGAGTCTTAATGTATTCTTACAATGGGAAATATATCCAAAAGGAAGAGAAAGAGGGGGTTTGAATGGCATGAAAAATCTTCTGTACCAGAAGATTTGGATACATTAGAGGAAGAGGAATCTGAGAATTCACTAACCATTCACAGGGGCGGATCCAGGATTTGAGAAGGGGGGGTTCAATTTAGTTCCGAAACGTGACACTGGTGGCGCCACTAGCACGTATTAATGAAGACACCACAAGGAGTCAACTGCAGCGAACTAAATAGAATAATTTCATAAGAGATATAACAAAATATATCATGGAGTTGGTGATGGCCGCATTATCCTATTTTATGGTCGCAAGAGATTGAATGCACCTCTTGCACCTTCAAACATTTAAAGGATATATTTTACCTTTTGGAGAGGTTTAACAATGTGAACATCCTGGGGATGAATTTCATAGTGCAAGTTATAGAAAGCTTAGACTGATGCGCACTAGTTCAGATGACAGTGGCATAGCAATTGAGGATGCAGACTCTGAGTATTTGTTATGGAGCGGATTCACTGCCAGACAGCCAATATGCAATTAGCAGTCAGTAATAGTCTCTTATCTTTCCTTATCAGCTGGGGGGAGGAGTGCTCACTAGGGGGTCCAGCCTCTACCAGTAGAAACCTCCAAATATTTGCTAAAAATCCCTTTTTATTCCAGTAATTGAGGTACCAAGTGAACTATCAAACATTCAAACTATTCTACCAATACATGCAAATCATATTCTTATTCCAAATTATCCTTTAAAGTTGCATAAAGGGGCAGAACATCATAATAGGCTGTAGGATATGCAGGGCTGGCTTTAACAGCTGGTTTGAAGGCTTTCTGAAATCAGCATACTTCTCATTTTTAAAAGGCCCCCATTCATTTAATATTGATCTTAGAATGCTGAGATGTTAACACATGACCAAAAACATCCTTGGGCAGATTCTAGTTTTTCATTTTTTTTATATCTGCTCTAGTTGTTTCTTAATTCAACTTCAAAAATGAAGAAAGGTAAGATTCAACAAAAAATATTGATCACAACTATAACTTGCTGTAAATTCCTTTAGGAACAAAAATTTTAAAAAATGAAAAAGTAGAATTTGCTCAAGGATGTTTTCTATATGATATATAAATATCAACTGTGTTAAACCTTTATTGAAGCCAGGAGGTACTTTGCAAAAACATATGTATTAGAAATCCGCATCACTGTCTTTAGGCCCCACCCCCAGGGAACTGTGATGGTATCATAAAACATGTTTAGGATATTTGACCTCTCCAGATTCTCAGCTTTCATAAAATATATAGTTTATTGGGGTTTTCTTGTACAATGACCAAGATATTGGTCAATCTTTACATGGAAGTCTCAATTAAAGAACGAAGGTCCCGAGCCCCCTTAACTTCTAATAGGAGGAGGAGGATACTTCCATGTGCCAAGGCAGGAACATATTACGGCTATGGAGCCAAATACTGAAGTTTAGGCTGCGTAGCCGGCCAGCCGGCTATGCAGCCACTTCCGAGTAATTATGCATAGGTCAGAAACAGTGTTCTTAATACTTATCAAAGCACTATTATGCCCGACATAGTCTACATATCTAAGCACAATAATATGCCCAGCACAGTACATATTGGACCGAAATGCTGACTCTACGTTGCCTAGATATTGATATTCTATGTTAAATCTGGCTTGGACTACATATTCAAGCACCGGTATACCCTGCACTATGCATATCTAATCACCGGTGTGTCCAGCACAGTCTACATATCTAAGCACCAGTATACCCACTACAGTCTTCATATCTAAGCACCAGGATGCCCAGCACGTCCTACATATCTATGCACCAGTATTCCCAGCACAGCCTACATATCTAAGCACCAGTATGCCCAGCACAGTCTACATATCTAAGCACCAGTGTGCCCAGCATAGTAAACATATCTAAGCACCAGTATAACCAGCACAGTCTACATATCTAAGCACCAGTATGCCCAGCATAGTAAACATATCTAAGCACCAGTATACCCACCACAGTCTTCATATCTAAGCACCAGTATACCCAGCCCAGGCTACATATCTAAGCACCAGTATACCCACTACAGTCTTCATATCTAAGCACCAGTATGCCCAGCACAGCCTACATATCTATAAGCACCAGTATTCCCAGCACAGCCTTCATATCTAAGCACCAGTATGCCCAGCACAGTCTACATATCTAAGCACCAGTATGCCCAGCACAGTCTACATATCTAAGCACCAGTATGCCCAGCACAGTCTACATATCTAAGCACCAGTATGCCCAGCATAGTAAACATATCTAAGCACCAGTATAACCAGCACAGTCTACATATCTAAGCACCAGTATACCCACTACAGTCTTCATATCTAAGCACCAGTATGCCCAGTACAGCCTTCATATCTAAGCACCAGTATTCCCAGCACAGCCTACATATCTAAGCACCAGTATGCCCAGCACAGTCTACATATCTAAGCACCAGTATGCCCAGCACAGTCTACATATCTAAGCACCAGTATGTCCAGCATAGTAAACATATCTAAGCACCAGTATGCCCAGCACAGTCTACATATCTAAGCACCAGTATTCCCAGCACAGCCTACATATCTAAGTACCAGTATGCCCAGCACAGTCTACATATCTAAAGGTAAAGGTATTCAGTTTATAGTCTTGTATCCACCGAAGTGCTCACACGACCTTCTTCCCCTAGCAGGCACTGTACATACAGAAACCATTTCAATCCCCCGGGGGATATTCCAGAGCAACTGGCAGCATATAGCGCACACACTCTAAGCACTGCCTTATTTATGCTAGGTACCAATTTTGCAGCTGGGTAGACTGAAGCAATATGGAATAAACTGTTTTGCTCAAGAACGACCAAAGTGCCCGGAGTGGCCGGGAATCGAACCAGCGACCCTCTGATTACTAGTCCGACACCTAACCAACTGAGCTACTTTGTCCCCAGTATGCCCAGCACAGTCTACATATCTAAGCACCAGTATGCCCAGCATAGTAAACATATCTAAGCACCAGTATAACCAGCACAGTCTACATATCTAAGCACCAGTATGCCCAGCATAGTAAACATATCTAAGCACCAGTATACCCACCACAGTCTTCATATCTAAGCACCAGTATACCCAGCCCAGGCTATATATCTAAGCACCAGTATACCCACTACAGTCTTCATATCTAAGCACCAGTATGCCCAGCACAGCCTACATATCTAAGCACCAGTATTCCCAGCACAGCCTTCATATCTAAGCACCAGTATGCCCAGCACAGTCTACATATCTAAGCACCAGTATGCCCAGCATAGTAAACATATCTAAGCACCAGTATGTTACCAGCACAGTCTACATATCTAAGCACCAGTATGCCCAGCACAGTCTACATTTCTAAGCACCAGTATGCCCAGCACAGTCTACATATCTAAGCACCAGTATGCCCAGCATAGTAAACATATCTAAGCACCAATATTACCAGAACAGTCTACATATCTAAGCACCATTATGCCCAGCACAGTCTACATATCTACATAAGGAAAAAGGTACAGATCCATTTCAGGACTAGTTGATTCTATATGAATCTCTTGATTTATTTTTTGAAGCCAGGATATTTTCAATTAAATTTTGAGTAGTGAGCGATAATAGAGATTAGAGTGAATTTTCATTCAAAAGATCGTCTGTAAAGCAGACCAGGCTGGAGCACAGCATATTTTCAAAATGTCTCGGTTTGGCAGTGCTACCAAAGAAGATATTCAAGATTTACTTGACCAAAAAGACAGTTTAAACAGCAAAAAATCAGTTAATCATTCTGTTGTGAGGGAGTACTGCAGGGAGAAAGGCAGCAATGTTGAGTTTGAGGAGTTGGATCCAAAGCCCAAAGGAGTTAGATGAGTATTGGAGTTATTCTATGTTGATCTCAGGAAGAAAGATGGCGACCTGCGCAAGTCTAGTGCATTTAGCCTTCATATTAAAGTGATTATGGTATAATTGAAGTAAGCCGTAGATGAGAAACTATGATATTCATACATTTTGATATTACCCTTCATTAAAATATTGAAATCAGCTCTGGTCTTGTCTTATGATTTTGCCCCTTGTTGTAAAATGTTCGGTATAACAAAACAGTTATTGCCTGGCTTGGTGGTGGATAGTGCAGATTATCACCCCTCGAAGGAATTATTTCCCTCGGGCTTTGCCCTCGGGAAATAATTCCCTCTCGGGGTGATAATCTGCACTATCCACCAACAAGACAGGCAATAACTGTTTATTATGGCATTATTTATACTATCGTGAAATACCATAACATATCGTTTTGATTTGTCAAAACTTAACAATCCAGCTTAAAGAGGATAATGGAAAGTGTGTTGATCTCATAACGCATGTCAAAACACTGAATATATAATAGCACATATTGCTATAAGATGATATAGTGAATAACCTAGTTAGTTGTCGTGGGCCTACTCTTTGTGTCACGGGACTAGCAATTATAGCTATCATAAATTAGGAATTCAGTGATAGATCAATTACCAATTGCCAATGACCAATATCAGCTGGTACTTCGGAACCACTGAGTTGTAATCGTTAGACTTAGTCAATATTCGTCAGATATTTTGAATCATCTTCTGTTTATTACTCGCTCCCAATGATAAAAATAAAAGGTATTTTTATCACTTCAGAGATTTGTACGTCCCCATTCGACCATTTTAAAATGTCTGACATCTACTTCTTCCATGTATAGTGCTTCACTCAAGGTTGAGTATTGTCGCACTGGATGCACAGCGTGAAATCATGGCATGTACCTTAGGTTTGGGACAAAACATGCTTGGTGCTTGTTTAATGTATGTATGTGCACTAATGTGACATTAATGTAAAACATGATATTACTCAGGTAATATCTCTCTCTCTCTCTCTCTCATTCTGGTGTTTTGCATAATAAGTCCCATTGGAAAATATCCTAGTCATTGGGTGTTGCTGTATTTTGTGCCACTTCAGACAAGTCTATGCTCAAACATACATATGGACTTGTGGCCTACTATTTGGTTAATACAATTACTATGCGAAGGGATCGTACGTGGACTACGATTGTCGCTAATCTACACTCTAACTGCCAACTCTAGCTAAGCGCAGAGCCATCTATCTGAAAGCTGGAATCATGATTGCTTATAGGGATTTGAAACGGGTCTTATTTGGACCATATGAATCTTGAGATGTTCTGTATTACACGATAGGGGTAATTTGTGTTGATTGAGCAAAATTAATTTCCTACCCAGTTTCATATGGGCGATATCAGTCTGGTAGATAGAATTTGGAATTTCGGTTTTATGTCACTTTTTCTGCCATATTGTGGATAAGTCATGACTAGCCAATCGTAAGTGGTGGAGGAAACCAGAGTACCCGATGAAAACCACCGCTTAGCCAAAGTCACTAGCAACTTTCTCATATGCCCTGGCCCTGTTTCTAACTCGGCGGTAATCAGTGTGGTAGTTGTGAAGATATAGCGGAACCTTCCCTGAATAAATGATCACTTCTTAAATTACTGCGGTTGGAAATTTTGAGTGTAACAAGATGGAAATTCCACACTTTATGAAAACTAATATACAGAATTGTTAAAGCAGAGGTATTCCATACATACTCTCCTCCAAAATGATACTATATCTATTGTACTCTATTCCTTGCTTTTGGAAAGTATCTATTTCAATAGTTAACTATAGAACTGTACTATATCATATTGAACGTTAACATGTTCATAGATAGAAAACATTCAAACATCCTACAGCACAGCGATGAATGAAGGTCTATAGGTCAGTGGAGTCCCATAAGAATTGCATTGTGGTCCGGGACAGAAGTGGAACTGGCTTTACAGTAATTAGCAGGAGATATGTTGTGGTATAGTCGTCTCAGCAGTAAGACATGACATTGAGTCTGAGCTGAGAGGCAGGCTACACACCAACGCACTTACAAGCATAGTGCAACCGTTACTGGGTTGAGAACTAGCATATTAACTAGACCAACATTTTGTGCAATTCCTAACAAAGGGACATTGATGTATAACCTTGATTAGTACATGATCTTGGGTAACCAGAAGAGCAATATAAAGGGAAATAACTAAAATTCAAAGATTAAGACCCACACATTAATGTAATATGATTCTAGTAGTTAAAAAAATTACCTTGGAGAAGTATTTAAATTGACAAGTGAAAACAGACTACATGTACCATCCTTCAGTTTCTCTGTAAAACCACCTGCCAACTATTGTTCCATTAATCTAAGCATAAAAATGTTGCAGCAAGCACATGGTGAAAAAGGTTTCTACTGATATTGGTCAACACAACAAACAATGAAAATTAAACTTAATTCCTTTATTTCAACTGTCAAATTTCTTTGTCATCATTTTGATAAAATAAATATTTTCTCTGTCAACAATATTTCATATGCATACCAACCAGTGTTCATCTTTCAATCATTAAAAATTGGCACTTGTGGTGTTTGGAAGAGAACTGTTACTAATCTGCCTGGACAGTTCTTGGTTTTGGAGCCACATAAAATACTCTACTTGATGCATACACTTCAAAACGTTTCTGTTGAGTTTAGTGCAAAATGGCTTACTCTATTCATAAGCAGCAAGGGAGATACAACATCAAAAAAGTACCCTCCTCTAATAAACTGCTTTGTGTAGAGTAAAGCTATCTTTACTAGGCCCAAAAGAAAACCTTTTAAGGGGTCTAAAATGAATACAGGAAAAGCTGAACGGCTCATCTCTGAATAAAACGTTTGATTTTCAATGCAACTTGTACTAGCAGCACCGAGTACAAATACTCATAAGTCACACAGAAGTGCTCAGCTTGTACAGGTTTCACTGTTGATTGTATCAATCTGATCGAATCTCTTTTTGTTGAATTATAACCTATAGAAATCAAGAATTCCCAACACACATACATATATACATATTGAACACTGGTTAGTTAATGCAATATTTCCCTGAAGTAACATCAAAAGTTGAGTATGCATGTAAATACTCTATCACTGCGATAAATGATATTGAGGTATTGACATGGATTGGCCAGAGACTCCTGACATCAACCAGATCCACGTCAACTCCTCTTACTTTCAAGTCAAGGATTGTACATACAAAAAACTAACAGATTAAGGAACTGAATAAAGAGAGGTGATTATTTTGCAGGCATGAGACCGAAACATGAGAAATTAATATGGTTATATTTAAAAAACATCAGTTTGGAAACCCCCTTCTCTACATATAGAGTTCATAAGGCTTTTTAGGAATTCATTTCTAAAGCACATCTCTTATGTGTAAATTTCAATTCCAAATCAAACTACAACCAGGGACATGGCAAGGAACAATCCAGTCTTTCCTTTGGACAGACAATTTACTGAATAACTCTTTTTCAGACAAACTAAGAAGTTCTATGAACAACCTTCAATTAAGACATTTTCGGATGTAATGATCAAATATGTTAATAACAAACTATGTTCTAGGATATGGCTAAATAAATTGCCCTTTTTGATACAACAGGCTTTTATATGTAGTTGGCATAAAGATTTGAAGTAGCTGAGTAGCTAAATCTGGACGGGCAGAGGTTTTGTTCCACACAGGCAATTTTGAAATCCTGACTCAGCCCCTGACTATCAATCACAGTAAATTCAGGTATTAAAACATTAAGTTGTACAATCCTTAACTCGAATATCCCAATCATCAAATCCAAATAATTGAGATTCATATCTTGATTTCAATGAACATAATAATTTCTTCAATATACGTTTCTTGGAGCATGTGTGCAACTGTCAACAGCTCGCACATAATCCTCATAACAAACATGCTTCTAAATGCTTTCAAAAACCAGTGCTAAAGGTAATTCATTATACAGAATCTCCAGCACTACGTCATAGTCATTTCATGATGACTTTCTTCCAGTTCATCTGCAAGCACACCTCAAATACCACTCATGTTCACTGTATATCACTTGAATATATCATAGGGACATTCTCTAACCTAGTCCCATTTTTCAGAACTGTTGCCTGTAAAACAAGTTACCATATGAAATCTTCCTTTACAAAACACCGTTCTCTAATGAATGCAGAATTGAGCTCTTTTCAAAATATTTAATAATACAACCTTTCTTTAAATCAAATTGTTTTTATCTAGTCTTAAGTTGTGACTTGAAACCACATGTCCATACCAGAAGTCTCTCGTTTCTGTTACTTTTCAACCAATAAAAATGGTAAAGACAGTTCAATTTTAAGGCCTCTGAAACTTCTAATTTAAAGAAAATATAAAAAACCTTGTGTGTCTACGGACACTTAGGTAGTAGGCAATCAGTAACGTATACATATAAAACTTGAGCATGTTTATCAAAAACTGGTATGTTAACATCCCAACTCCTTATCCAATTCCCCTTCTAAAGTCTCACTGAGACAGATAGTTGTGAACAAGCCAAGAATATTTACACGCAAATCATGCCCACATGGCTGGATGCTGATACTTATATAATGCAAAATTCATGGTAACCATCTTTCGATACAACTTTGCCCATTATGGTTCTTTAAATTCCAGCGACATCTTCCATACAACCATAAATTCTTAACATAGTTATTCATTCCCACAAAAGTGTGGCATTCAACACTGAGCCCACTATCTTCTTCCTAGCTAGGCTTTACACCATTTTGAAGGAATAATGGGAATGAGCAAAGTTTATTCATCCAGACCAGTGGTTATTGCACAAAGATCTACCTGAACTGTTAGCAAACCATATATTACAAACCCTCCTCGATAATTTCATTTCATTTCCACCCCCCACACACTGTCACAACCAATTTTATCAATTCAATATACCAAATCATCAATACTGGAAGTACATTAATATTTCTTCAAATGACTGGCAGGGTAGTAAGATATGACTATATCTCAAGTGCAATGGTGAATAAATTGTCATTTTTTTCACAAAAAATGAAAAAATGGAAAATTTTGTCTACCCAATCATTGGGATAATCTTCCCAAGGCATTGAGGACTCATAGCATAGTAGTCCGTCATTGGCCTGGACCTGAATACTGCATTGACATTTATCATTTAGTACAAAAACAAACTGGCCTTTTTGCAAAAAGAGACCAAATTATCATCACCAGTCTCCTTTTCATATCAAACTTAGAAACATACAAAACATAATCTCTGACTGTTACAGATGAAAGACATTATTTTTAAACATATATGCGGGGTTGTGTTGACAGTATCCTGTGATGATAATGTAAGTAAAAAGATGAGTAATAATGTATACAGTGATGATGAAACTGCCTCCGCTAGACCACACCCAATCATGTACACTTGCCACGCCTGCTGCAAGCCAGACTGAAAATATTGATTATTTTTTCAGACAACACCTGATGAATGTGGCTGCAGTGGCTCGAGGCGTTTTGACCTCAAATGTACGTTTGAAGTGCAAATAGTATTGATGAGAACGCAGTCAACACCCACTTGCCACTCAGGTGCAAAAGGTATTGACAGGTTACAGAGTTGAGCACTAGTTGCCATATCATCAAACTATGATTAAGCAAGTTAGTTAGGGTAGAAACCATTTTCAGGCTTCCAATGAAATCTAGCATAAGCACACGCATATTAAATGACGACCCCCACAAACCATACCAAGAGGTAGTTAACTAGTGTAGAAGACTGCTCTCAGTCTACGAATTCTCTTTTTATAGACAAAAATAATGAATGTGAATATGTTATGAAATAACAGTCAAATCTAAGAGAAAGATCTTTGCTTATAGAAGATCCACTCTGAAATCTTAAAAAACATTACAGGTGCCTACATCTAACAATTCGCAATTCAATGAAGTTAAACATTTCAACATAATTATCACTGGTTTAACATTTTTAGTTTTTGGTATTGACTTAATAGTGGAATTATGTATGATTTTAAAGCTAAGATGATTTCTACCATTTAATGTAATGACTGATGAGCATAATACATATGAGAAATGGTATTGTGTTTTTTTTTACCATAAAGGTGTATGTTTTTTTCTTAATGAAATGCATGGCATTCAGAATGAGAAGCACATGGTGCTTCCTGGCAAGACAATTATAATGTCCATATGACAACACTTTTCTCCATACTATATACATTAGGCCAAAAGCATGAAAATCATATTTCAGGTTACTACAAGAGTGATTTTTTTTAATTGAAGATTCAGAAAACTTTATTGAATTCATCAATTGCAAGCAATTTAATTGGAAAAATAATCAAAATAAAATTTAAAATTCCAATATTCACTTAAACCTGACATTGCAAAGGGTACACAACTTATTTCATATGCAAGGCAACCTGTAATATACATTTCCCTATTCTTGGCCTAACCACAAGAACATTGTCTGTGGCTAAAATACACCTATAATAAAACAATTTGATTTATGAAGCATCACTATTCGTGGAAGGTGACTGTTTTAAACTGATTACTGCTTAAAAGTATCAAAACATCTTTTAAGTAGAAAATCCTTTAAGCATGTCACTTCCTCAGCCCACTCATTCTCATCTAGTCTGCCATTCCTTTTTATGTACCCTGTTCATACATGCACAAATATGATGACATTTTACTACAGCCTCAGAAAATATGCCATGAAGCAGTGCAAAGGTGAAGTAACTGCTCATTTGATAATTGCAAGATCTGGCTGAACAGCTGTATCAAATTAACTAAAATTACCAACAATTCATTCCAGTGGGAGTTCGCTCTGGAGCATCACCCTGATGATCTGTGCAACATGATTTGAAGATTTACAGAAAGCACCTATACAGAGTTCATTGCTGAACAAGACCTCCCACCAGTAAAGCAAAATCATTTTCAGTGGCATAGCAGTCCACCAGGCAATGCTTTTCTTTAAAATATCCACTTGTGTTTCAGCATCACTAACCCATTTCATAGAAACAAAAAGGTGACCTGACACTTGCATGCATCAAAATGGTTTTGAAATGAAAAAATATGTAAAAAAATATTTGAGTCAATCTACTGAGGACATATTTTAAGGACTAAATAAGTCGAAATCAAATCAAAATAGGCACTTACTTGCCATATTAAGTTGTCAGTTTGGAAATGAATGGGATATGGGAACTCATTTGTGGTGAAATCAATTCATGTAAATGTAAATTTAATGACACCCAAGTAGAATACTTCATACAGATCACCTTATGTCATATCACTTCCACCTACGGCAAAAAACACTCTCACTTCAACAGAATACTTGGTAATTCAATAAAAATTATCTGTGAATTCTCTTTTAGCATGTGTAACCCTTAAGGAAATGTGTCCTTTCTGGCTGACCCCTCTCTTGGGATCCGTCCAGGATGAAAGTTCTTGTTTATACTGCATATCATGTGAGGACTAGCCTCGGAGCTAACTGCTTATGGACTGGATTCCACTGTCGATGCTACCCAGCTCTCTGGACAGGGCCCTGCGCCTGGCCAGGTTGGAACCACGAGGATGAGATATGATGATCTTTGGTGCAACAACCTCCTCGTCTTCATCAGAGAGCTCTGGGAGGTCCCCAATGGAGAACTTGGGCTGCTGTGGAATGGTGTGCGATTCTGATATGGCCAGATGCTGCAGCATCATTCTGTTCATGGCCACGGCACTGTCTGCAAACGCCTCCAGGTCCTTGGTGCTGTTGTTCCTGTAAACAGCAAGGGGAAAACACATGAAGCAGGCTGCTGAACCACCACAGTCATACTGCATATTAGATCAGGAATAGACACTCAGCTAACTGGTTATGGACTAGACTTCATATCAAAAAGGGGAATCCCACACTAGATACTTTAAGAAAAATGAATGTCAAGCAAAAACAAAATTTACACCCAACATGTGTCAGTGGGATATCAGCAAGACTTCCTAAACACAAAGCGAAGTTTTAGTTTTTCAGTCTGAAGTACAGGCCATAAAAAAATAAAATGCATACATTCCTTAAGAGTTTGGGAATGCAGAACATCACATTCAAGAAAATCAATTGTGACTTTGACGTACCTGTTGAGCAATATGGGTGTGATAAGTGGTGTCATTGGAGCCTCCTTGGCCACCCATGGATGATTCAACACCTGCTGTGCAGAGTACCGGGAATGTGGGTCACACACCAACAAATGGCGAATCAGATCTTTGGCGTCCTCTGAGATTCCAAACCATTCTCGCTCAGGGAACTCGTAGTTGCCTTCCTTAATTCTGTTGAAAAGGGTGTCCTGGCAGGCTTGGCAGTTCTCACCCCTCTCCCAACCACAGTCGTACCCGCACTGCCCATAGAATGGAGGGTGTCCACACAACATAATATACCTGAAGAATGAAATGCATTCAAGTCAACAGGAACTGCAACCAAAACAATCAGTACTTTATGAGTATATAGCTTGGTGGAGCTATATATTTCCCATCCCAAAAATCAATGAAATACTTGAATTAATGTATCACTTAACCAAGAATACATAACTAACAGAGCTGAGGTCAAAACAGTCCTACCAGACTTTTTAAGTTTTAACCTACTATAATTAATAGCATTACGAGATACTGACTTCTCAAATGTATTGTGAGAGACATCATAGGCTCACGCGACAGATAGGCTCATGAGTTACATTCATAGTAAACATTTGATCCTGATCCCCTTGAACTTTGAACTGTGACGTAAATGAATATTAAACAAGCAGGCAGCACGTTCACACTTTTAATTCAGCAATCTATTGGATCTGTTCTAGACATTTATGACTTGTCAATTTTATGGATCATCACTTATTAGTGTAGTACTTTCACCTCCAGACAATCAAAGTCGATACATAATTCTCCATCACATTTATAAGTGCACTTGCACTGGCTATAATAAAACATCATTCCACAACACGACTTAAAAACAATCAGACGGTTAAAGTTCCAAAGCTAATGTCATCAGAGTACACAGGAAAAAATTAAAATCCAACATTCAGCCATGAACTGACTTGACGTAGTTTAGGGAAGTGTTATCAGCTAGACAGTCATAAGAGGGTAAGGTCAATGGAGACTTACAGGATGATCCCCAAACTCCAGAGATCGCACTTCTTGTCATAGGAATAGCTCTCGTCAATCCAGACATCCACCACTTCTGGTGCCATGAACTCGGCCGAGCCGACCGGGGTCAGTAGTTCCGGCGTGGTAACAGGAGACGAGGAGCTCTCACGGTGGACGCCGCTCCCAAGATCAAAATCACAGATGCGCACTGGAACCAGCTGCCCCTCCCTCTCACACAGTATATTTTCAGGTTTCAAGTCTCGGTGGCAAATACCTGCAATTAAAGAGAGTTTTATGAAGTCATTTTAAAACAAAACAGCAGAAGATTGGAAGAATAACTTTACACACACCATCAGCATTGGCAGTTTCTGCCAAGGGGCGGTTATTGCCTTGGCAGAAACCGGTTTTGGCTGTCCAGGCAGAAACCTGTTTCTGTCGTTACTGCCACTACAGAAGAATCCTGAGTACCTTGGCACTGCTATAGCATTCCGGAGTCAGGATGCACCATTTCCACCTTCCCACTTGAAGGCCACCAACCTCCCCCCTATAACCTGGTGGAAAGTGCTGTCTTTCATTGCTCTACCAACTGGATTCTTGGATCTAATGCTTCAGCTACACTCTGCTTCTGCTTCATCAGCATCTATTGAGAGGATTTTCTCTTCATTTGGACTGATTCACAACAAAGTACGCAATAGACTTGGGGTGGAGAAAGCAACTAAGCTAGTATTCTGCTACAGGATGCTACGAGGGAGACAGGAACTTGATTCCTAAATGTGTCTCTAACAATGGTGGACAGGGAATATGGATGGTAACCTTATATTTCTTCAAGTTCCTAATTGCTCTTCTTTGTATGAGAAAACAAACCATGATTAGGTCAGCATGAATTTTGTTCAGGCTCATAATTGCAGTTCTTGATGGGAAAGCTAGCCTTGTGATTTTCTATTATCAATTGCAGCATAGGGTGTATGACATTTCTCTTAAAATGTTTACAAGTATTATGACATTAACTATCCACCTATTGTATGATATGAAGCGATTTCAAAAGAAGCAGTAAATTAACAGATCTATACCATCTGATATGGACACTATTTCATCTCCTACATGTCTATGTATTTATTCAAATGTATAGAGTTCAGTTGACCTTTTAAATGTGTATGTTTATATATATACATATATTGTTGTTTTTTTGCCACCATTAGTTATCCTGAATTCCTTTCATTTCAAGCATATTTATGTGTGAAATCCCATCTTGAGTTTCTCTCATTTCTGCCGGGAGAAAGTAGAAAAAAAACGTGAGAAACTAGGTTTCACCATGGTGCAGGCAATTGGGTAAAACACAGAAAAATAGAATTTATCCATACTTAATAGTTCAATCCTATACCTTAATAAGACTGAAGCACCCAAGAAAATTAAAACAAGAAATATCTTTAAAACCACAGTGATTTCATTATGATTATCTTTGTATTCTATTTTATTTGAAGGTTTTTGAAATGTTAATGCCTTCCTTGAATTTGGATACACTTGCATGGTGCACCTCCATCAAAACATCTACAAGATGGACTTAATGCATGCAGGACTCTAAAAACATACACTTACCCTTATTATGTAAGAAGCTGATGGCAGTGGCAATATCCCTGATGACCATACTAGCATCTTGCTCAGTTAAGGTTCCCCTCCTCTCAATATTATCCAGCAGTGTGCCACCGTACATCTTATCAAAGACTAGATAGAACCTGCAGCACAAATCAGGCAAACATAAGAGAGGATCACCAAACACCAGAACATAGACATAGCATCTTAGAGGAATGAGACATGTGCTAACCGTGTAGTATACCTGTAATATGAAGAAAATCTGTCCTATATAAAAAATGGTCATGTAAAACACACCTTTTCAGGCTCGCCCATTGAGGCGTTGTTGACTATGACTCAAACTATGACAATGTACAGCGCTTTTGAACATTTTATGAATGGAAAAGGCGCTATATAAATTCCAATTATTATTATTATTATTATTATTATTAAATGATGAACTGATAAAATTTAACAGATGTGACATCCATTCCAACGACACACTAGTGAATTATGTAAAATTATATCTGAGGTATTTGCAAATACTGATGGCAAAAAAGTGGTATATTTGTAAGTAATACATACAAAACAAAATAAACTTCAGTACGACATTGCAGTCAATTATAAGTCGTCTCCATTGACAGATTGTCTTTACTAACATGTGAGATGAAATATATATTTCCTTCATCAGGACTAGTGTGATTGTAGACATATCTCTCTACCTGGCTGACTATCATACTATTGCAGAGTAAGTATGGTGAAAGAACTGATGAGTGATGACATACATCAGCATTTCCCTGTTAAGCAAAAGAAATGTTTGTACTTACTTGTCCTCCTCCTCAAAGTACTCCACAATCTGCAGCACATTGGGATGACCTTGACAATGGTTAAAAATTTCTATTTCCTTAAAAACTTTGCTCCTACTCCGACCAAAGCCTCGCTCTATGATCTGGAAGTGAAATAACAAGAACTGAGTTCAGCACTTAGGAAATATTTATAATATAATGTAAATCACTCTTTTAGCCAGGATTTAAGTACTGGGCAGCCAAAGTTGGCAATTATTCAATTTTTGGGTGTTCCCTTTTTAATGGGAGACAAAAACATTCAGAAATCAGGAATAAACATGCATTCAGTTATTACGAAAAGGCACAATAGCTTTAAGCAATGCCATGTGAATTACATTAAGATGAAAATGGTCAATTATTTTCTTGGATTTCTTTTGTAGAAAGTCCTTACAGAATATATTGGGTGTCATGGTCTTAGCCAGCAGGGCGTCTGGGTGTCTTTTTGGACACCCAAACTATTAAAAAGCACCCCTCAGGACACCCAATTTTTTTTGAGAGGAATTTCTTAAAATGTCAATCTCAAGCATATATTTGAACATTTCCATCTCCATATAATTCCAAAGACATGGTATAAGGATATCATGCATTGTTTTGATAAATTTATACATGTTTATGGTCGAAATCTGAGTATATTGTGATCCCCCTTAAAATTTTGGACGCCCAAAAATTTCCAAATTGCCAATTTTGGGCACCCAGTTCCTAAATCCTGGCTAAGACCCTGTTGGGTGTCCTAATAAGTAATTCTTGAGGGTTTGTGTGTCAACAAAATAACACAAAGGTGTCCTGCTGGCTAAGACACTGATGTAAATACCGATTTCTATGATCTGTAACATCAGGGCAATAATTTATGTGTTTACCATGTAAAATTATTACCGAATTATAATAAAGATTATCTATTTATATATCTATCTGTTAGACTACTTGGTTGCTAAAAATACTTGTCTCAGTGAAAAGATACATTTCTCCCCAAGGGATTTATCTAAAATTGTCTTCCTATAAAAAAGTTCGTACTTTTTGTCATGGAGCTCAGGTTTTTCAAGAAAAAAAAAATTCAGCATTAAGATGTGCATGGTACAATACTTATTTCCTAGATATTCAACATAATTGCATATGTGCATGTCCTAATTTGAATAAGGAAAAAAGAATCATCCAGTTGATGATATGATTTTCAATCTTTTAAAGAAAAGTAGTATAGATGAAGTAGTTATATATTAAGGACATGAATATAATGTATGCAAAGAGCAACATTAAATATGTTTAGTAATGTCTGAAATAGTACTGTTTATTCTCTCTACTATGTATGATGCAAATGCCTGAAGCTTTAGTACAACTGCACTAAAGCCCCACTGTCAATGGTTTAGAAATGGAGATAAATATATCCGACTATCCTATTTCCTCAATGCATGATGGGAATGGAAGGTGTTATTTGCTGGCATAGGGTGAAGATTCTTTTGGCAAATAGTCAAGATCTGATAAACAGGGCCACATAACAGTTGACTTGTGACCTGACCCGGATGGTTTGATAAGGCCTTAAAAAAAAGTAGTTTGTTTCCTGTAAGGCTGTAACCCTACCCTAACAAGTTTTTATTCAAAAAAATCCCTAGCCCAAAGTTTTTTTCGCCCTCCCAACTCCCAATCAACGATAAACATGCATAAAACACATTTTTGACCAAAAAAATAATGCAAATTTTTTTTTACCGACCTACCTACCCTATTTTTTTTCGGTCCGTTACAGGAAACAAACAATTTCTTTTTTTAGGCCTAACAGATAATGTTGATTTCAATAACAAAGGACAGTAACATTTCAAAGTCAAACACTGACTCCAGGGCTGACCTTGCATACCCAGCCTGATAAACTAGCAACCATGATCCCTGACTTCCTGATGGGTAGTTTGTACTCTGTGGTAACTGATAATTATAGTGTCACCCCATGCTCATGTGATGAGCGGATCAAGGGCAATATATGAATTCACAATTACCCAACTTAGGTCATCTATCTTTATACAAACCAGGGACTTCGCCAGGACCTGTCCTACCTGTCTTTGATATGTAGGTAGTTTCCTAAAAACCTCCTGTTTGGACAGGCAAAAATTCTAGGACATAGCTAAAGTGTAAATTGCCCTTTTTGACACACTAGGCTATTGAATGTAGCTGGTATAAGGATTTGAAGTAGATAAGTAGCTAAATATGGACGGGCAAAATTTTTGAAATTGCTGTTTTGGACAGACAATTTTGAAATCCTGGCTAAGACCCTGTACACACAGGCAAGAATGAAAACACTTAGTAAACATTCCTGATAGTTCCTGTAGAAGCTTCATGGAGGTATTTACAACTTAGAAGTATTAAAGGTTTACAAGTTTACAACCCCTATATAGCAAAAGAAGAGCTTTGAAACCTAACTTGTGTCAATAATATGTTCAGGGTATATTCAGGAAAACAATCAAAATGCATGTTTCAGATATTGGCTGCATGGCTTTAGGAGACAGGTGTCAGGCGATCCAATAATAAAACCAAAGTGGCTTGAAAGTACCTTATCAAGTTAACATACACTAATCTGCTAGGCCATTTATCATAATTTCCTGAGCCTCAAACTAAATATCAAAATAAATAATTCAAGCCAAATCAGAATAGCATTTCCAATTTTTTTCCCAAACAATAGGCTATAATCAACAGCAAAACTCACATCCTGTTTTCATTCAATAGCACAGGGCAATAATTTCTGAATGTTGTTCACTCATGACATGGGAGTTGAGTATTTACAAACAAGCTAGGTCAGACTGACTGGCTGTTCCTATCTATCCTATTGTAAACACACCAGGCTGATGCAACACTGCCAGCCTCTCTCTTGCTATTCTCCGCATCCCCCAAAACACACCATGTGGCCCCTGAGGAGCACACTAGGTCAAGGCAGCACCAAGGAATGATGCAACCTTCGACACTGCCACTACTGACACGTGACCCTCCCAAGCATGTACTGTGGATGTGTATTCAGCCACGACTTGCTCTGCCAGCTCACAACATAGTCATATGACCAGGTATGAAAAGCATTCAGTAGGGCAGCTGGTGCAAACAATTGGCAGTGGTGGCGTGATCGCCTGGCTGTACTCGACAGCCCTGGATAAATTAAGGCGGCGCACAGTGATTGGCTGTTGCTTGGCTTCTGAGTCACTGTTATCAGTGTAGGGAGCAAGCTATCAGACACATCCATGGCTGAAAATTGATCAGTGGCTATCCTGTTGATCTACTAATCAAGTCAGCCTATTACCTGTCATCACCCTGCACAGTGCCCAAGAAAACTGACCCAGTTTATTTTAACCTGGTCAAACAAGCCTTATTTTTGTTTATCATGGCTGAGTGCCTGCCTGCCCTCTTGACACAATGGGCCTGGTATTTACTGATCCCCCTCTGACGTCAGACCTGAGTCAGGCCGCTTACATGTTTGTTTGTTTTCAAAGATCCCATTTCCCTACAGGTCACCCCTCTTGGGGTCTGGCTGCAACAGAAGTAAACCCTACAGAGGCTTTGAATCCAGGTGGGAGATCTGCCCAGCATCCCTTGAACTTGTTCACGCTTAGAGCGACCTGTTGGTCAGAAGAGGATGTACATGCTTCATTTGAAAGTTATTAGTAAGGGAAATATTCAAGGAACTTTTCTTTTCTTCTCTCCTACAGAGCCATATTCAAGGAATGCTCAAATATTTACTGGTCTATTTAGGAGACATTTAATGTAGCTGCCTAGCCCATCATGACACCAGTTCATTAACCTCATAACTGTAACCCTTCGAAGAGGACAGACTTCATTCCATCCATACCATAAAATGGAAATCACTAATAAAAACACTTCCTTTGCCCGCAGCCACACCGCCTGCTTCTTGTACAATCATGGTACTCAACATATGTCTGCTAGGGGCAATTAAGTGGAAATGTACTTGCTGTGCTTACTCGTTGACGTACAGGAACCTGCACTATTAGTCCGAAGAGAGCAGTATAGGCACGACATGTATACTGATATTTGTTCAGTAGCAGATGCCTAGAGCTGCCAACCGGCAGAAATGTCAGTACACTTTTTGCACTTAAGAGAAAGAACCAATCATACCAGTACCAACATCACACTTGCAAAGACCACATATCTACTTAAGAAGATGGATGAACAGCACTTCAGCAAAGCTGTTTATGCATGTTTATCACCTGTGTAGTTAGAATGGAAATAAGTGTAGACAACACCCCCTAGGTCAAAAATAGAACTACACGCACCTCAATACCAGGAATAAGTATAAAACCCATTTAGAGTCTACCAAGAAAACCTGAAACAGGGAAGCACGTGCGCTTCACTGAAGCAAGAGCACTGAACCCTAAGTTACTTCCTATTACACATCTTTCAAATATGAGTCATATGACCTGTGGGGAAAAACCCTCAGCTTCGTATAAGGCCACATAGTCATACCAACCCCTATAACCTCACCACCTCCAATTTCTTGACATTACAGGGCTCAACATTAAGAAAAAACTTCATAAGCCCATCAGGGCTAGTTAACGAAAAATTTACTAGCCCTGAAATATTTTTGCTAACCCTGGCTGATATTAATGAGTTAATGACAACTCTTTTCAAATAGTGACCTCTGTTGATATCATAGCCTCTGTTGATAACATGAAAAGAATACAGTGTATTGTGGTAAATTGAGTTAAATTATCATCCAGGTATGCAGAGCCAAAGGTGGGCTTCATATTTTTTTAAGTGCTGATATTCTAATTTTATCTAGCCCCTCAGGGCTACTCACAGGTAGAATTTACTAGCCCTGACTTTCAATAACTAGCCCGGGGCTACAGGGCTAGCCGTAAAGTCGAGCCCTGCATAATGATACCGAGTCATACACACCTTGTGTTATATATGTATTGTCTACATCTCAAGCCACAGGATTCAAATTACCCTGTAAGATTAGATAACTAAATAAACATGGCTATCTTTGTGGTTTGGCCTAATGTGTCAATCACAACATGTGGTTTGAAGTCAATTAGGAAGTCATGATTACACCAGTAGCAGTTAATTGCCCTTTCCCCTGGGAGCACAGGAAATGCCATGTCATATCTCATTATTTACCATCACCCTATGTGATTAAAAATGGTATCCACAAACCAATTAAGAAGAGATTAGAGAAGAGAGTGCCTACCTTTACTGCATATTCTTTTTCTGAGCCTATGTGTTTATAGGTCTGCACAGATGCACAGGAGCCCTCACCGAGGATCTGTCCTGTTGGTCTGTACACATCTTCAAACTGGAGTGCTATTGTCTCTGTGGTGCGTCTCTTTTTCTTCTTCTTAGCAGGGCGAGACGGGATGTCAATCCCCTCGCTCATCATTTTGTTGTTTGAGTGTTGTAACAACAAAGTGGTCGGTCGTGGTGGAGACGCACTCATGCCAGCCTGCATTCCAAGGTCCTGCTGAAAAATTAAACATGATTAATAAAACTTGACGGAGTATGACCTCAAAAAAGGATCTTAGCCAGGACTTAAATAATGCCTGTATAAAACTGCTATCATAAAATTTCTGCCTGCCAAGATTCAGCTACTTAAACTCAGGACTTATACCAACTATATTCTTGACCCAATTGTGTCAAAAATGGCAGTTTACACTTCAACCATGCCTTAGAAAATGGTTTGCATTAAGGTCTTACGATACTCTATACCGGTGACACCTATTGGGTATTGCTAGGACCGTAATTGATATCAGAAGTATCGATCGATCGAAATAATTTTTCCAATTAATCGAAAAAAATATTGTCAAACTCTAATATGAATTTTGAAGAGAAACTCAAAAAGTGTTGAGAAAACCTTCATTGTGTTTACATTGTGAGAATCTTAGGATCCTGGCCACAAAAATAGTGTGGAACATGTGAAAATATTCTAGCAGTGCGGTTCTTCAAAATCGAATCGAAATAATCGGAATCGAAAAATAAAATGTCAATAATCGAATCGAAAAAAATGGATGTCAATGACAATCCTAGGTATTGGACAAACTAAAATAATTTATTACAATTTACCTGACATCACTGGAAATATTGATAAGAAATTGAATTTTATTGAATATGTACCAATTCTGATTATACCTGCCTATTATAAATAGTATCCTATGAGTTTTTTGTTTTAGGCTACAGTGATTTCCATATTCATTGAATTTGTTGTTTTGACACATTTTCAGGAATAATGTGTGATAATCCATGTGTATAAAGTGGGGTTCCCTTTCTTAACAATATCTTAGGCCTTATATAAGTATGGGCATTAACAGTAACTATTGAGTAACTCTTTTCTAACATTTTCATGAAAATTTGCCCCAAAAATGTCCTATTTCATAAACTTTGACCATCCGTGGTTCGAAAACTAACCTGATGACCTATCATTTTCTTTGTGTTTTCTTATTAAGAGCATTGTGTAGATAGTGTAGACAAAAATTGGTGAAAATTAAACTAGACAATTCTGACTTCTATCAATTTTGGGTTAAAAATTCATTTCTCGAATTTCTTGATTTTGCCCAATAATTCCTTTGTAACAGCAAAAAAATAATTTCAACATGGCAAAACAGTATTTAAGGCAGTGTCAGTATTCTGAAGGGATAAATCTAGCAAAGAAAGACACCACTTTTGGAGAAAGTGATGTTTGTGACATAAATTGCATTAATTTTTCAAAAATCTGTGAAAAAAAAACTGAGTTGATGACCCCATGATTTTAAGTTGTTTTGAGGATCACTGTGCTATGTTCTTTCCTTTAATATGCAAAATTTCAGGAAAATTAAACTGAGATTTCTAAAAGTGTCGTAAGACCTTAAAGGAAAAGATGCCATCCTTGAAAATTCTTGGCTGTCAAAAAAAAAAGTTCTTCAAGAAACTGCATACTCAAAAGACAGGCTGGACGGGTCCTGGCTAAGCCCAAGCCTCAACATACATGTGTAGATCTAGTTGAAGTTCAAGAGGAAGTGTTGCCTATTCACCTGTATGATGGCACGGTCATCAGCCCTCTTACAACACTGACTCCAACCCTTCACATTCCTCAATATGAGGATCGAGCACTGTAGTATTCACACTGCATTTGTAACATCTATGTCTATCACTATTATCAGGCCTAAAAAAATAAATTCTTTGTTTCCTGTAACGGTCCGGAAAAAAATAGGGTAGGTAGGTCGGTAAAAAGATTTGTTTTGCATAATTCTTTTGGTCAAAAACGTGTGTTTAAAGCATTATTTACGTTGATTTGGAGTTGGGAGGGCGGAAAAAAATTTAGGGTAAGGATTTTTTTGAATAATTTTTTTTTAGTGTAGGGTTACAGGAAAGAAACAACTTTTTTTTCTAGGCCTCAGGTAGGAGAACTTTGTACAATGATAACGCCAGCCTAGTATGAGGCTGACATGCTGTCAGATCAATGCTAATCTGATTCTGTATCACCGCAGTCTGGCTCCTGTTATTGTATTTTGTGTTGGAGTTGCTGTTATCACAACATACACCAACAGTTGAACAAACACCAAACAATACTGAGTAAATTAGAAAAATATGTTTCACTTAAAACACCAAGTGATACTAAAGAACCATGGGAATAGGAGGCCACACAATGCATGATGTCCTGCACAACAGCTTGTTATTTGTTTGACTACCCTGGACTGAACAGATAAGATAGGACTAGAGGTACAGTAACCTCGCTAGATATCCTTCAACCATGACAAAACGTCAATCATACCTAGATGTTTTCAGGTCCAAAAAGAAGGACACAAGCCTGTCCCAGTAAACAAATATTCCAAGCAATCAATAGCATAAGCAGGGTCACATTTCTTCTCCAGTGTGCTGCACCGAGAAAAATTAGTCTCTTAGATTCTCACTAAGTTAAGAAACAGCAGGCATTGTATGTGTGATTTACTGATTAGGTCAACTTTATTTCTGCATTGAAAGCCAATGATTAGAGGATTTATTCTGGCTTTGTTTAGCACTTGTAGATACCTCTCCAATGAAATGCCCTGGATAATGATCTCAAACCGCACTGGCGCAGATATTTGCACACTAAGCTTTTATTCAATATCTCTCAAAGGCTCTCATCCCCATTTTAAAGTATAGGTTATCCAGAGAAACCTTGAGCCGACACAAGGAAATTTGTGTTTGACTTTTTCAAATCTCTATTCCAAAACTAATAATGGGGCCGACTATATGCAAGGTTATTCTTCAATAAATGAACTTCTATTTGCCTGAAGTTATTTCTTACTATGACTAGCACCATGATTTTAGAAAGTTAGATTTTTCCATACATAATTAACAAACATTTTATTCAACAATAATACTGTATGACTACCACAATCAATACCTTTAGTTTTGGCCTGGATAAGCTAACATGGAATTTAAGAGTAATGTCCCTTGCATAGACAGTGTCCAGGGTGACATATTGAGTGACAACTGATGGAAGTTTACTATTAAAAGGTGGAAGATAATTTGGGAAATACCATAGAGTTCACATCCTCTGTGAAACGAGTAATAGCAGAAGTTATCACAGGCACATGGTCATGGCTGACATGTTTACGACTCAAGCTATTCCAAAATGCTCCACATCATTCAGCCAGTGGTAGTCAGATTACTGTCACACCGCTCCCAATGTTATGAAAGGCACTTTCTGCACCATTCCTAGAAAACCACAAACCCATCAAACAGATGGTCATTCACACCGATGTTTGGGTTTCACCCACCACTCGTTTGATCTGATTTCACCATGTTAAAGTGCCTTGCATCAGGTTGTGCCAGAAGGAGGGCAAGGTTAAGTTCAGGTTGGAGCTATATATACCAATAGTACAAGTGATGCAATCTCGGTAGACAGCACCCTATGAACAATAAGCCTAGACAATATAGCAACTGAATGTTGTACATAATTTCCAGCTGACGGTGCTGAGACTGATACTCAGCTTTTTTTCACATAAAATTTTACCGTCATGGATGAGTCTACAGGTGTTTAGTGGCAAAACCCTGGTAAAATGGTTTATCAAGAATGCTGAGTCTACCTGAAAGTATAATTTCAATCATCAACACAGTTGGGGTGAGTGAAATGTTGTGGAGGGTGTAGATGGGACAAACCCTCAGGATAACTAATTGCACTAAGGCCTAGTGCTGATAAGAAAATACTAGAATGTTCTAGCATAGAGCATCAAACCAATACAATTTAAGATGCAACAGTTGCTGGAGTACTCCGCACTCCCCAGAAAACTTGAAACCACAACCGACCACTTGTTATCCCCCAGGCCAGAAAAGATCTATGGCACCCGGCCACTTTGTAACACTGATAACGCTATCATAGCTGTAGTCTAGGTCAATTCAAATTAGACCTGCCTTTATAATTACTGAGCAATTTGAAATGAGGTATATATGTATGACATCTCTATCAAATCAAAACAGTAGAAACTGCCAAGAGCTTGGATGTAGCGTTTTGCCAGTTAGCTTCTCACAGCCATTGTTGTGTGTTGCTCTGATTGCAATCTATTTTTAGAAACGCTCTAACAGAGTATGGTGGCTGATACGCAACACCCCCTCAACAACAAAGAAATGACTCAAATGTCGGGATACACCTCACAAATGTGGCATTGTCAGCGAAGGCCTGAAAGGTTGTGGTAAAATCTTGCCCTAAACAACTCACCTCGTAGGTGCCTACCATCTCGGCTTCTAACGGTCACAAAGGACGCGAGCCTCTCAAGCTGTCTGTACCAACGTCGTCCTTCCTCCTTGCTCCACACTGATGTTATGCCAAGTACGTTGGCGTCAACAGTTTATACCGGGAAACCCCGACGCTGACGTCAGCCTTTGCATTACTCAGAACTGACAGGTCACATGACCGACTGATGCAAGATGGCACGAAATTTCCCGACACTTCCACGTTGGAAGTACACGTCTTGCCATGAATAGAACAGGTTGTGTTCGAATCTCAGAAGCAAACGTGTCGGTGCTTTTGCAAATTGGATTGTTGCGACCATTGGCAATGTGCAACAAGGTGCACACTGCCAGTTTTTACAGAAGTCGCTGCAAGCCGCATGTTTTCTCCGTGTCTTGTTGATTGTTTACCTCATTGCGCGCCAAAACTTGCTTCGGGTAAAAGGAGAAATTCCCAGTTAACATAATTGCAAACGAGCTAAATTTACCGGCAGATAGAAAGAAAATAAATTATTTGAAGCAACTTGCGCTTCAATATTGCAAATATATCAATATGAATATACTTACCCCTTCGTTAAAAACACAGCCACCACGCATCGCACTTTTACGTTCGAATCACATATCACCAGACTACCAACTCTCGCCCCAGTTCTAACTGGTGTTGTGACCTTATTTTTTTCTCAGTATACTTTTAATAGCGCTTTAAAATGAACTTCAAAAACTTGAAATATGTATGAAATTTGGATACATAAGTGTATTTTTAACAATGAAAATAATCCGTATTTTCGGGGCAAGATTTCCCAGCAGACCATGCGACACCGCCATCTTCCAAAGCATTATCAGTGTATCCGACGTTGTCTTGAGACTGTGTTTGTCGTCATCTAAACTCTGATTAAAATCAGTACGCGATATCATGGATTTACCTAAACCCCCAGATGGTAAGCAGACATATCTTGTAATCTATATTGACATTCCAGCCATGCACGAACTTATACAGACACTTAGACTAGTAAGTTAGTTGTATTTATTGCCATGCTGGTAAATAATATATGGAAGTGGCTGCGTAGCCGGCTATGCTGCATAGCCGGAATATTATCAATGTGTATAGTAGTCCAGACATGGGATAATAAGTAATAGGTAATAGAAAAGTAATAGGTAATAGACCGAATTTCAAAGTAATAGCATGTAAGGCCACTCCAATTTAATTACTTGTCTTACGAGCTACAGAGTCTGGAAATGAACCATTTTGGAATAAAAAAAAAAGTTGAAAAATGAGTTTTTTAAAATTATTTTTCATTTTTTTAGAGTCTGCCGACTTGGACTGGTAGCGAGATGTTTCTAACAGCCTATTCTCAACTAAATAAAATCAATCAATCCTGTAACCTGAAGGCTGGGAGATATACATTCTCAAATCTGAGGCTCTGCTATACACTATAGTCTGTCTGACTCAAGTTTGGCAATCACTTTTGCCACTTTTTTGTGACAAAACATTCAAGTTTTCCATCCAAACTTGGCAAACATGTTAGGAGCACCACTCCGCATATGTGTAAACATATTTTTTGTCTCAACTCCGCAAAATGTTGATTTTGCTCATTAGGTCCCATTGTAAAATGTGTCCATTGCCAACAATACAATCTCGCGTGTTTGTATTGTTCGCAACAGACAGACACGCGAGATAGTAGTGTCAGCAATGTGCACAATTTACAATAGGAACTAATGAGCAAAATCAACATTTTGCGGAGCTGAGACAAAAAGTATGTTTGTACATACACGTAGTAGTGCTCCAAAGAGGTTTGCCAAGTTTGGATGGCAAACTCGAACGTTTTGTCACAAAAAACTGGCAAAAGTGATTGCCAAACTCGAGTCAGACAGACTTTAATACAGCATGTATAAATCCCTGTAGTTTATTGAATCACCCTAACAATGAATATACTTAAAACTTGCACTTTTTTTTCTTTTTTTTTGAGTCTGACAGAAACTCTCCAAACCACTTTCGTCCGTAAGACACCAAAGTCGACTTTTATTTTTAATTTTTTTGGAGTCTGACAGTATTTTTTGTCCACAAAAAGCTCGTAAGACAAGTAATTAAATTGGAGTGGCCTGATAAGTAATAGACAGTCAAAATCTTTAAGTACAAGTAATTGTAATAGACTGATCCCAAAAGTAATAAGTAATTTTCTGTTACTTTTCTATTAATTAGCAAATTTATGACCAAAAAATCATCTGTAAATACAATCACTTTTTCATATTTTTGACTTTGGGGCTCGATCAAGCTGTTACGGAATCACACTTTTGCTGTTCAAGCTTAGATATCTTTTCAATGGAAAAAGTTAGGAAATCATGCTTTATATGGTTGTGTAGGGCTTTGAAAGTTCTTTTAAATGGACCAAGTTCCAACTTTCCCAGAAAATGATTTTGGGGTAAGTGAAAAAAACATGCCTGTTACGGAATCACTCAAAATTACCATCTATTTTCTACCACTTTAATCAAATACCACTTTCATGCTGTTCTTGCCACTTTTTTCCAAAAGTTTCTTTATCATGTGGTAGGTAAATTTGTTTTGCACAGATTCCACCACAAAGTTAGGTGTTGAATAAGTTAAAGTGAACTTTATTCAAGAAACTTTGACAGATGGTCTTGTTACGGAATCACATTTACCATTTGTTACGGAATCACATTTTCTGTAACAATCAATATCTTTCATTAAAAGAGTGCACTATGGTGAAATTTTCTGCTTTAATAAAAAGTTAAGTTAGTGTACTGATATAAAGACATAAATTTTACTGAAGGGAGCACTTAATTAGGAATTACATGGCAGCAGAGAGTGGGTTTTATACGTCTCTGATGGTAGGTAACAGATGACAATGTCTAATGTTAGAGGGACCACTTCCCCACAAGGGCAATTGTTAGACAATTAACTTATATAAGCTGTAATTGATTTAACTTTGAGGCTTCTTATAAATAGATCATTAATCTGGAAAGGTTTTGAAAAACATGATGTTACCTTCTGCATTCTCAGAGGTAGATTTAACTCACTACCTCAGGGCTCGACATTAAGGCTAGCCCTGTAGCCCCGGGCTAGTTATTGAAAGTCAGGGCTAGTAAATTCTACTTGTGAGTAGCCCTGAGGGGCTAGAAAGAATAAGAATATCAGCGTTTAAAAAAAGTATGAAGCCCTCCTTTGACTCTGCATACCTGGATGATAATATAGCTTAATTTAACACAATACTCACATATTCTTTTCATGTTATCAACAAAGGTCACTATTTGAAAAAAATTGTCCTATCATGGCTAGCAAAAATATTTCAGGGCTAGTAAAAGTTACGGTAACTAGCCCTGTTGGGCTAATGAAGTGTTTCCTTAATGTTGAGCCCTGTACCTGGTCAGTTTTATATCACTTCCTGTACACATCAAGGATGTTGGTATACCGCAGACAATGTGGATTCGGTTTTTCCTCCACTGTCCCCTCTCATTAACACCCCTTATTGTTTAGTCTGGGGAAGGAGGATATGATTCGGGGGGAAATTGCATCTACCCTGATTAACTGAATGGGTGGCTTCAGGATTAGGGATGTAGAGGTGAATGGAGACATTGCATTTGCAGACAGGATGGAGGTGTCAGTCAAGGTACACATCTGTACACATACCAATTGATATCAAACTAGCTGAATTATGAATGAATTATTAACATTTATTAACAGTTAATGCCAAATTTGCTAAATACTTATAAAAATAACTATGTAATGATTCTTTTTAAACATGCATTTGTGATCTTATTAACTGTTGGATATTTTTTCTGGAGTAGATCATACATGTATATTGGGCGAATGGAGAATCCCTGGAAATTTGTTCAGGGCTCAAGCTCAACATATAGCAGAGTCCCATCTCCCGGGAGATCTGAATTCCAAAAACAGCCCTGTCGGGCTACCTTAAGTTGGATTCAGGTAGTCCCGCTGGACTACCTGAATCCTGGGGACGTTCCCCACTAAAATGGTACAAAATGGTAGCGAAAAAAAGAAAAATATAGCATCCCTTTAGCATGCAACCTACAAATCAGAAGAAATAAGCATAATTACCATCACTAACATGGAAAGGGGGAAAAAGAACCTTTTTGCCTTTTTGGAATAAATGGCGGGGCTACCTAAAATGCTGGCGGGACTACCTGATTTTGGAGTCAGGTAGCCCCGCCAGCCCACCTGGTCCTTCTGGGGACCGTTCAGCCCTGTTGTTTTAAAAATCATTTAGACTGCTGATCTATGACTGGCTTTGTATAAAACAGTATCATATGAGTCTTCCATATGACTATATTGTATCTTTGAGTGATGTAACAAAATTTTGTTCTCTGAGAAATGTTTATGTATTGAATCCTTCCCCTTCTACACTGTGACAAAAGTTTTTTTTAAAGTGTCCTCAGCAGTGTGTAAGTTTCATCTGAAACACTGAATAAATTCCTCTAAAATTTAATGCGGGTGGTCAAGTTATAAAATATATGCATAAATAGAGACTTCGGGATCTGGGCTACATTGACCATGTGCTAAACTTCAGTTTTCTTCTTTACTTGAAGGAGAATCTCTGTTTCTGTGAAGGTATCTAAAATCTCTGTCAAAGAGCTTTCCTGTCCAGGGCTCAACGGTCCCCAGAAGGACCAGGTGGGCTGGCGGGGCTACCTGACTACAAAATCAGGTAGTCCCGCCAGCATTTTAGGTAGCCCCTCCATTTATTCCAAAAAGGCAAAAAGGTTCTTTTTCCCCCTTTCCATGTTAGTGATGGTAATTATGCTTTTTTTCTTCTAATTTGTAGGTTGCATGCTTAAGGGATGCTATATTTTTCTTTTTTTCGCTACCATTTTGTACCATTGTAGTGGGGAATGTCCCCGAAATTCAGGTAGTCCAGCGGGACTACCTGAATCCAACTTAAGGTAGCCCGACAGGGCTGTTTTTGGAATTCAGATCTCCCGGGAGATGGGACTATGCTATATGTTGAGCCCTGCTGTCCACCACAGATATAAATTCTCTAAAATCTACTATTTTACAAAAGTCTTGAACAAATAGGGTTCATGAATGATATTACTATAGGATAAGACAGCCAAATGAGGGAGCAGGTTTTCCTGAATTTGAGAGAAAATATTGAATTCAATATTCTAAAATTCTGTACGCAACAGTTTGAATAGGTTGATATGGCCCATTATAACCATGAACATGCATGTACTTCTTGAAACAAATGCCCTATAAAAAGTCACTTAATTTAAACTAGAGTGAAAACAATTCATTTATATATTTGAAAATGTCCTTTTAAAGGGTTACTCACAAAATTATTTGGGTGTCCTGATGGGTGATTTTTGAGGGAGTGGGCATCCAAATCAGGCTGAGATGCCCTGCTGGCCAGCTTCATTATACTCTACTTTAAAATTGTGTGAATGTTTTTAAAAAGGTAGTTCGGTGCTATGACACATTTTGAATAATTGTACCTTTCTCAAAATTGTATGTGAGTTACTTGTTTATAAAGAACTTCATCTGATTTCCATGTACAGCTTAGTCCTTGTCCAAAGCGTTTTGATGCCATATAATATTGAAAATCCTACTCGATAATGGACATATACTTTTTTTTCAAAATACTGTGCACAATGTCTCATTCTAAATATGGGAACTATCAGTTAATACTAAACTTAAAGTTAAGATAACAAACTAGTCCATTTAAAGAATGTTCAAGACATCTATAGGCTTGAACCCTGGAGTCAATTTATCAAATATGTGATTCCGTAACGTTACGGAATCACCAACTTTAACCCCCACAAAAACACTGTTTGAAAATTTATTTTTCAAAAGTGTGCCCCTCATAGTTAAATTAGTGTTAAAATGCTTTTTTCTATGAAGTTTCATGGTAATGATCCAATCTGAACATTTTCAAAAATTAAAAAAATGCTATTTTTCTGTTACGGAATCACATGTTACGGAATCACGGATCACTGTATTTAAAAATTCATCAAAAACACCCCAAAACATAATATTCAATCCTATATCTCTTGGGACAGTCTTCCCAGGTATAATTGTATCATCTAAAGCAATGTTGAAGATCATAAGATGGTTTTACAAGAAAATATGGTGGTTTTAACATTTTGTTATTTAAATGTTATTGTCAGAGAGGCGTTGAACAAACAAACAAACACCCTGCAGTAAAATGTTCATAACTTTTTCATAAATGGGAATACAGTAAATCTGACTAAAGATCCAGAAACTTCAGAATTCTAGCTTTCCAAATATGTAAGATACATATTGCTACTATAAAATTTATTTTTTGTCTTAGATGCTAACTTCAACTTGATCGTGCCCTATGACTAATTTTTGTCACTCCTTGTCTCAAATGGCTTGAATTTGAAGGATTGATTTCAGCAGAGATTTTCATTTTACTTAATTCCCTGATTTCAGTAATAAGTCAGTGAAAAGGTTTTGTGAATCATCTGAAAGGCAGTAGAATTTTTTCACTGCATCTCCTATAGAGTGTTGTTCTTACTGCCAATGTCTAGGTAATAAATAATAATAACAATATTGTCTTTTGATATTGCGCCCTTTCCATATAAACATGCTAAAAGGCGCATTACATTCATTGTCAAAGGATAGATGTTGATATCCACAGTTATTTGATAAATACATCTTTGAACAGATGTGTTTTCAGTTGTCGTTTGAAGATTGCCACACTCCCAGCTGCCCGAATATTATTTGGGAGCTGATTCCATAGTTTTGGGGCACAGGCACTAAATGATCCGTCACCGTAGGTTTTCATGTTGGTTCTCGGCTCGCAGAGTAAGTTCTTGGATGTTGATCTAGGTACTTCAATCTAGGTCTGAGGCCAGGAGAAAGTTGATTTAATTGCAATTTGGTAAAGATTACCATAACTGCCAACAGGTGTACCCATGAGAACAAGAAGGCACTCTGATAGTGATTAGCTGCCCATCGTTATTCTCACTACCTTCCATAAGATGAGTTTAGATGCCTTGCCCACAGGGTTAAGACAGCAGGGTGAAAAAAATACATTTTCTTTATATACATGTATATACTATAGTGCATATATAAAGAAAATGTATTTTTTTATTGGTAATAGAAAGTTTATTGTTGAAAACAAGTACATTGAATATATTAAAAAATGTGAGCCACACTTTTTGAGTGATTAAGCCTTATGATGCTGGCGGCTAATTTGGTCATCGGCGATTTTTTGACCGATATTCTCTCGTCTTTTATCGATGATTTTGTAATGAACAAATTAACTAAAATCAACTAAGCCCTGCCACTCGGGCTCAACATGGCACTACCAAATTGCACTCCACCTTCTTTGCTCAATTTTCTTACAGGTTTGGTATAGTTTTCTACTTGTTTGCAACTATACAAAAAACTACCTATTACCAATGAATTTTTTTTTCTTAAATATTACATGCATCTACTATACACATGCACATACATGCACTATACACATTGATAATATTCCGGCTATGCAGCCAAATGCTGAAGGATAGGCTGCATAGCCCGCTGACCGGCTACGCAGCCCCCAGGGCTGCATATCCGGCTACGCAGCCACTTCCAAATAATATGACGAGAAAGCAAAGCTTTAAATGCTCGCGCAGCTCGATATTTCTGCATTCCCCTTCAAATGCAGTCACAAAGTGTTTGTTACTGTTATCAGTGAAGTAATTCTTTACTTGTACTTCGCGGAAACATATTGGAAGCCCCTTGATATGAGCTTCATATTCGTGCGATAACCACACACAGTATGCGCAGCGATTGACCGACAATGTGGCATAAAAATTACTACAACTTCAACATGTTGCAAAATCGTCATTCCGCAACCGATTTCAACTAGAATTAAGAGACATGTAGAATTATTTGTGGCGGTTGTAACAATTTAAACTACATGGAAAACGATTCACGGAAAGATGAGTAAAGTCATTTTTACCGTGAACATCGACGTTACAACTTTGGAATCAGCGGAATTCCGTCGTAACATGACGTCATTTCATGACGTCAGCATTTGTCGCACTGAGCATGTATGTTTCAGTTGTTGCAAAGTTCCGAGAGTGTTGCACGATCATCGGCGACCAAAACTCTTTTTTGATACAATTCAAAGGAAACAATCCATATTCATTTCTCGCGAGGTTATCGAGCGAGCGAGACACTAAGAGTAGGGCTGCACACCTGAAACCGGTTGCAGACCGAAACCGATCATTAAGCTGCCTAATGATAATGATAACCGTCCCAAAATAAACCGGTTTGAAAAACCGATAAAGCAGCTATGAGGAAACTGCCTTACCTTACTGTTGACATCGCTCCGAGCACTTCCTAAGCCGTGATTCAATGTAACAACGGCTCGCCATTGGCATCAATACTTTCGTATTTAATTCTTAATGGATAATTCGTTCAAATTTAATATTCTATGGCAAAATAAAACTCATAATAATCAAATATACGATTCTGTTTTATTCAAAGAATTTGAAATCATATTTCATGGAAAAAAGACAACAGGTTTTGAATACGAAAGTTTGGCTATTTTTCAGAAGTTCGTCCCACGCGGTATCGTTAAAAAACCGTTAAGAAACCGTATCGTTTCAAAGTTATCAGTATCATATCAAATCGTTAATTCTTAACGGTGTGCAGCCCTAACTAAGAGACGAACAGACAGACGCCAACACTGACGTCAACACCAAAAAACCTGCCTCAGTATGTATCCTGCCAATTAGGTAACTACACTATATATACCGTAAGCGCTCGCTACGCTACGCCGGCTCACTGCGCGAGCTATTAAAAACTACAGTTGTACTGAGTACAGTAGTTCTGGGTTAAATGTTAAATAATTTACCAATTTCGTAGCTTGTGCAGCGAGGGGGCCGAAGTCGTGCGAGCGAGCGGCGATTTCGTTATAGGCCTTCACCTACCTCTAGGCGGCTAGGCCTACACACTGAGCCGATATAACGCCGTCAGCATTTCCGTCTGTTTGTCTCAACCCTCGCTTGGCGATAATCTTGCATGAAATGAACATTCCGATTGCTATAAGATCACATTTTTCTGCCAGATCTTTTCATGTTTTAAATATTGCTTAATCAAATAATAAATATGGATTGTTTCCTTTAAATTGTATCTAAATAGCGTTTTGGCGGCACCTATAGCTCATAGCTATGAAAGTACCTGGGCTTGGAAAACACTATGTTCAGTGAAAAGCTGTTTAGAACTATTGCTTTAAAGTGCTCCCGGTGTAACAGGAAATTTCCCCCCCCCTGAAAATCTTGCCCCCCGGGGGGGAAGATTTCCTAGGAAATTTTCCCCCCACCCTGAAAATTTACCCCCCCGGGGGTGAATTTTCCTAGGAAAATTCACCCCCCGGGCGGTGAAAACTGTCCTTAGGGTGAAAACTGCAAATCTACCTCCTGACAGGGGGTATTGGCATTTTCTTAGAAAAAAATAATTGGAGGGTACAAATTCCTTGAAAAATTGCCCCAAAGGGGATACAAATTCCTAGGAAAATTGCCCCCCGGGGGGTACAAATTCCTAGGAAAACCTCCCCCCCGAGGGGTGAATTTTCCTAGGAAAATTCACCCCCCGGATGGTGAAAACTGTCCTTAGGGTGAAAACTGCAAATCTACCTATTGGCATTTTTCTTAGAAAAAAATTAATTGGAGGGTACAAATTCCTAGGAAAATTGCCCCCTGGGGGATACAAATTCCTAGGAAAATTGCCCCCGGGGGGTACAAATTCCTAGGAAAATCTCCCCCCCGGGGGGGCAGATTTGCTTGGTGGGGGGGTATTTTTCCCAAGAAATATTACCCCCCGGGGGGGGGCAAATTTTCCTATAAAATAATACCCCGGGGGGGGAGAATTTCCTGGGAAACCTAGGAAATTTTCCCCCCTGGGGGGGCCATTTTCCAGGGGGGGAAGATTTTGTGGTACACCGGTTCATAGCACTGAGCTTGGACCAAATTTCGGCTCACTGTGCACACTGAGCTGACCTCAAATCCCGGCGCAGAAAACATAATTTTTGTCTCGTTTTCACAGAGTTCTAAAATGAATTTTTATCTTTCAAACCCACCATAATAGCCATTAAGACCCGCCACTGAGCATTGGTGCAGATTTAAAGCCTCGCCGAGGGTGTTTGTTGCAAAGCTTTGGCCTTGGCCGCAGGGACTTAGGCAGGACCCGTCCTACCTGTCTTTTGGACAGGTAGTTTCCTAAAAACCTCATGTTTGGACAGGCAAAAATTTCTATCAAAAATTTTCAATTTTGTCTTTTGGGGTGTAATAACCATATATTTTCCTAACAAAACATCTCCTAGGACATAGCTGAAGTGTAAATTGCCCTTTTTGACACACAAGGCTATTAAATGTAGCTGGTATAAGGATTTGAAGTAGATAAGTAGCTAAATCTGGACGGGCAAAAATTTTGAAAATTCTGATTTGGACAGGCATTTTTGAAATCCTGGCTAAGACCCTGCTTGGCGGCCTCAGCTTTGGCAACAAACACCTACGTCTCGGCTTTAAATCTGCACCAATGCTCAGCGGCGAATCTTAATCCCTATAATATACACGAGCCATGTCATGCAGGGTCTTAGCCAGGATTTAGAAACTGGGTGCCTAAAATTGGCAATTGTAAAATTTCTGGGCGTCCAAATATTTAAGGGGGAACACAAAATACCCAGATTTCAACCATAAACATGTATAAATCTATCAAAATAAGGCATAAAAACCTTATACAATGTCATGGGAATTATGGGGAATTCCACAGTAATTTGGTCCTGACTACTCATTTTGTCATCCTTTGAAACTTAAGTTCATTTTACATGCATCTGAAAGAGAACTTTTCAAAGCTTTCAGAACTGGTTTTGATTTTTCCCTATAATGGCCCAAACTTAAGGTGGCCGTAAACGTTTCGTCCTCAGGGAAGGCCTGTTTTGAGATATATCTATTATGTTAATGAACCGGGTCTTACCCTCCATATGAAAAAAACTCCATACCTCTACCCCACTCCAAACTCCATGAATTGTGAAATTTGTTTGTGTGACAGCTGAGAATCAGAGAGCATGCTGCAATGTTTTGGTCATGTGACTAATTAGCTGATAAGCCCCTCCCACCTGCCAAGTGAAGATGAGGCAGGAAATGGAATGGCATCACAGATAATGATGTTTTGATTAATTCAAAAATAGTGTATTGGGGGGTTAGTCTTAATCAAAATGTGGCTCCGGCTGTCTGAGAAAAACAGGAAACATACCAGTTTTTGGGCAACAGGTAATACAATGTGTGTATTTGATGGGAAAACTTGGGCTTTGCATGCTGAGTAATTCCTTCTCATACCTCCATCTTGAACAGACACTCCATGCTCTTTGTGTAATTAACAATACTAAAATGGGACAATCACACCCATATAAGTACAATTACATCCATATAATTCAGCTATCAACTAATTGAAGCCTGGATTGTATTTTTCACAACAATGTTGTCAGTCAGTTAGAGAAACAAAAACGATTGGAATTACAGGTGAACAATTGGGTTAGGTGATTGATTAGCACTGTGGCTTCAGTTCTGTGGAAATAGATACAGGTATCTGTGTTGTGTCCATTGGACATAATCCCCTCAGGTCTCCGCTCAGTGTGTAGTGTCACACATAATCCCCTCAAGGGTTTTGGGAGTTGAGAGGAAGTACCAAACAATTGGACTTACTGGTCTCTGGGTAGAACAGGTCATTTGCCCTGAGCACTTCAAGCAGTAAAGAGACAGGAATATATTGTGTGGGATCTTAAGGAAAGTGCCCATTCTTCTGTAAACTATCTTGGATCATAAGTTGCTCATCTAAGAAACTATGCAGCTATCTGATTCAGGATTATTCAACTTGGATCACTGGATTGTCTCTAGAGTAGAAGCAGATACAGCAAAATAGGTTTGTAAAATTATTTTACTTCATGACTCCATAGCATTAAGTTATTCTCAATAGCAGCACCCACATAAACAGATAGATTGATTTACTCAGGTACCAAGTGGAATATTGAAAGAGGTACATATCCCCTTCAACGAATAAGGCCCAAAAATATGAACAAAAACAAGCCACTTTGTTAGAAAACTATGCTTGTGATAGCTTCAAAGTATTAAGCTTTTGGCCCTGCAGAATGCTTATTTTAGATAAATGATAAAGTACTTCAAGCTTTGATTTGCAAAATTAGTAAACTTGCAGTCAAATAGGCTGCTAGCATAACAAACTAGATAGCCGAAAATTGATTTTGATGGCACAGTTCTTTGAATGATTAAGAAATCTAGAACTATGATGGATTACATTAGCATGCAAACAAGATTCCAGGGTGAGGTCACATGATGCCCATATATGGAAGGGACTCAACATTAGCATACCAACTATTTTGACAGGCTACAGGCAGTAGCAGAAATGTGCTTATTTATACTTATTTTTGAGGTAATTCAGAAGAAAAAAATGTTGACAGTTGTGAAATACAATGGAAGGTTACTTTATCTTTCCACTTGGACTAAAATAAACACATTAAAGTAGTAGCAAGTTATTGCACAGTTACAATTATTGTGTAAAACGCAAAACTGCCATTTTCTCAGCTTAGATTTCTATAGTTTTACTCTCGTGGCTGACGTGAATTTAGACACAAATCTTAATCAATTAGCTTCAAACTTTGTATATAGATTCTAAAACATGTTCTCTACAAATCTAGACGGGGATATTGCAATATCTTATCTGGTTAATTTTTTATAGTGAGTCAAAAATCAAGAAACCAAAAAAGCATTTTTTCCCTAAAATGTTGTTAGATAAATGGCCATAAAAAAAGTTAGGGGCCATATTTTACAAAACCCGTGTCTAGATTTGTAGAGACAAAGGTTTTTTTCAGTGTTTCAAAAAATCAGGTTATTATCTTAGATCCTGCTCTTAGATTTGCGTCAGCCGTGACATATATACTGAAAATTGTTTAGTCAAAGTTTTGACCCCAATTTCTTCAAAATGTTTGGAGCACATACAATCTATCCATATCCTATGTATTCCTTAGAATCTCAGCTTTCTAAAAATATATAGTTTGCTAGGGGTTTAGTGTACAAATAATGAGAAATCAGCCATTATTTGAGGGAAAGTCTGCTCTCCACCGGAAACGTTTACAGCCACCTTAAGTTATTGACTTTGAAAGTGGAATTTGTGGAAAAAATTGTGTCTATCACGGGACATGACATATCGTTCATTTTCTTAAGGTTCTAAAATTGCTGTTTAAATATCAAAGTGGAAATGAGCCCTAATCGTTCATTTTTACATAGCCAATATTGAAGTTTTTGACATTTTTGAAAGAAAATGTGCAGTTTAGCCGGATATTTTTGCTGCTGTCCCGTGACGGACAGTCAGACGTCGAAAAGTTTTATAATCTCTTATATGAACAAACATAGAATGCTGCCTTTACATATTCTCCTTCTATGAGTTAAAATGAATAGTGTGATGCAATTTTCCTTAGGGAAAATTTTTCAGCTCATGAGCATCACCAAAATCTAAACGATGCTCACGAGCATGAAAACGGCGGCCATTTTGTTTTTCAGTGTAGATTGCTGTCATTAGGAACATCTGATCGAAGTGTCGATACCGCTAGCCAGCGCCATATCAAGCTAGCGGTATAAACATGCAAATACACCTTGTGATTCTGAACCCGTTAGAGTGTGAAGTACGCTCTGACGGGTTAGCGTATATCGAACTAACGCATTTTGGGTAGTTCCGCTGTGAATCGACATCGATGTCGCCAACACGACGCCGGATTTTTTAGCTTCTCAAGCCTATTTAAAAAGGTCGTTGAAGTTTTTATTTTTTTGCGATGCTCATGAGTTTCATGTCATGCTCGATAATCGTAGCATGGCATGAAAATCGCGATCCATCGAGCATCGCGAGCGGTGAGCACAGCCCTAATTTAGTGATGTCTAGCCAAATCTAATTGGCCTGCAAAACATTGAATTTATGATTAACTCAAATCAGATAAAGCATCTATATAGATCTCTTCAGATAAACAATGTCAGTTGACATGAGAAGGCACCACTGTGAGATATACATGCAGGGACACCAGGGTCTTAGCCAGGATTTCAAAAATGTCTGTCCTAAACAGCAATTCCCAGAACTTCTGCGCAAGATTCCAGATTTAGCTACTCAGCTTCGTTTTAAAGTCCTTCTACCAAGTACATTTGTAACCTAGATCTCTATCAAAAAGGGCAATTCACACTTCAGCCATGTCTAAGAAGATGGTTTGTTATAACAAGATATGATTGATAACTAGTTAAAAAAAAGTACAATTTGGAAATTCTTCATGTAATTTTTGCCTGTTTAGAAAAGAGTTCTTCAGGAAGCTGCCTGTCCAAAAGATAGGCTGGACTGCTCCTGGCTAAGTTCCTGCATACATGTATCCTAAAATTCACTTCAAAATGCCTTTCTTATGTTACCATGCAATTCCTACATTGTTAAAAGCTATTCCTCAGTGCTGAAAACAGTTTGATAAGACTTGGGGGTCAAACGGTCCATCAAAATGAATAGTGAATTGTAACAGTTATAATCTAATGTACATACATAGAAGGAATGTGGAACTGGATGTGAAAATTACTATTTAAATTAATGTGGTCAGAATATTTAGTAGACTTTCTGGGCAAGTAAACATAGACTTTTACTAGCCCATTCAAATTTTTGGTAGAATTGGACCGGTGGGCTACTGTCTATTTTCACCACTGATTCCTATTATTATTTTTGTTCATTGAAAGGTTCATATTTACCACCTACCCTGCCAACAGGGCCGAAACTAGTGTGCACAGAGAGGGGCTTGTTACCCCTTGTAAAACAACCAGAGCAGTAGAAATGAAAAACATTTATGAACATGACCAAAACATAACTCAATTTAGAGACTTACAAGTTATGAGTATTTTGATATAATCTGAACTTTCACATACTTAAGTTATTTGGCTTTTGAATTTTAACATTCGGTAATTGATATTATATTGGAGTATGTAGATTTTGGTAGGGCTGGTTGATTCTAGGGCATGATACCATCTACCATTCTTTGGTAATATTTAGTAGAACCCTGGTCAAGAAAATCAGAGATAGTATCTACTTGCCTTGCATCCACTTGTAAGTGCCATGGTAAGTGAGCAAGATTTAGTAAGGCCTAAAAAAAAAAGTTGTTTGTTTCCTGTAACCCTACCCTAACAAGTTTTTATTCAAAAAAATCCATACCCTAAAGTTTTTATCGCCCATCCAACTCCCAATCAACGTTAAACATGCATAAAACACACATTTTTGGCCCAAAAAAATAATGCAAAAAAAATTCTTTTACCGACCTACCTACCCTATTTTTTTTCGGACCGTTGCAGGAAACAAACAATTTATTTTTTTAGGCCTAATTGGATGTTGTGCCCTGTAAAAGGTCTGAAAATGAAATTGACTTATCTTTTAGATCCAGAACTTGAGAACACCATTGACAAGCTGGCTGTATTTGTGGCCAAGAACGGGCCCGAATTTGAGTGGATGACAAAGCAGAAGCAAAAGGAAAACCCCAAATTTAGCTTTCTATTTGGTGGGGAATATGCTGACTACTATCAATACAGGATTGAAACAGAACAGTTAAATGCGAGTAAGTAGATTAATTACCAATTTGTGTATCTGTTGTAGTTAATGTGTGAGTCGATGTAAGTGAATGTGTGAAAGACTTCTTGTTTATCAGGACAATATTTAACAATTTGAACTGGGGTCAAGCTTTGGTTTAAAAAAAACTGGGAGACCGCAAGACTTAGGGTCGGGAAATCGACATAGCCCCAGCCAAGAACTCATAGCCTTAAGTAGCTTTGCTAAATTTTGCAGTCCTTTCACAAAAACAATTCTGAAGTTATCTTTTCAATGATTTATGATATATTTCATTTTGGAACTGTTTCAAAAGACAACTGATGTGTCAAATGGTATTCTTCAACTGATCATGTATTCTTGATATTTGTCTGACCATGTCACATGTTTTAAAATGTTACTTTTCTCATAGCCAGCCAGACTGCAAAGGCAAATATCAATATATAGCGGTAGCCCCTCACAATTTTCTGTAGACCCGGACTATGGGGTTAGTGGTTAATAGCTGGAGCCCTGTTTGAAGGATAACCAGGACTAAGTGTTTACTAGTTCTTTTTATGATGTTATCTGCATGGTTTGGCTCAGATCTCAATCAGGGGCTTAGCCGTAATGCGTCCAGCGTGTCATTTGGACACGCAGAACACTGTTTTTTGACAGTTTGGACACCCAAAATTTTATGTCAGAATTTGCTGAAGATGACTTTTCTTAGAAGATAGAAGATGTAGAAGCTGTAGTGTCACTTTTATAAGACACACAAAGCAGTTTCTGGCCTAAAAAAGCAAAATCTGTAAAGGTATAGGGTCTATCTTATTAGTAGTATGTATTTTGTACCACACTTTGGACACGCAAAAGTCTATGAAACCTCTATTTGGACACCCAGTTTCCAAATATCGGCTAAGACCCTGATCTCAATCCCTGTATGTTGTCATGTGCAGGTATTTTGTCAACCAATAAAAGGAACAGCATAGTATTAGCATACCTTTTGATACTTATACCTCAACAATAAAAAATGAAAACTTTATTAAGCATGAACTGGGTTAAGGTGGCCGTAAACGTTTCGTCCTCAGGGAAGCCTGTTTTGAGATATATGTATTATGTTAATGAACCGGGTCTTACCCTCCTTATGAAAAAACCCCATAGCTCTACTCCAATCCTAAGTTCATAATTTGTGAAAAATTTGGATTTGACAGGTATGAATAGACAGAGAGGGCAGAGAGCATGCTGCAGTGTTATGGTCATGTGACCCCAGTTAGCTGATAAGCCCCTCCCACCTCCTTATCAAAGCTACAGGAAATGGATGTGTATTTGGATTGGTAACTGATTAGAGATGGCATTTAAGGTCAGCCAGTCTTTTCTTTGTATGCATGTGTTGGTTAGAAAGGATGTCTGTTGGGTAAGATGGGCCACTTTAGCACCACAGACAATGATGTTTTAATCAATTCAAAAATAGTGTATTAGGGATTAGTCTTAATCAAAATGTGGCTCCGGCTGTCTGAGAAAAACAGGAAACATCCCAGTTTTGGGGCTTCAAGTAAAAAAATGTGTGTATTTGATGGGAAAACCTGGACTTTTGGGAGGATGTTGGGTCTCATACCTTCAGCTGGAACAGACACTCTATGCTCTATGGATAACTAACAATACTTTAGTATTTATCAACTTGGTTTCATTTTCAAACACATGTTTTTCTCAAACAATAATACAGCAATCATGATATAGTTACCCAAAGTACAATTACACCCATATAATTCAGCTATTAACTAATTAAAGCCTGGATTGTATTTTTCACAACAATTGTTGTCAATTCAGTTGGAGACAAAAAGGAGATTGAAATTGCAGGTGAATAATTGGGTTTATTGATTGATTATCACTGTGGCCTGACTGGCCTCAGCTCTGAGGAAATAGATACAGGTATGTGTGGTGTCATAATCCCCTAAGGACTCCCCATTCTAGAACAATGAGTGTGGTGTCACCCATAATCCCCTCAAGGATTATGGGAGTCAGGAACCAATGTCTAAAAATAAGATTTGCTATGGGTAAGTCACTAACAGGAAGATCACTTCCTCTAAGCGTTTCAAGCAGTGTAGTAGTTAATGTGGACAGTCTACTCATATGGGATTCACTAGACAAAGGAATTCTGTGTCAGACCTCAGGGAAAGTTGCCATTTCTGCTGCAAAATATGTATCGATTACTCATTCTGGATTATGTAACTTGGATCACTGGAGTGGAGATACAGCAATAGAGGTTTGTGAAATAATCTTTCTTTCAAGGCTCAGAATCTAAAAGCCACCTTGTCAGAAAGCTATGCTTTGGAAGTTTGGATAGCTTCAGAATTGGCCCTGCAACATGTTTGTCTTAGATAAATGAAGCTAAAAACCCCATATAGAGCATTACAAGCTTTTATTTACCAAATCAATATACTTGCAGTCAAAGAGTCTGCCAGCATAACACACTAGATAGCTGAAAATTGATTTTGATGGCAAAGTTCTTTGAATTATTAAGAATTCAAGAGCTATAATACATATACATTAGCATGCAAACAAGATGCAAGTCTACTAAGTAGGCGGGGCTTGGGTGATGTCATATGCCCATATATGGAATCCAGTTGACAGGGATGTTAGGCAGGTTGCAGAAATGTACTCATTTATACTTTTTTTTGAGGTAATTGAGAAGAAAAAAATGTTGACAGTTGTGAAATACAATGGAAGGTTACTTTATCTTTCCACTTGGACAAAAATAAATACATTAAAGTAGTAGCAAAAAGTTGCACAGTAACTTTAACTGTGAAATACACAAAACTGCCATTTTCTCAGCTTAGTTTTCTATTGTTTTACTCTCACGGCTGACGTGAATTTAGACACAAATCTTAATCAATTAGCTTCAAACTTTGTATATAGATTCTAAAACATGTTCTCTACAAATCTAGACGGGGATATTGCAATATCTTATCTGGTTAATTTTTTATAGTGAGTCAAAAATCAAGAAACCAAAAAAGCATTTTTTTCCTAAAATGTTGTTAGATAAATGGCCATAAAAAAAGTAAGGGGCCATATTTTACAAAACCCTTGTCTAGTTTTGAAGAGACAAAGGTTTTTTTCAATGTTTTAAAAAATCAGGTTATTATCTTAGATCCTGCTCTTAGATTTGCGTCAGCCGCGACATATGTACTGAAAATTGATTAGTCAAAGTTTTGACCCCAATTTCTTTAAAATATTTGGAGCACATACAACCTATCCATATCCTATGTATTCCTTAGAATCTCAGCTTTCTAAAAATATATAGTTTGCTAGGGGTTTAGTGTACAAATAATGAGAAATCAGCCATTATTTGAGGGAAAGTCTGCTCTCCACGGGAAACGTTTACAGCCACCTTAAATGATGAAGACAGCTGCTGAAACATTGCTTTTTAGAGATTGTCCAAAGGACATCTCAATTAATATAGTTTGGGTACTATTGGATGTCTTTCCTCGGGGGGGGGGGGGGGGGGGGGGGGGTTCCATATTTTGTATGTCGTCTTTCTCTAGTTTTTATGGGTGTTTATTTGAATGTTCTCTGTCATGGGTGGGTGTTTGTGTGTGTTTTTAGCTGGATTTTGTTTTGGAATAAAGTGTATATATTGGACTAATGTCATTTTTGTTTGGATTTTTTGTTTAGTTTTTGAGATATTTTGGGGTGTTTGGGGTATTGCATTTTTCTTTACGCTCTCAGTTGCCGATCTGGTCAAGCTCAGTGTTTTGGTGGTTGCCATGGCGCTGTGGCATATTTCGATATGTGCGCATGCGTCATATATATATTATTGGGTGTAATTATTCATGACGTGAGGCTGTTTGAAGCGCATGTGTGCACATGATGGTTGTATGCGTATTGATTTAGTAGTGGGGTTTGCCATAAGTCGCCGTTGGTTTAGCGATTGTGCTTGTATCCCCCCCCCCCCCTATTATGCCACCAATTGTAGTGCCCCCTCGCAAATTTTGTTTTACGATCCTGACATAGGAAACATAATACTTACATAGTACATATTTCCACTAGCAGTGGGAAAAACGGTCTTTCATTCTGAAGACCGTCCAACTTCCGGTTGACTGAGATCTTTAATTCAGCTTGTGAATGTGAAATTCATACAGAATAGGTGAGATATGCATCTCACCTATTCCAACATGGTTTTTTTTGCAAGATTGGCAAAGAAATACAGGAATCATGAGCTTTATTTCACCAAGAAAACGATTTGTTGCTTGGGCAAAACAATGTAGTCTGTTACTTTGCCTCGGCAGGTGATTGAAGAATCCGTGGTTTGGTGGTAAGATTCTTGACTCCTAGTACGAAGGTTGTGGTTTCAAGTCCTTGATGCACACTTTCTTTTTTTCAAGTCCTTTTTTTTTTTTTATTAAATATGACAATTTTTTTCAAACATTTTTTTTTAAACCATGGAGAAACCTAAAATTTTATTTTTACATTCATTTTTTGTTGATGTGAATGAGAAGAAAAATAATATCCACAGTATGTATAGAAACATACATACACATACATATCAGGCATCATTACGGAACTACTGATATAGAGACCACATAGCAGTAACAGGTTAAAATAGTGTAAATTTGTAAAATTATAACATAATTATATATATATATATATATATATATATATATATATATATATATATATATATATATATATATATATATATATATATATATATATATATATATATATATATATATATATATATATATATATATCTATATATATATATATCAGGCCTGGGGTAATAAGTAATATGTAATAGAAAAGTAATAGGTAATATGTAATACAGTAATAGAAAGTAATAGGTAATAGGCGTAGGGATGTCATCGATAGTCGCCAAGTCGATGCACCGCTAGGTATGACCCTGTCGATAGTCGCATCGATAAGGCAACCGTATCGATGCGGCAGAATCGACAAAATTCAACCCCAAATGCCGCTACATTTGGGGGTTAAGTTCTACAGCCAAAAATCATGAGCGATCACTCAGCCTCAACATACCAACGGCCGTTACCTTTTCTGGTTATGTTTTACGTTGTACTACGGCTCTCAGCCGTAAGTACCCGCAAAATCATGAGCGGTAGATCGGTTCGCTCATCAAAACAAACGGGCGCCATTTTATTTTACTGCGCACATAGAAATCGCAGTACGTTCAGAACAACAAATGTTTGAAACGTTCGCTAAACGTACTGCTCATCAAGTGCGCAGTATTCGAGATACGAACGTTTCAAACGTTCGTGTCTCAAATGAGCAAACGTAATAGACATACAATGTGGCTATAGATGAAATTAATACAAATAACAGCCACAAAACGAATTCAATTCCAAGTAGAATGAATTGTAATAGGTATAAAAGAATAAATCAATTATAAAGAAAAATGATAAACAAATTAGATTAAGTAATAAATGTATTCAAATGAAATAAAAATAGAATAAAATAAATCATGATAGATTATAATAATTGATGAATGCATAATTACAGAATTAATTAATTAATTTGATCTTTGATGAATGAATTAAAAAGGCAAGAATGTTCTTTATTTTGAGCAATTTCTAGCTAATTAATTAAGCCCAACGAGCACGTTACGGTGAATCGAATCGTATCGAAAAATATAGCGATTAATCGAATCGATAAAATCTCATATCAATGACATCACTAAATAGGCGGCTATATTATATATACATATATATATATATATATATATTATATATATATACAGTGTTAGCGCTAGGGTAAAAAAAGACTGCAGCCCCTTAGTATCTCAAGCCTGAAAAAAGTGAGTCCCTTGTGTGCGCGTGCACCACGAGCGCCGAAGGCGCATAGTCCGTGCTAGGGGGGTCCGGGGGCATGCCCCCACGGAATTTTTTTGAAATTTAGATGCTCTGTGATGCATTCTGGTGCATTCTGAGCATGAAGTTTTGGTACTACTTAAATGAAAAAAATCCCTTTTTTAGCTGTATTTCTGGAAAAAAAAGCTTAGAAAGTGTGACAGACCCCTTCATCCTTTTTTTAAATGTAAAGGTAATAACATTCTCTTTTTCAGATATTTTTTTTTTTCTTTATCTTAAGTGGGATATTAAAAGGGGAGGCTAAATCTTGGAATTCCTTCAGATTTAATCTTAGAATTTGTTTCTTTGCTGGTCTACTATTTCCTTTAAGACTTCCTAAGTTAACCCATAGATAGGTAATGAATATGATCACATCAATTGTGTTTGTTCAATTATTTTAAATATACCTGTTTTAACCCTTATCCTGCTAACCACAACAATTGTCGTGGTGTACAGCAGTGTTCGTAGGTTTCACAGCAGGATAAGGGTTAAGAAAGATGAATTTACACATCAGGAAATCACAGGTATAAGTGAGGCTGCATCAAAAACTGATTTTTAATTTATCATTTTAATATCAAACTGAATGTTTTCTGCTAAATCTTAGTTCTACACAGCTCAAATATATAATTCATTTCACATAGCTACAACAGAAATGTATTCAAAAATATCAAGAATAGTAGTTTCAGGTGATGTTTCTTTTTGTTTCAGAATTATTAAAATATGTTTCTTCATGATAGTGAAGTGATATAATATCAATGAAGTGGTAAAATAAAGAATCCTACCTTTTGCCTAAGTTGCATATTAATAGGTTAGACTGGGCAGCATTTCTTTTCTTTCTAATGAGTCATTTATTATCATTGTTATATCTTTTATTTTGAGAGGCACACACACACAGGCTTCCACTGTTTGAGCTTATATGTAGTGTTAGCGCTAGGGTAAAATAAGACTGCAGCCCCTTAATATCTCAAGCCTGAAAAAAGTGAGTCCCTTGTGTGCGCGCGCAGCGCGTGCACCACGAGCGCCGAAGGCGCGTAGTCCCTGCTAGTGGGGTCCGGGGGCATGCCCCCACGAAAAAAATCTGAAATATAGATGCTCTGTGATGCATTCTGGTGCATTCTGAGCATGAGGTTTTGGAAATACTTAGATGAAAAAATTCCCTTTTTTAGCTGTATTTCTTGAAAAATGTTTTTAGAAAGTGTGACAGACCCCTTCATCCTTTTTTTTAAATGTACAAGGTATTAACATTCTCTTTTTCAGATATTTATTTTTCTTTATCTTAAGTGGGATATAAAAAGGGTAGGTTAAATCTTGGAATTCCTTCAGATTCAATCTTAGAATTTGTTTCTTTGCTGGTCTACTATTTCCTTTAAGACTTCCCGAGTTAACCCATAGATAGGTAATGAATATGATCACATCAATTGGGTTTGTTCAATCATTTTAAAAATACCTGTTTTAAGAAAGATGAATTTACACATCAGGAAATCACAGGTATAAGTGAGGCTGCATCAAAAACTGATTTTTAATTTATCATTTTTTCATAACAAACTCTGAATGTTTTCTGCTAAAGCTTAGTTCTACACAGCTCAAATATCATATAATTCATTTCACATAGCTACAACAGAAATATATTCAAAAATATCAAGAACAGTAGTTTCAGGTGATGTTTCTTTTTTATTTCAGAATTATTAAAATATGTTTCTTCATGATAGTGAAGTGATATAATATCAATGAAGTGGCACAATAAAGAATCCTACCTTTTGCCTAAGTTGCATATTAATAGGTTAGACTGGGCAGCATTTCTTTTCTTTCTAATAAGTCATTTATTATCATTGTTATATATTTTATTTTGAGAGGCACACACACACACAGGCTTCCACTGTTTGAGCTAATATATACGCTAGCCTCTTCTTTGTTGATTGAGTGCTCCTCTGAAGGAGCTGTATATGATAGCATCGAATCAGGAAGTGTGCTCCTTGCAACAAAGTATCGTCTGCATGTGGAAAGCTGACCTTTGACCTAATTAGAGGCAGGCCTGACAGGGTGCTTGCTGTGTGGGAGCTGTTGTGCGGGCTGGCCATTAAGGGCCGTAAATGGCCAGTAAAGCTATTCAGATACTCAAGCCCACTTGAGGTTGGCTGAAGTGCGTCCCTCAGGTACGCATTTCACCTAAATGTTTGCGTCCTTTTGTAAAACATTGCGTCATTTGCATATGCTGACGGCGTCAACGCGATCTCTGTATATATATATATATATATATATATATATATATATATATATATATATTATTGACTTGTAGTGGACAGTCCGAACCTTTTTTTTTTGTTTATATCCAACACACTTCCCTTCATAAGATTTGATGCAGTATGGACATGAATGCACAGCCATGTGCAAGGATAGTTCACTGATCAGAGAAAATAGATTAATATAATTTCAAAGCACCTGTTTCATATCATACCATCAAAAACACTAGTACAGAAAGCAGTTTAAGCAGTATTATTCTGACCATGACCAGATCCTTATACAACTATGAACAGAGAAAAAAACACATTCACCCTCATGTTAGAGAGCAAAAATATCTTAAAAATTAACCTTGCAATAACAAAAAAAGTCAATCCACGAAAAATTGATAAAAACAAACAACAAAGCAGGCACCGACATAAGTACTAGCCCGCTTGCCCCGGCAAGTGGACTTGCTAAAAAAGGCCTGTCGGGCAAGCGGGATTCGTGTTTCACTTTCCCGACAGGGCAAGTGAGTTTCGTGGACAGTAATGTCCGCGAAACCCACCAAAGAGGCTACTCACCTGCACGACAATCCCTGCCAATATGCGCTGCGCCATTTTGAAATTGGCGGGATCGATCATTAGCGCAAACGCTTGCACTACCACTGACATTGATTGGATGCGAATAGCGAGCGTTGAGTCATCGTATCAACAAGAAACGCTTGCTACTCGCATCCAAGCAATGACGGTAATATCGCAAATGCTTGCGATCGTTTGCGCATGTAAATAGGATGGCGCGAAGACTGCACATGGCCAAGCCTGACTCAGACCGGCGTAGTTCGATAAATCTGGGCAGGCCATGTACAGGGCAGACATGGGGGAAATAAAAATATATTTGAAAGAGGTGTTTGATGTTTTTTCTTTATTATGAGGTGGACGTATCTCATAATATTAAATCATTGTGTAAATACATTATATTATAGAATTATAAATAAAATTTGATTATCTATCTAAAAAGACATTTTATTTTGAATATGAAAAGAAAATACTCCATCATACAAATATGGTAATATTTGATAGTTGATGCTGATGGAGTTTAATTATATATTTATATTATATTATAGGTTTAAACATAAAATTTGATAATGTATAAAAAATGATACTGTATTTATTTCAGACATTAAAAAACGTACTTCATCATTCATAAATGATAAAACTCTTGATAGTTGAGGCTGATGCAGTTGTATTTACATAAATTACATTATGTATTACAACTTTAAAAAATAATAAAAACCTCATTTGTGTTTCTTTATTACTCTATTGAACATATATTTATTTAATAGAAAAAATAATGTTCTGGTGTTTATTTGACTTTATTCTGAATTTTAAAAAAGTTTTCTTTTTAATTTAATTTCATTGATTCTTTTTTTTTTAAAGTTTTTGTTCCTTAAAGTTAACTTACAAACATTGGTGTGGTAGAATATTTGTGTAATTTGGCTGAGATTGTATTACACCCAGACAGGGATTCTAATTTTATTCCAGGAATCTTATTCAAACAATCTGCAACATAATTTCCTTAACTGAATCATACTCAGAGTGCCCATTATTTTGTGTAATTTCTATAATAATGCAGAATTTCATAAGGTTTGTTTCAGGGAATAATATCTCATTCTGTTAAGAATAATTTAAAACAAATCACTTTTTTTCTCACAAAGTCAGTGTCACCTCGGAGCACTTTACTCAGAGTGAAACTCTCTGGGCTCTCTGGGTATGAATGAGTTAAATAAATGACATGAGCCATTAAATTTGTGTTTGAATATACATTATATTTTTATTTCAAGAGAATCATAATATCACATTGACAGAACAATTCAGTCTTGTTTAATAAGTAAAATGCTTAGCCTTCAAGGCTTGCCTTGCCTTATTATCAGTCTTACTCTTCTAAACCATGAAGGATTGTAATTTTGCATTTTCAAATATTTGAATGAATAAAAATGACCATTTGCTTGTTATCTATGTTTTTTGTGTTTTCAAAGATACAATATTTTAGAAACATCATTGAACATAAAATTGTGTGCCCAAGGTAAGTTAACTGATCAACCCTCAACTAAATACAACTCATGACATCTGTATTTTTCTCTATACACAAGTGTGGCCTACTCTCCAATATCTCTTATCTTTCAGAAATTAGCTTTTGTTCCCCAAACATACATTTTTCCTTGTTTTAAATATCACTCCATTACTATATGAATTTGTATATCAAGGGTGAGGTAACTATTGAGAAAGATTTTTACCCGATCACCATAGAGGTAGAAATTAAGCAAGCAAGCCAGACAAAAAGTGAACTAAGTACAGAGAACTAAGGCTACATAGGATGCAGGCAGGGTTACAAAGTCACAGCAATATCAATCTATGTAATATAAAAGTTAGGTGTGCACAAGTGCTGTTAAGAGTCCAGTGCTGCAGGCTGGCAGGAATTCAGTTGGGATCACCAGAAGCCAGGTAGGGAAGGGTGCGTCATTTACAGATCAGCAAGAAACGGCATGCTAGTAGAACTCTAGGGGTCAGGACACAAGCATATACCTAGAAAAAGAGAAAAAAACATTTAAACAACAGGTTTTAATAATAGCACTGTATATATACAGGTTTTATGGGTAATTAAGGAGGTTTTTGGTTCTTTTTTTCGGGCAAGTGGGAATTCGGTTCGGGAAAGTGAATTTCAAGACCTACTTGCCAGGCAGGGCAAGTAGGTCTTGAAATTTATGTTGGTCCCTGCAAAGCTACAAGAACAGCCAACAATCTCTTGACGCCATTGGCGTCTCTCTTGTTTACATTCTTGTGATTAATTCGTCAACTTTGGAGAGAAAGGAGTTACAAGTGTTTGGACGTGATCTACACACTTGTGTTATGTATCTGAATCAGGGTCTTAGCCACCAGGGTGTCATGGTGTCTTATGGACTCCCTGGTTCATGAAAAATACCTGATTTTAGGTAAAAAGACCCTAGGTTTTGGTATGTGTTTTTTTTACTTATTCCAACTTCCAAGTTCAATATCTAAAGGGTTTAACTTCAAAATAATAACATAGACATTTCTTGAAGAATTAAGCATATAATTACTTTATTTTTTAAGGTGGGTACAGCATTAATCTTACTGTCGGATAGCCAAAATGGGTTTTTGGCATTTCTAATCTCAAGTATAAGTTTCTCATAGGTTGGCTCAACTCAAATCATGTAATTCCCTTCCTAAGTGGCATTTTGGAAGAAAAAAAACACTAAGTCATCCAAATCCAGTGTAGGCACATGGTAAGAACCAATTTCCATGTGGGTTTATTTACTAACATCTTAGCAGGGGTTTAGAGCTAATTACCCTCTCAGTACCTGAGTCTGAATATATAATGAGTGAGCGACCCCCCATGCTTATACTCGTGAACTCTCAATTAGCATATCTACTGAATAGTACTAGGCCCTTCTCACATTTGGACTCTACACACTGAATTGTTCCTCCTTGCTGCAAATCTAACTTTGTGTGATGTTGTACTAGCCTCTACTTTTGAACAAAACTCTTTCTCTTTATACCTGAAGGAAAAGTGATGCTTGTTTAGATACTGCAGTGGAAATGTATTTGAAATAAATCATCAAAATCAAATTGTGAACTAACACTAATTTTCATGAATGTTTATGTGAATTCAATTTGACAAAATAAACTGATATTATACTTGCCCTAATTGATTAATTTCTTGTGTGAGTTGTCTCTGTACCACTTCAGCCTCTCTTACCACAGCCCTTCTGTTGTCAGCAGCAGAGATTGAGGTAATACTACATTTCCTAGCCCTAACTTTCTTCCTACCACATTCGCCTTTAGAAAAGGGGGCACGGGACCTTCGCACCTTTAAATAGGGCGTTTTTTTGTGTGTTTTTTATATGTGAAAGCTGAAAAGGTTTGCTACTTATTCTTTGGAATTAGAACTCTCTACTAGCTCTACAAATGACAAAAAACAGGTTTTTTGTAAAAGCTGACCGCTAGAGGAGAGAACATCCTCAAGCACCCAGCTGGGATGTTTATCTAAGATCTTAATATCCTTTCCTTATCTGATCTCCTGGGAGTGTGCTTTACTGGCTGATGGATGTGAATTGGGGGTTACAGTTCCTGGCCAGGACCACAATGTGTATTGTATCAAATGGGAGTATCCTGCTACCCAGGAAACAGGCACTGAGCAATGATTGCATTGCAATTAGGGTATTGAATAAAAGGTGTGATTCTTGTGCATCAGCTTTCTTGCTTTACAGGTGAAGGTCAGACAGTTCAGGTAAAACCAATCAAATGCTCCAGATATATTCTGGTGTGTGATTGGCAGGATGTTTTGGGATATCTTACCTAGGTGAAGAAGGTTTCCTGTATGGTTAGGAGAGAACATTAAGATCCTGATCCCTGGACAGTGCAGAGTCTTAATGTATTCTTACAATGGGAAATAGATCCAAAAGGAAGAGAAAGAGGGGGTTTGAATGGCATGAAAAATCTTCTGTACCAGAAGATTTGGATACATTAGAGGAAGAGGAATCTGAGAATTCACTAACCATTCATAGTGCAAGTTATAGAAAGGTTAGACTGCTGAGCACTAGTTCAGATGACAGTGGCATAGCAATTGAAGATGCAGACTCTGAGTAAGCGACACTGATCATGACTCAGAAGATGAGACAGATTCTTGTGAAGAGAAGGTAACAGGAAGACATTCTGCATTCACAAGAACTAGAAGACAGCCTTCAGGAAGCTGCAGTGTGTGCATACTGCCTTGATGGAAAGTTAGAACTATGGCAAGATAGTACAAGGAGACAAGGACTTTGATCAGCTCTATTTTGGAGATGCTCAAATGGGGATTGTGATTGAAAGCGAAAGCTAAGTAGTGACAAAAATGGACGATTTTATGCTATAAACAGACAATCAGTTCTAGCAGGACGCCTGTGTGGAAATGGACACAATGCTCTTCAAAAGTTCAGTGCAGCTATTAGCTATGGATCTGCCTCCTCCAGTTACCCCCAAAAGTTTCAAGAAGCATGAGGTATCTATGCCATGATAGTTACTCTATTTTAGTGTTTTCATTCAATTATCTATATGGTTTGAGCTTACAATTGCACTTCAGACTACTTGTTATGGAGTGGATTCACTGCCAGACAGCCAATATGCAATTAGCAGTCAGTAATAGTCTCTTATCTTTCCTTATTAGCTGGGGGGAGGAGTGCTCACTAGGGGGTCCAGCCTCTACCAGTAGAAACCTCCAAATATTTGCTAAAAATCCCTTTTTATTCCAGTAATTGAGGTACCAAGTGAACTATCAAACATTCAAACTATTCTACCAATACATGCAAATCATATTCTTATTCCAAATTATCCCTAAAAGTTGCATAAAGGGGCAGAACATCGTAATAGGCTGTAGGATATGCAGGGCTGGCTTTCATGATAGGATTTGCGCACACTGAACTAAAGGAAGTCAATAAATGCCACTTTCTGACTACTAAAAGGCCCTAGAACTCCTACATCAAGTTTCTACTATTGTATCATATAATTCCTTAAATAAATATCCCACTTTTGTGCAAGCATTTCCAAGAAAGATGCTTTTATACTCAATCTTCTTCAACGAGTGGAAATCTGTAAAGCTGTCACTCCGTGTGTTGACACCCCCGCCAATACACATAACAACCAGAACGTCCGGGCCTGCCAGGGGCAGCGTTCCCGAGGGGGTCGACTAGACAGTCACATGAAGCACGGCTGTATCACAGTGTGAGATCGTCCTGGCAACTATCATAGGGAAAATACCTGTTTCTAGAAAGTTACTACTTTAACCCCTTGCACCAGACAAATAGTTCATTAAATGTTTGTTTATTCTGTTATCAAGGTTTTAGCTGCACCCTAATCAAAGGTGTCCTACCCTAAATGATTATCAGTGTTAATTACCAGTTATTGCAATCAGCCGTTCCTATGTGTGTATTATGTATTGACCATCTTTATTGAAGGGGTTTCACCCTTAATCCATATGTGTTAATAACAACTGACCAATCCTGTATTGGGTTGTGTATAAATACCTGTACATGGAATTATCAACAGTTAGAAGGAGAGATTGGGCAGTAGACAGACAGACAGGTTCAGTCATGTACAGGGAGATACTGATGGTTTAGGCTATGGACTTGAATAAATATGTATAACTACATATAATTAGTCTTGTACTCTCTGACCTATCCCCACCAGAACACCTGTATAGGTGAGCCTTAAAGACCCCGAGATAAGTCACAAATTCCCCTGTGACAGTTTGGTGGAGAATCCTGGGTAAGGCTATTCTGGTGTGTGGATATGGCAGTTAGTACAGTCAGAAATTAGAAGAGTACAAAGAATGATCAAAATGGGAACAAGAAACTCAACAAGATGGCGGATCTACCCGGCCAGACAAATCCAGCAGCATGTCAGAGCAGGACCACAATGCAAACCGCAAGGATCCTATTGGAACAGGAGAAATGAGAATGGGACAAACAACCATTTTGTGCAACCAAGGAGGAACACTTTACATACTACTTATCAACAGAGGATACAACAAAGCAGCTGTAAACAATGTGGTAAGCCTTGCTCCAATTCATTTTCCAATATTCATATGTGCCTTGCAAAATTTGCTTCTTGTAATAAGTATGGAAATCATGGTCTTAGCCAGCAGGGCGTCTGGGTGCTTTTTCGGACACCCAAAACCTTAAAAAGAACCCCTCAGGACACCCAATATTTTTGGGGTGGAATTTCTAGAATTCTCAATCTCAAGCTTATAATTGAATTTTATAGTCTCCTTATAATTCCCTTAGCCTTGTTTAATGATATCATGCCTTATTTTGATGAATTTATACATATTTATGGTTGAAATATGAGTATATTGTGATCCCCCTTAAAAATTTGGACACCCAAAAATTTTACAACTACCAATTTTAGGCGCCCAGTTTCTAAATCCTGGCTAAGACACTGGTGGAAATTATGGACATTTTGCTAGGATGTGCTATACGAAATTAAATCAAAGCTCTAGAAGAAGAAACAACTAAAATCTACCAAAAATCAAAATCAGAGAAAAGAAAAACGAGAAGTTTCCTAAGGTTCAAACAATTCAAGGAAAGAAAACATGTGGCTTCAAATCTTCCATTTCATTCAGTGGAGAACCCTGAATTTCACAAGCTTCTTAATTCTAACTTGGCGATTAAAGAAAAATTGCAAAATGCAGAATCAAAGGTCCTGAATTTCATGAACTTAGAAACAAATTACAACTCAATTCAGATGGAAAATATAGAGTTAAACGCAAAATTAAAAAAGGCCATGCTGAAATGGACCAACTAAACAGTGAGTGTGAAAAGAAGATGAAAGACAAGGAAAGTGAGAAAACATTTCTCTTCCTCAGAAATTTCAAACTAGAAGAAGAATTAGATGCAAAAACTAAAAATGAAGAAAATTTGATATCCAAAATTCAAATGCTCGAAACAAAATCAGTTCTATGACTAGTGAAATAAACTATCAAGGCTCAGAGAACCACCGACTTCAATATGAAAGTAACAACTTTCAAGATTCACTAGTTAGTGAAATTCGAAATCAGCTGCAAAGCCAGCTAAATATTAGAAGAAATGATTCAAGAGGTAGATATCAGCCTCGCCAAAATCAAAATAGATACAATGGTCCAAGTAACTATTACAGATAATTCCTCATTATCCATACATGTATATTACAATTTAGCAGTTTATTGTGGGCATAGAATTTTGAAAATGATGCGGAAATAGGATTACCTAACCGCTTAATGCTGTCTTTGTCAAATTGTGTTCTACTGTGAGAGGAACAATTATGCCAGGTCTTCACTTTTATCAACTGGGAAGTGTTTCTACAAGGTGTGACGTGATCGAATACTGCCCTACCATTCAATACAGGGCTCTTCAATACTCAAGCTTCCAGTGTGATAAACGGACCCGTACCAGCTCAAGTGTTAGCTGATTGTGACAATTTCTACACATTTACAAGGCAAGACGCATGAGAGATACAAGGAGCGTTCAAAAACAAACAGGATTTGAATCGCTTTAAAGGATACATTCTCTATTGACAAATGCAAAAAGGAGAAATAAGACATTACAGTTCGAGAAAGTGCTATGTACCACTTATCAAGTTTTTCTAAGGAGGACTATTTATCCAGGAGAAGGAGGAATACACTTTGTGTGTGCTATGAACTTCTCTACTTATTACCATGTTCAGAGACAATGATGACTGATTATCTGATATGTTAAAATGCTAAAACAGCAAGATAATCAATTCAGAACTGTGATCCAAGGACTATTATGCTATGGAAATTCTTTATATGTGTGCACTTTTCCAGGAACAATTATTCCAAGAAGCAATGCATGCCCATTATAGTTCATTAAATGTTTGTTTATTCTGTCATCAAGGTTTTAGCTGCACCCTAATCAAAGGTGTCCTACCCTAAATGATTATCAGTGTTAATTACCAGTTATTGCAATCAGCTGTTCCTATGTGTGTACTATGTATTGACCATCCTAATTGAAGGGGTTTCACCCATAATCCATATGTGTTAATTACAACTGACCAATCCTGTATTGGGTTGTGTATAAATACCTGTACATGGAATTATCAACAAGGAGAGATTGGGCAGTAGACAGACAGACAGGTTCAGTCATGTACAGGGAGATACTGATGGTTTAGGCTATGGACTTGAATAAATATGTAAAACTACATATAATTAGTCTTGCACTCTCTGACCTATCCCCACCAGAACACCTGTATAGGTGAGCCTTAAAGACCCCGAGATAAGTCACAAATTCCCCTGTGACACCACTCCACAAGTGGAGTGGCCAGGACGACTGGCAGTGTGGCCATATCCTGTAATGTTAACAGCTGGTTTGAAGGCTTTCTGAAATCACCATACTTCTCATTTTTAAAAGGCCCCCATTCATTTATTGATCTTAGAATGCTGAGATTTTAACACATGACCAAAAACATCCTTGGGCAGATTCTAGTTTTTCATTCTTTTTTATATCTGCTCTAGTTGTTTCTTAATTCAATTTCAAAAATGAAGAAAGGTAAGATTCAACAAAAAATATTGATCACAACTTTAACTTGCTGTAAATTCCTTTAGGAACAAAAATTAAAAAAACACGAAAAAGTAGAATTTGCTCAAGGATGTTTTCTATATAATATATAAATATCAACTGTGTTAAACCTTAATTGAAGCCAGGAGGTACTTAGCAAAAACATATGTATTAGAAATCCGCATCACTGTCTTTAGGCCCCACCCCCTGGGAACTGTGATGGTATCATAAAACATGTTTAGGATATTTGACCTCTCCAGATTCTCAGCTTTCATAAAATATATAGTTTATTGGGGTTTTCTTATACAATGACCAAGATATTGGTCAATCTTTACATGGAAGTCTCAATTAAAGAACGAAGGTCCCGAGCCCCCTTAAGAGTAGGCTTACATCCCTGTTATTCTTTACAATACTGATGTCTTAAGAGTAGGCTTACATCCCTGTTATTCTTTACAATACCGATGTCTTAAGAGTAGGCTTACATCCCTGTTATTCTTTACAATACTGATGTCTTAAGAGTAGGCTTACATCCCTGTTATTCTTTACAATACCGATGTCTTAAGAGTAGGCTTACATCCCTGTTATTCTTTACAATACCGATGTCTTAGGAGTAGGCTTACATCCCTGTTATTCTTTACAATACCGATGTCTTAAGAGTAGGCTTACATCCCTGTTATTCTTTACAATACTGATGTCTTAAGAGTAGGCTTACATCCCTGTTATTCTTTACAATACCGATGTCTTAAGAGTAGGCTTACATCCCTGTTATTCTTTACAATACTGATGTCTTAAGAGTAGGCTTACATCCCTGTTATTCTTTACAATACCGATGTCTTAAGAGTAGGCTTTCATCCCTGTTATTCTTTACAATACCGATGTCTTAAGAGTAGGCTTACATCCCTGTTATTCTTTACAATACCGATGTCTTAGGAGTAGGCTTACATCCCTGTTATTCTTTACAATACCGATGTCTTAAGAGTAGGCTTACATCCCTGTTATTCTTTACAATACTGATGTCTTAAGAGTAGGCTTACATCCCTGTTATTCTTTACAATACCGATGTCTTAAGAGTAGGCTTACATCCCTGTTATTCTTAACAATACTGATGTCTTAGGAGTAGGCTCACATCCCTGTTATTCTTTACAATACCGATGTCTTAAGAGTAGGCTTACATCCCTGTTATTCTTTACAATACTGATGTCTTAAGAGTAGGCTTACATCCCTGTTATTCTTTACAATACCGATGTCTTAAGAGTAGACTTACATCCCTGTTATTCTTTACAATACCGATGTCTTAAGAGTAGGCTTACATCCCTGTTATTCTTTACAATACCGATGTCTTAAGAGTAGACTTACATCCCTGTTATTCTTTACAATACCCATGCCTTAGGAGTAGGCTTACATTCCTGTTATTCTTTACAATACCGATGTCTTAAGAGTAGGCTTACATCCTTGTTATTGTGAACTTTTGCTTCTAGGTTTATGTGAGAATAAGCCATGTGCAAATATTGATCATATCTCATGTCCTAGATGTCAGTAAGGCAGCATTTAGCCTGTGAATTAGACCCTAAACAACATGTCAATGTCGTCCTGTCTGTTGTGCTCCCAGTGAACAGGATGGCTGAGCTACAAACATACTATCTTCTAAAATCTGTTAAGATCTTGAAAAATAGGGAATGAATTATTTGAATAGAATTGAAATGGTTGGGCCATTAAACAAAAGGTTAATAGCCTAGTAAGGCAAGCAGAAGTAGGTTGCTAAGCTCAGGGATTGACCTCAATATTTACAGGCAAAAGCAGATTTGGCTCCTAGGATTAAAATTTGGGAGGGAAAGGAATTCCTGTGCGGCTGTGCTCATAGTGCGCCAGTAGCAGTGTGCTACAGGCGCACTGCCCAGGCTAGTAGGCTCCCCTAGAAAACTTTGAAAAATATGTGCTCAAAGAGCCATTTTGGGGCACTTTTAGGTAAAATAAACGAGGGTTATAATTAAATAAGAACAATTCTCAAAGAACTAGGGCTGCCATTGGTAAGAAATATTTAGCAATTCTATAATCAAGAAAATTATTACCGATAGGCTTCTTCAAATCAAATCAGCGAATTGAATTTGAAATGAAAGAAAATCAGCAATGTGTTCATGAGGAATGGTCGCGATTCGTGCATGGGGTTATATTTTGACCTATTGACCCACTGTGTGATGAATATGTAATGATAATTCTACCGTCTCTCAGTAAGGTAAATTTGATAGAACAGCACACATTAATTTTGCCATCTCAAAAATACTGAAAATGAATCAGTAACCCCAAATGCTAATTCAAATGCATTTACAGCACAGTCTCTCTCTCTCTCTCTCTCTCTCTCTCTCTCTCTCTCTCTCTCTCTCTCTCTCTCTCTCTCTCTCTCTCTCTCTCTCTCTCTCTCTCTCTCTCTCTCTCTCTCTCTCTCTCTCTCTCTCTCTCTCTCTCTCTCTCTCTCTCTCTCTCTCTCTCTCTCACACACACACACACCAATACTTTGTTCTCATTACTCTTGTTTATTTTCAGATCCAGATCTAAAGAACATAATTGACAAGCTGGCTAATTTTGTCGCCCGAAATGGACCTGAGTTTGAGGAGATGACCAAACAGAAACAGAAAGATAACCCCAAATTCTCCTTCCTGTTTGGGGGAGAGTTTTTCAACTACTACCAGTTTAAGGTGGCTACAGAACAAGTCAGTAAGTATCACACCTTTATCATACCTTTCTTGTAAGAAGTCCCAACTGGTGCTTATTGACATATCTTCCCTGCTCAAATATTCAACTCATCCCATTCTTAAAGTCCCTAAATCGGCGACCTTTACCACTTTGTGCCCTGTAACATTAAAAACTGAAGACCTATACGCTTAAAACTCATGATTATTAAAAAGTGTCACAAATTACCAAGAATTTATGGAATGCAATCCATCCAGCAATAGTTATACTGACTGGAGTTGCTAGAACTTTATAGAGGATTTCTAAACCTTAGGGTCATAGTCGTTAAAAGTAGACAATCCATTTGAAACAGCAGGTAAATAACTAGTCTTTTCCCTTACTGCAAAGTGGACAATATATGTTGTTTGAATTTGCAGTGAACTGTGTATGTATTTTGCAGACATGAGCAACCAGCAGAAGCAGATGATGGCACAGCCTGTTCCCTCTCTGGTCCAGCATTCCGTGCCCCCACAGGTCCTGCAGAGCGGCGTCCCCTGGCAGCAGGCCCCTCCGCCCCCAGTCACACGCCCCCAGCCCCAGCCCACGCCCCCTTCGCTCCAGCAGCAGCAGTTCCAGCAGCAGAAGCAGCAGCTGCAGCAGCAGGTCCAGCAGCAGCAGGAGGCGATCCAGCTCCAGATCAAGCAGAGCGAGCAGAACCTGACGGCTCAGTACCAGACCCTCGTTCACCAGCAGCAGGTAACTACTGGCAAATAACCAGCAAATACCTTCACACAGTTCCAGCATGAAAATAATGATAATAATGATAATAATAATAGTAATAATAATAGTGATAATGATAATAATAATTTAAAGAGGGTTACTCAGTCCAATATAACTCAATTATACATGGGTTCATGTCTTCAGCATCTAATTATACCTTCAGATTTTTTGGGGCAACCAAATAAATTGTCGGGACATTGCAATTTATTCATTCACCTTGGCAACCCATTAATAATCCCTAAGTGGTAAGGCCCACCTACCTCTCTCAAAAATCAATGAGTTGATTTTAGACAAGTAAACATTGTTGTCCTTGCATAACTTGTCCCACCAGTTTAGAACCTAAATAGATATCTGTATTATTAGTTGACCTATATAATACCTAGAAAAAAATAGAGAAATTTCTTTCATAATATTTTTTTGTTTTACATATTCCCATTGGATCCACTTACTGTTAGATATTGGGTCCCATGGAACTCTGCATTATTTCAATAGTCAGCGCCCATTCAGAGTTAAAGTGCACAGACTCACACGCCTATAAAACATTTGTATGCAGTTAATATGTTATTTCAGTGCAAATAATATGATAATCACCCATATCATCCCCTAAAATCTCTAGAGATAAATGATACTTAAGTGTAGACCTACCTAACTTCCTTCTTTATATGAAATCAAATGAAAATGATGACTAAGGGGACTCACTCTGTGGGTTTGGAATGGGAAACACATCTTTCTCCTTGTGCATGTTGCTTTGATGGAAAGCTACTTGCAAATGACATACATATTTATTTCTGATTTTAACAGTTGCAGGTATGTTTACTTGTTTAGGTGTAATAAGATTTTTGATTAGTGAATATTTGTTACACAGGATATGTGTTTGAAGCTACCCTGTGTAGATGAAGCCCTAAGTAGAGAAAAGTGCAAAATACCTTTCCGACTTGCCTTTGTCAGATTTTCTGATATTTGTGTGTCTCTCCGTTGAGATATGACATAGACTGCTTAGGTAAGTTCGATTAAAAGGATAGGTTATATGGCATAATGCTTTGACATATGTTAACCTCTGAAAATGACCCTACATTCACAAATTAACCATGCAAACCACCAAATATAAGATGAGCACAATCAGATCAAGTTGAAGAAGACATGCTTTAAGTAGGCAGATTGTGATTGCGTTTCCACTGCTTTATCAGGTGCAGGTTGAGGAGGCGGTCCTGCGGCATCGCGAGGACAGGTTCAGCCAGCTGCTGAGTGAGTGTGAGGTCCAGACAGAGGAGCTGGACAAGGTGGTGCAGCCAATCATAGACTCCTGCACCAAAGACGCAATATCCGTAAGTTGAATGCTCTCATCATGGAACATGGGCTTTATTGACCAATAATGCAAAGACAGCCTCAAGACTCTTCGCTTGGAATATTCAAACAAAACATAATTTTAAAAAATGTTCGAGACTAAATGTTTATCTGAACTCAGCCTACAGTTCTTCAAATATTTTGTAAATTCATGTGTCATTCCTTCGGTATTTTTTGAAAGCATCATCTAACAAGGTAATATTGAAAAAACACAGGTATGAATATTTCCCAGGATATCGCTAACATATTTTTCGAAGGTTGCTTTTGTTACAAAGGTGTTACCAAATAGACAGTCATGCTTTGGGGCTACAGGCATGATTGGATTATGAATTCACGTTTGAAATGAATTTCTGTATGCTATGATAGATTGGTAGTCGGGTTAGCCACAATCAGGGTGTCACTAAATTTGCACTACCATCAAAAAATGAAGGTCATCATGGAGCAAAAGTAATGTTCTTAATGTTTTGCCTAAACCCTTCCCCATAAGATCCTGAAGTTTCCTGAAGTTATCTATCACGGTTAAAAAGTTGCAGTCAATGGTATGTCAGTACCTTTTGCTTGAAAATTTCACCGTTGCGGACACTACATTTCCATTGGTCTTATATTCTTATGGCCATTTCAGGACTCAGGTGAACAGCTTGCAAAGAATACAACTTTTGGTCAACTTTTATGGATATATGTGATAAGTTTAAATAGAGTCAAGGTTCCAGAGATCTTTAGTATTTGTGCTATCCACATGAACAAAATTAGGAAATTTTTCACTTTTGCTGACCATTTTGTTCACAGAAATATACTTTACTTTCAACTATCATACAGATAAAATACTTGCAAATTCAGGGCTAAAGTAGCCATGACTTATGTCTTTGATATGTTATCTAACAGATTAAACAAGTGAATCATTCAATGTGCATCCATATTTTACTCCCATAACAATAAGGAAAGCAACCCCTTTTTGTTGCGGACACTACAACAGCCACATGGTGTATTTGAAAATTGTTTTATTGACAGAGCAATAACATAAATAGAAAAAACATATCTTTTTAGCCAAATTACTTGAGCATATTGGCAGAACAAATAGAATTACAGGTAATGACCTCTTAATTGGTCATAGAAAGAACCGCTTTTGGCAAAGTTGTACTTTTGAATTAAGATAGTTTATACAATGAGGAAATTTCACCTTTTCACATTAAAGTTCAGTCTTCATTCTTTCTTTGATTTACAGAATTGATATCACAATGCACTGATAAGATATTTCTTATCTTACATTGAAAAGATATATGGATTGTCATCAATGTTTACATGTTGCGGACACTACCATTTTTACCAAATATTGAAAAAGTAAATGAAATGAAATTGGATGATCTATATCTTGCTTTAAACTGTAGCTTACAATAACAAAAAGGTATACATTGCATGAATACAATATAGAATTGTATAGAATTACATAAAATCTAAGGAAAAACTATACAAAATAGAAATTGTCTTTATTACAAAACTTACACCGTGAATTATCACATATATGATCATGATACTACTATATTGCAAATATTTGCGGTCCTACATTGTCAGTCTATTTGAAATACACCACAGCCTTCTGGTTTGCCAAGCACTCTTTAATGTATGTAAAGTCACTTTTGGCGAATCGAAATTGTGCCCTTTCATTGACCAATTCAGGAGAATTAATTGGACAAACAATGTCTTGTTTTGCCTGTAAGGCAATATCAGGTGGTTCTGGCCAATAGTACAGGTCCCCTGTCTTTAACATGAATGATACCAGCATATCATCCTCATGGTCTTCCAGGACCTGAAGGTAAAACAGAATTGGTTGTGACATAGTGTATAATATACAAACAGCAACATATTTCATTTCAATGATATATCTAATTAACAATATAAGTATAAATGAATATACATAATGGAATTTTACTTGTTTTTTATTTAAGTGCAACTTGGACATGGTAGTTTTAAAGGACTTATCAGAATTCTTAAAGCATTTTGCTTCAAGTAAATATAAAATCTCTTACAGACAGGGTATATTACCAGTTCACCATGGCTTGATTCCTTCATAGTATTAAGAGTATTTTTAACATTTAATATACATTTACAAATCACGATTACCACATTTCGTTCCTGACGCATATACGATTTCATACATTTTATATTTTATTCATGTATTTACCTCAGCTATAAAGATATGGGAAGGGAGGTTCTTTGCTTTCTTCCCTTGGGCTTTTGAGTTTAGCTCCCATATCAAGAGATTTACAAGATGAGGGCTTCAGGATTCCTTTGCGCTCCAAAATAGTTGCTGTTCTTGGTGAAGATTGGCAGAGTTCTTCCAGGACTGCTGCCCTTTTCTGTGGTGTTTTTGGGAGAGTTTTCTTTGCCTGTACATAAAGAGGCTCTATAAGTAGCCCAGTACAAGGAAATGCCTTTGCTTGTTCCCTCCCCTGGATCTTTCAGCTTGAGTCTCATTCTCCAGTTCTTTACCATTAGTTTCTTTCGCTCTTTTCTGTGCTTTTCCTGTTAGATTTTCTCCCATCTTTTTCTGGATGCCTGCCTGGCCTTCTTCTTCCTCGCAGACTTTTTTCCTCCCTCCTTTTTCAATAGGCTCAACTCATCAATCTCTTTCTTTTTTTGTCTGTACTTTCTCATCTCATCCCTTTTTTTCATTCGAGCTATCTCTTTTTCTCCCTCAGACATTTCTTCCTTTTGCTTCTTCCGTGCTTTTCTTTTTTGTCCCTATCTTTCTTTCTGGCTCCCTCAGAACATAGTATATCTCTTTTTAGTCTCTCTCTGAACTTCCGGCTGCGCTCCGTTGATGTTAATGCCTTTGGTTTAGCATCCATGGTAGCCATTGATTTGCAACTTTAACTCTCAACTAAAATGCTTTTTGAGGAACTCTGGGCTACCTGAACCCAAAATCAGGTAGTCCTGCCATCATCTTAGGTAGTCCCACCTCTTTTTTCGCTACCATTTTGTAGTGATTTAGATGGGAACTTTACCAGGATTCAGGTAGTCCAACGGGACTACCTGAATCCAACTTGAGGTAGCCTGACAGGGCTGTTTTGGGAATTTAGATCCCCTGGGAGATGGGACTATGCTATTTGTTGAGCGCTGATGAAGAATAAGAAATGATTGGTTCTTGTCCACAAGGGGTGTGTTTTGAAATACTGTCTCATTGGTCTTTGATAAAGATATGTCTTTCAACACTGCCAATCATTCAATTTTGTTTCATCTTTCTGTTGGAGGAGGGGCAAATAGCCAAAAGAACTGATTTAGCCCTAGACAAAAAGCTTCAAAGGCTTCTTTAAAGTGTGCACATGAATAGGGATTTACAAGGTTTGGAACTTTTGATCCTGGACATATAATGTGACTTTTTTATGATTAACCTTCAACTTCTTAATTATTGCTTGTATGGATTGAAATTGGGATCTTTATAATGGTTTCATCTTGAAATACTCTGAACTTTGTAAATTCTAAATATTTTAAAATAAAACCATTATAAAGGACCTAATTTAAGTCCATACAAGCAGTAAGACAGAGTTATTGAAAGTTCATCATAAAACAGTAACATTATATATCAATATTCATAAGATTTTAATAGAAAACTACATGCGTTGCGGACACTACAAAAGTTGCGGACTCTACATTTCAGCTTCTTGAGCCTCTAACACCATTCCATGTACAGGTATCAAACCCAATTTAATGGTGTTTCATATCTGGGGTTCAAAGCATGAATTGATAATGGTAGATAGTCTTGAGCTTATGCAGTTTATTGTGTACAGGACCGTTGCGGACACTACAGATTTTCTACGAGACTCAACTAGCCCAAGGGTTTAATCCAGTATCTAACTTTTTACTATGATCACTGGACTTTTAATACTTGGAAGTCATTGTAGACATTTGTACTGAGGGAAAATGCATATTTATCTGTCCCAGTGCCCTTTTATTGTTCAGCTACATTGATTTATATTTCATTGGTGTAACAAAAACACAAATTGGTAACGAAGAGCACTTTTCAAATAAAATGCTGTAACTTCGGAACCAATCACTCGATCCGCATAATTCAAATTGCAGTAAAATCTATACCTTTTTCTCTTTAAAGAAAAATCTTACATACAGAATGAAACCATTCTGGCATTTAAGGATCAACCTTGTAATTTTAGTGTTTTTTTGAGTGCAAACTGGTAACGTCAAAAATGGGGTATTTTTGAGCCCTTTCCTGCATATTTTGGGGACCGTTCAACATATTTCTGCACTTTTTTTGTTTGCGCCTTCAAGAACTACCTAAGTACTATTAGAATTGACTCACAATTAGTGTATATAGGCATAACTTTTTCTGTAACAAGCTGGTAACATGTTAAATTTGCTAAGAGCACCCTGATTGTGGCTAACCCGAGTAACAAATGAAGAGTATTATTTTACCATTGCAGAGGTTAGCACCAAGAGTATATTTTTAGGGCTATTGTTACAAAGAATTTGGCCAAAATTCTATGGTCACCTTCATTCTTGAGTCGAACAAGAGTAAGGTCAATCCTTACTGCCAGATCTTATCAGCTTTTATGAATTTATCGTGTGTGGGGTACAGCTAATCGGAAGATTGCCAATACCCCAAGGGTTTGACTTTCCCAGGGGCCCGGGGGCATATGCCCATAGATTTTGCTGTTGGCTCCTAGATTTCTCAGACTAGGGGCCCAAAATAGTATGAAAAATAACCTAAAGTCCTATTTTTGACCACTAATTTTTTATCGAAAGACATTTTCGGGCCCCTAGCCTGAAATCTAAGCGTCAGACCCTGACCCCTTCTAGCAAATATTTTCGCTAACTTGTTACCGGTATGTGTGCTTATTCAGAGGAATACGGTATATAGTATACATGTATATAGATAGGTATGCCTTTATAGATACAGAGAGAACTTGGGGTTTGCAGAATGCTCATATATGATAGCAATATTTATGTTGAAAATGTCACTTATATTTGGTTTTGAGCGGCAAATCTTGATGTCTGAAACCAGTCTTACCCCTTGTGCTGGAAAGGAATTGTGAGTAGAGCGTGTTTGTTTGTGTTTTCAGGGCGGCAAGAACTGGATCTTTACCCATAACATAACTCAGCAGCACGGGGATCTGATAGCACAGTACCTGCTGAAAAGGTCAGTATTAGCATCAGGCCACATGTCTCATAGCCATTCTCTATGTGCCTATGACTCAACAAAGCTACATCATCAATAGCTTTACATCATCAATAGCTTATCTGCCTTCTCCAGTATACTGGCTAGTCACATTCTCCATATATTGAGATGCCTGAAATTGACATCTCTGAGTAATCATGACTCTTAGTTGACTCTTGAAAAATTGACAATTACAGTTAACTCAAAATGATTCTCCATTCATAAGAATATCTGCAATTGAATATTACCTCTTTTAAAAAGGTTTTGACTATTTTGTTTTTTATTTGCCAAAGTGCATTGTGTTTTACGGATCTTTAAAATGATGTTTTCCCTATATGTTGCATTTATTATAGGTGTGTCTGTGTGCTCCTGCCATCTGGTGGCTACAAGATAAATCAATTTTGCTCAAAATGATACTCAAATAATGGTCCTCCATTTGTTTCAAAGTAAATTTCTGCACGTTGAGTGAAGATCAAATCACCATAGTTATTGTAATATTTAGGGTAACATAACTTAGAATTTTGTTATAAAGACTTCTTATATTGTCTGTTTTGCCTATGTGTTTACAGAACATGTCCCATTTTAGGTCTATCACCAAACATCAATCTTTACAGCTCCCCTAAAAATTGATGTCTGAATGATATGATACTTTTGATAAGAAATCGATAAAACATTTATTCTGTAAATATTTGTGGTAAAGGTATTGGCTCGTACCTGATTTCTATTTCTCAAGATATTGTTTGAGCAGAAAGATAACAAAAAGAGGCTTATTTGTCAACTGAAGGGATGAATGGGATAACTACTGCTGTTGATATGGACCAGGTGGCACGAATCCAAAATCATATAGGCTTACACATTTCTAGCTTTATGTTTTGATGCTCTCTGTTGTAGAATCACCTCTAAAGATGCTTCGTTTGAACTCAGGCTGCACCTGATCTACCTAATTAATGATGTCTTGCATCACTGGTAAGTATTAAAAGAGCACTAAGGCAGGAATAGAATGGAGAAAGTCTAGAATTAGATATTCACCAAGTGCTGTGAAAAAATGAGCTGTTACCGAAGTCAATCTAAACATTACTAGTTACAAAACTTAGAAGTCTTGTTTGACTTATTTTTTTCCAGTAAACCTTAGTACATATACTATGTTGAAAATTTAGACATTTATAGGTTCTTAGCAAATGGCTGTTATTTGACCTATTGGCCGTGTTCCTAGTGTCGCTCAAGAATCCTTGTAGGTTTATATTGTTGGATGCGCCTACTGATGTCTCTGTTTTCCATTCATGTTATAGATATTACTCCTTGCAATTCTGATTATCATCTTAAGCAATTCCTGCTATTATTGCCATTAATATGCAATTAGTTGTACTATTTAAACATTTCTTGAATTTTTACTAGAGAATATTGGGGAAAACTGCAAAGCTTGATAAAGGAAACTGTAGCCCTGTAGCAGCATGGGAGAAATAGATGTTCTGTAGCGGGTGTGCTAGAGAATGATATTTCTTACACGAGGGGATCGAACAGAGGCTCGTTCCAAGATGAAAATGTGATCCTCGAGTGTAAGAAATATCATCCTCTAGCACACGAGTTGAAGAACCTATTTCTGCCACGTCCCATAAGATAAATAAACAGTAAATAAACTTTTACAGTATACGAGGAGAGTGCTGAATTCACCGTGATAATGAACCGGAAGTGAGCGTTGATGCCGGAAAACACTCACACTGATTGGTCAATCATGGCTCATGCGACCTATATACTATCTAGGTCACACTCACGTCACACACTGCTAAGCAACGAAACTGGCGCAGTTTTCCATATATGGCAATCTTTACCAAATATGGTCATAAAATGATTCCAAATGACCGTTGAGAATGGCCATTGGGAATGGAATTTCTTCAATGGGTATTTCAGCCCCATAGTGTTAGAAAGTCTTTACTTCTTCTTCTTATGACTACTGCTTATGGTAGTCCTTGAGAAAACTCATAATTGACTTGTGAAGATTATGTTGCATTTTGGACTGCAGTGAAGACTATTTCATGTACCACATGTTCTTGCAGTGTAAGGAAGAATGCGGAGGATCTAAAGAAATCGTTGGAGGCAGTTGTTATTCCGATATTCTGTAGTACACATATTGGTGCAGGGGCGGACAATCAGGGAAAGTTAAAAAAGGTAGGTACTCTGAACAAACAAAATGACAGAAGTCTTATTCACTATTAAAGCAAACTAAGTTTTATTTTGTCTTATGAGAATAGGTATCATGCACTATCTTTAAAGAAAAATGATTATTTCATTTGAATAATCAGTTAAGTTTTTAGTGTTACTTTAAGGCGTTTGTATAAGGATATTTTCAGTGAATAATTAGTGCTTGATTGCTAAATGTGTATTTACTCCAAACATCAACATTCATATGTGCTTGACTACCCATGACAGCAGTAGCCATAGAAAGGCAAGTTCAAGCAGAACAGCAGTTATGTAGGACCCTAGTTAGTCAGAAACATTTATCTCTTGCATGAAATAAAGTCATTGTTGATTATTTATTGCAGCTGCTGACGCTTTGGCAATCAAACAAGTACTTTGACCCTGCTGTGATTGAGGTGAGAACTTAAGGTTTGGCAATCAGTATGATTTATAGATAATCCTAGATTATTATTCATCCTTGTAACAGCCCAAAACAGCCCAAAGTGGCCTTACCATTTTGATCATATCTGTCAAAGAAAACCATCTTTCAGAAATTGCATGAAGAAGAAATATTAATCATAAAACCTAGGCAGTTTCATAGCTTCCATACAGTATTTGCCTATTAGAACTCTTGCCATGAATGGTTTAACATAGCTTATGATATATTTATACTAGAAAAGGTAAATGAATTCAGTTGAAGACCAACTGACTCATTATGTGAGAATTAGAAAATGGCCAGTTTTGTTTGCATAGCAATGACTGACCAGATCATCTCACACAACTATTCTTCAACCATCAGACCCAAAACAGATCCTTGGAATCTCCTTGATAGTGGTTAGAAATTGGTAGAGATGAGAACTACAAATGTAGGACTCTGATGAAAAGCTGACCCCCCCCCCCCCCCCCCCCCCCCACCCAATATAAATAGTCTGTCCTTGTAGAAAACTTAAAGTACTAATTGCACCCAAAATTGTGAATCCTGCGCATACCTTGCCATGCTACCCTTCCTGGAGCCTCCTCTAAAAATGAAATACTGTATACCGTGTTAATATTGGGCATATAAAATAATGCGCTCAGCAGATAACTGCCTTTGATGCGCAGTTTAATTATTGCGCATTGATAACCTCCAGCCAGGGGGCCAAGGGAATGCAACCTACCCGGCTTTTGGGAAGGGTGGTGCTGCTATATTCAAGCCGGCCAGCCCCTTGGGGATGCCTATTGCTGCCAGTGTTATAGGCAAGTGCAATCTTTATTTCGTCACCAGCCACGAACAGTGCTATCTTGGTTGCAATCAGTAACTCTGACTAGTGGTTACCGGCAGGTTAGATCACACTCCAGTGTGTGCAAGTCGTCTTGATCGTAATTGAACTTAGTACGAGAAGAGGCCGCGAACGGTCTTTATGTTGAATGACAAGCCGTAATATCAGTGTGTTGAATGGTACAAGCATAGGGATCCAATATCCAAGTATTGGTGCGCAGTTTAATAAATGCGGACTCCATGAGTGCGCAAAGTACGCATTAATTAAACTGCAGCAAAATTAACACGGTATACAGTATGCAAATACGATAGAAATAGAATTAAAATTGATCTTTTATCATAGAAATAACTCGATTCAATACCACAAGCTTGATTGAAATCAGACTGTAAATAATTTCTATACCTAGTGAAAACTTTGGCAGGTGTGTTTTTACAATAGTTTGTGTATATAATTTAGTAATCTCTACTTGTGTATGTTCGTATATGTCTATTTTATAGTAAGGAATGAGTGATCTAGGAAGTATGCTAGGGATAAACATCTTTTCAATGGTAAATGTTTTTGATAGCGCTTCCACATATCAGTGTTTTCTACAGATTGAGATATAACTATTACTATATTTCTTAAATCAAGTTTTATTTTTGTCTACTCCAGCAAAAGCACAAACTACTTTAATAAAATACAGAGTCTCCTAGTTATGGTTTTATTGTAAGTCTTGAAGTGGGAGAGTTCTTAGGGGAATACCTGACTAGGAAAGCCTAGTTATAACGAAGTGGATGCTGAATGTTGCGCCTGTTGTGTTGAGGTTTTACATTTACTCTGAGCTTTGGTGTATGTGAGTCCAAACTCTTCCCTCACCTGTATGTTACGTATTGCTTCATTTATTCTTCTCGTTACTCCTTTTCTTGACCCATTTCAACACTTATACAACCTTAAATAGGTGGTAATTGGTCTCGAAGCTAAAAATGTAAAACAGTGAAGCCTCTCAATAGACTTTATTTCACTACTATGGATAATAGGATAGTGAGAAATATGCATATGTAGTGTGACTAGACCTTTACAGCATGACTTGAACATAAAGAAAAGTGATTGAGTATTGAAAGCAGATGTTTACCTGTAATGTCAAACTATGAGCACTTCCTGTTTGGCAGTAACCTCGCCTGCTTTTGTATCTGATGCAGAGGAGGGGTCTGGTTGGAGTACTATGGTGTTCCAAATATGAACATGTTAGGTTTTCATTTTACTTTAAAAACCTCTGTCTGCATCCAAAAATCATTTCAAGCTTGAAAATTAGCTTGTAAAGCATCTAGTGGAAAGGCGCGATTTGATTTTTTCTTTATGTTTTTATTTAGGGCAAGAATTCTTGATATGATAGCAAATAGTTCATTGGCAATGTTGCTCCCAGCTGTCCCTATAAATAGTGTGAGGTCTGAGTCTAGGGCTGTTCTGTCTGGTCTGTTGTCCGCCTGATCGACTCCTACCAGTGTCTTAGTAACACTCTTTGGTTGTTGCTTAAAGTCTTCAACCTTCTTGCTTCATGTTCCTATCTTTTATGGCAGAACTCCTTTCTCTGCCTGATTTCTGATGACTTTTTTATGAGGGGCTCATAGCGGTTCAATGTTTCTACCTAGTTAATGAAATGTACTCTTCCGTTTTTTGTCACACATCCTTCTGGCTTTTTGGGATTTCAATCCAGAGAAAAGCTGCTCTCTTGTGAATAAAATTTGCCTTGAGATGATTGTAGAATTACTTAATAGTTAGTCCAGTCAGTCATTGGCAGAGTTTATCAGACATCCGTGTGTTAAAGTCAAGTTATGATCAATTTGATGTTTAAGCTATACTCACAGGTTAACCATTTAGGTCTCACTGTTATCCTCTAAAATTATTAGCATTTTGTTGAAAAACCAAATAGTTTCCATAATGATATATTATTTCCAAAATGCTTCAAATTAGTCACAACCACCACCAGTGAGCTGTGAGAATAAGCCTGGATGTTTTTATTTCTTAGTTGACAAGATTGAAGCAATTGTGCCTGTGTTGGTAGTCCACCCGCCTCCCCTCCTCTTAATATTATTGATTTATTATATCATATTGATTGTAAGTTGCCAGTACTAAGTAGTTTTATTTTCTTGCATATTTTTGCGCCATGCCACACCCTACTCTGACATCTGCACCTTTGTGTGTCTAGCAAATCCAGCAGGTAGGCAGTATTGGTTTTGTCTGAGAGCAGTAGTGGAGGGGGAGATCCATGCCCAGATTACAGCAGCTGCTATAGCTGACACTGCTTCTCTCCTGCCCTTCCAGTCAAGGGAACTCAAGCAGGTAGGCAGTATTGGTTTTGTCTGAGAGTAGTAGTGGAGGGGGCGATCCATGCCCAGATTACAGCAGCTACTATAGCTGACACTGCTTCTCTCCTGCCCTTCCAGTCAAGGGAACTCAAGCAGGTAGGCAGTATTGGTTTTGTCTGAGAGTAGTAGTGGAGGGGGCGATCCATGCCCAGATTACAGCAGCTACTATAGCTGACACTGCTTCTCTCCTGCCCTTCCAGTCAAGGGAACTCAGCTAGTCTATCTTAAGACTGAATGCTGTGGTGTAATAATTTACCCGCCTTCCTTCTTCCCTAGATCTGGGAAGTGCATCTCCCTTTCTACTACTCTCAGGTTTCGTTATGGTTTGGCTAAGTAGGAGCGGCAGCAGCAGCAGTATTTGAATGAGGTTCTTTCAAGGCAAAGATTTCCCATGTGATCCCCCTACTAATGCCACCCACACTTCACTCCTAGTGTGCTCTAAGGGTTACTAACATATTTCTCAACTTTTAATACAGAATTTACGAATTTTGTTTTATTATCACTTATTGCCATTTAACCCTGGTAGTGCCGTGACCGGACCTGCCCAGTCTCACTAAGCTGCACTGTGAAACCACGGCCGGGCAGGTCCGGTCAAAAGCCGCCATTGCCGGTGTGCACTCGAACCGATGTCACTCCATGTGAATGTGAGTGCATCTGGAACGAGTTATCAAATAAAACAAACAGAATAGGTGAGATACATATCTCATCTATTCTCACATGTCTTCCTTTGTCAAATAGACAAAGAAAAACATCAAAAATAGTAATAATTCATCAGAAATACAAACTGAAAACGATGTTTTGCCATGTTGACAGCGCCTCGCAGCCCGCCGGCGCCGCTCGATCGATGATTTCCGGTTTTGTTTATCGAACGTAATTCGTTAATCCCTGACATGCTAAATTCAAAAAAGTTATTTTTTACATCAAATGGATGTCAGGGAATAAGAATATCTTGTTCATTTTTGGAAAAAAAATGTTTAGAACATGAAACGCTCGTTTTAGAACAAGTGCGAAGCGAGTCTCTTCGCACTTGTTTTGAGCTGCCATTTTGAAAATCGGTCTTTTTCTGCCGATTTTGCGGTCTCCTCCCAGCACTTTACACAATCCAAATAAATGTTTATAGTGCTGGGATCGTAATAAAAGTTATATTTTCTGAAAGCTGAGAAGCAGCTTTATTAAAACATATTGATCTAGAATTCAACTATAAGGCTGTTTACTTGACAGACATTCGAAATCAAATAGGTGCAATGTCTGCGACAAATGTGCTTCAAAATCAAATTCGCCGTAAACATTCATATTCGCTGTGGTGACCATCATGTTTGAAGCCTTCGAAGAAGGCTATAACTGATGGTATACCACAAAACAAAGACATGGTAATGAAGATAACAAGGTAGGGAATCGCCACATCTTTTTATTTCTATTTCTATTGTAGGTATTGACAGTTTCATGAATTTTCTCTCTTGGTTGTTGCGCCAGAAAGTTAGCAAAGTGAAATTCACAAAATGGCGGCCACAAATCAACACTTTCGTTTTATGTTCAATCGTTGATTTGTGGTTCAAAACATTAAAATTTCGAAATAAAAATAACATGAGTCGATTGAGCAGGCTCAAATTGTATTGAATATCTATGCTTAACATTTCAGATTTTCTATATTTATTTGTTTATAGCGCTATCTAATTGAGGTAATTGAAGTTTTAAAATTCCTTTTGATGCGCTCTCAGAATTCGCCCCTTACATAACTTTTTTGCATTCCCTTATCTTTAGAATGGCTCATGACAACATAGAACAAATGCATACATTATTAATTACAACTTTATTTATCAGTTTTTGACAAGGATTCTGAATATGCAATTTTTATGAGAAAATACTCATTTACAACTTGAGAAATCTTAGGTGAAAGTGGACTTTACTGGACTTTAAACTCCTGATTTTCATTTATCACTTATCAAAATCAGCATATTCTCTACAATTCCTTGGTTTACAGTGATCAGACATAAAATTATACATGAGTTATAATTACAAAATAAGCATGATTACATAGAACAAGAACAGTAGTTTCAGGTAGTATATTTATTTTTCAGAATAACATAATATTTTTCTGCATATCAAAGGAAAAGCCTACAACCTACTCACAACGTAAACGCAGTCAAGGCCAAATATATTGCAACAAATGTAATCTGGTTTATGGGTATTGCGACACCCTGCAATGCGGCATAACCAGGGTTAAAGCTACATAGTGACCTGTTAGTAGTCAGTGGTGGAGGAAACAGAAGAACCCAGCTGATACCATTTTTCTACTCACCTTTCTCACATGCCTGTAACAGAATTCCAGCCGCAACTTATAATTCCTCATCAGTTGTTTAAGGCAATAAGGCAGGGCTTCCCACTGGCTGCTTCAGTTGTCTCCACCATGACTTCTAGATGGTCATGATTTAGCTTAGAAAATGTGATAAAAGTTATTGAGACTGTTGAGAAGATTTTTTTAATTCTCACATGGGACTTCTTTGTAGCTGCTTTTTTTGTTTTTCCATTCATCCTGGCTTGGTTGGATGTTATTGTATGTTAAGGTGGTATGTTGATTGGGAAATGGGTGGATTTGTTTGCACACATAGCTCAGGGAGGACCCATTAAGCATGAAGTATGCTTCAAGGTCAAGATATCCACATTCTATTATCTTCTAACAATAAATGCTGTTTTTATCTCAAACTAGGAACTTTGTGTTTAAAGTAGGCCATATTTGATCTGATGAGGGTTGGAGTATAGGTTTCAAGCATATGGATTTGCTATATTTCAAGCTGTGTAATCTAAACTACATACCTGTAGTAGTCATGTCATGAGTACTGTGGTAATATTTTGTTGACAAGATGACTTTAGGGGCAAATGTTTTATATAGAAATGTTGATCTCAATCCAACCAACATCTCTACTTTAAATCTTTTTCAAATGAATGCTAGATCCCAAAGCTATTTTCAAAAGTATCACAGATTAAGATGACATGTGTCAAGGAGACCTGCAGACATGCATGAGCTAGGAAGTTTTTTGTTAGATTTTGGCAAACATGCTTGGTAGGAAACTGGAACTGTCAACATCTTAATTCCAAGGCATCATAGATTCCTGTTGCTGAGTAACTTTGCACAATACTTAATGGTTACCAGGTTGACCAGCTTGTGGGTAACTATCTGGTTAGAACCTACATATACAGTGTGAAAGAGTTGATTCACTTGATTGTGTTAGTAGGTGTATATGTGATAGTTAGCTTAAAATGGATATTTAGTTTCTGTATAATACTTCTAACCACTTCCATGTTTCATCACTCAAAACATGACAAGAATGAATATCCCTTTCAGTCAGTATTTTGCTTCTCCTCTTTTGTTCAATCTGCGTGATGTCTGGTGTTTTATGGTATTATGCTCAGTAATTTCTTAACCCATTCATGCCTGTGGCAGCCAAGACTATTTTGGTGAAATATTTGTACCTTTTTTCTAAGCAGTGTCTTTTAAAAATTGCAAATAAATGCTTTATTCTTAAGTTATTCTCAAAAGTCTGACAGGTCGAGACAACACTCCTCAATACAAGTAGATGTCTAGGCAGGAATGGGTGAATCACTTCATTTGGATGGGAGCTATGAAACATGAAATGAAAAGAAGGAATTTATTATGGATAATCTAATATAAATTGAGACTTGGATAGAGTAGTGATCACAATGGATACTCAAATCATGCAGTTATTGATGAACGCGGCACTCTGACTCTATAATCATGTGACACGGAATCATCACAAATGCACTACAGTACTGTACTCATTGTTTCTTGAGAATGAGATTTTAGAATTAGGGCTGGTCAGTTTCAGGGATGACATCTGTAGTGTGTAGATAGTTTTGTGGTATGCTTAAGTGGTCACTGGTGAATGTATGTGAACAACTCCCTCATGTGGAAATGATATAAACTAAATAATCAGCAGGCCTTGCCCTCATTTAGCTGTGGAAAATAAAGACATGCACAAATTGATGGTCACTCGATAACTTGATTGTTTTGTATCTTATTACAGCAACTGAATGATCCACCCAAGGCCATTCAACAACATCAGGTAAGACTTCTAACAACAGAGACATGCAAACATAGTTTTATTCACTGCTCTTACTGCTCTCATTTAAGCTAGGGTATACACTTTTGATTGGATAGCTTAGTATGACTTGAAAGGTTTTTTACTTAAAGAATCTATTGCAAGAAAATATGATCATGAGTACAAGTATGCGATACAAACTCATACCCAACTGGTTTAATCTATCTTTAACCTAAGCCTTTCCTTTTCAGAACAACTTACTTGCCGAAAATGCATCAATAGTAAATCAAGTCACACAAAATATCCAGGGCCAATACACAGCTCTGCAGAAACAGCATCAAGACTTTGTCAATCATCTGAACAGTCAGCTTCAGACTCAAACACAGACCATCCAACAGCAAATAGCATTACTAGAGCAACAACAACAGCAGCAGCAGCAAGCTCCCACCACGTCACTTCCTCAAACCTCACAGCCTGCTCCAGGACAAAGTAAGTGAAGAACAGCACACTGCTGGGAGACATCAGCTCCCCACTTAACTAATAGCAATAATACTAAAGGCGATGCTCCCTGTTGCTCTTATGTCTTGCTGAATCCACATTGCCTGCCCTGCAGTGCTGCACTTCGTTTGAGCATGGTGTTATATTTAAAGTTCATCTTCGAAATAATTTTACCATGTTGTTGAAAATATTGCGACATGCATGAGCAATTGCCCTTTGTTGAAATCTCCAAGGATTTTTCAGAGTGATGTTTTATTTCCCTTGGTTGTGCTTTAGTGAAAATTAAACCACCATTCATTTAATGCTGACATTTCATATGTGAAACATTCAATTTTACAGTATGGAAATTACTCCATGCTATTGTACATATCATTTGTTTAGAATGGAGTTTGAGTACCATATTTTGGTTATCAATAAGAATTTTCCTTTAATAGTTGCTTTGTATTCATTTGCATTAGACCTGCAGCGTAGCACTTGTTTGATTTTTTTCTGATTTGCCATGCATGCTTATCATTTTCCACTAACTGTTTTTCTTCCCCCTCCCTCTGTGTCTCTCTTGACAACAGTGCCTCTTCCTTTAGGTGCCATTCTGCCGGCGACGGTGGTAGCCGCGTCGTCCTCGGCCCTGCCCACCGTCACACAGTCACAGGCGGCAGCGCTCAGCCAGCTGGGAGTGCAGCAGGCGGCGGGGGCGCCACCGGGAATGCCACCAGGTGGTGCTGGACCTCCCGCAGGCGGCGCTCCGTTTCCTCCCATCAACTTCTCGCAGCCCCCACCTAACTTCAACCAGCCGCCGCCAGGGTTCCCCCCAGGTGCTGTGCCACCTATGGAGATGCTCCCTAGAGGTGAGTACATACCACAAGTAGGAGGAGTTGCATGGTCAGCCAAGGGTCTAAGGCAGCACTTAATTATTTTGTGCAGCCTATTACTGAAATGGGACGATTCAAGATTATGCGAAGTGGAATAAGTGGATGATATGTTCATGCTTAGAAGTGGTAATTTTACAGAAATTATTCATTAAAATATATGAAATGAGTAAACAAGAACTGCTTAATAGGCAGCATGATAAATGGTCAATATGTGACCATTCTGCATTGGTTTGGCGTAATATTTTTTCTGGGAATATTTTTGCGAAATATGTTTTTGTGTTAGAAGTTGCCGAAGTATTGAGGCTTTTCGCCACAAACTGTCATAAATGGACAAACGATACCACATATGTTTTGGTATAACCACTATACACTATGTATATCTAGCATTCCCGTTGATGTTTTTGTTCAGGTCCAGAGTTTCCACCAGGTCAGGGCCCACCCCCGTTCCCGCTGCCGGACCTGAGCAAGCCTCCCCCAGGTTTCCCCCCTGTGCCCCCTCAGGTGCCCCTCCACACAGAGGCAGACCTCACCCCCACGGTGCCGTACTTCGAGCTACCAGCTGGACTCATGGCCCCTCTTGTCAAGGTAAGCTTTTCCTATCAGGCCTGCCGCGATAGCGGAGTGGTCCATGGCTGCTCATTGTCTCTCACCACTGACTCAGTTCAAAACTACATACTCTGGGAAAAATATGTTATCACTTTAGTTTATTGTTGCATTTTATTCTTTTTCACAAATACTCCTCGCATTATGTTTGATAGAAATAACAATTGAAATCAGCAATAGATAATAAAGACTATGAAATGACTATATTTTACACTTAATAACATTATGCCAATAAGTCAGTGCTATGTGGTAGATATGATAATGATTGATGTATGATAAAGCGCTCTTTCCACCTATAATGCCAAAAAGCGCTTTATAAATAATAGTCAGTGGACATGTTAATGGTTCATTTAGTCATATGTACGAAATAGCAATGTTCTCAGCGGTGACTTGGAAGTTTTGCACACTATAAGCAGCCTCAGTTTTGTCAAGAATCTTATTCCAAAGGCACATTAGGTTCTGTCACCAAATCTTTTTAGATTATTTTGTGGTATCTGTGATAATTTCTTCCTGTTTGATATCAGAGTCCTTTTATTAGCCTATTTAATTAACAGTTCCCTCAATCAAAGAGGGGCACATTCTTGCTTGCATTTGAAAGTCAAAAGCAGAACCCTGGAACTTATCTTTTTCTGAAGGGCAGCCATCCAAGATCTTTTAGAATTAGAGTGATATGATCATAGTATTTTGGAACCACTAACCACTCTGGCGGCATTGTTTTGAACTTTCTGGAGCCTGTACAGTAGCTCATCAGTTATTTCAAAGAGAGAAGTCCATTACAATAGTCCAGGCATTGCAATAGAGAAGATGAAAAGTGTAAGTTATGCTGTGTGTATTCCAGTTGGAGGACAGTGACTACAGACCCCTGGACTCCTCAGACATCCGCCTCCCTCCTCCAATGCCCCCTACTGATAGGTTGCTGGCAGCTGTGGAAGCATTCTATAGTCCCCCAAATCATGACCGACCCAGAGACAGGTAAGGATCTACCCATGGAGGGATCAGATCATTAACATGGCTAGGTATGATATGTACTTTAGAAAGGATACTGGTGCCAGTACTGGTACCTCTTAATGGTATCCAAGCCTAACTATAGAGGCAAGGCATGTTTGAGTTGAAAAAACTAATGGTCTGGATTGCTGCTCCTCTTAATTTAGATATCATGTAGGTGTTTAGCTCCAGTAGTCCTTCGATAAACATATATAATCAGTTAATGCCATTCTAGTGTGCAAAAAACTCTTTGAAACTTTATTTGATTTAATATAAGTACATATTTAATCTAACAATATCAAAAAGTATGATATGTTTTTATTGTCAAAGCTGAATGAGCCCACTTTTCACTTTCGGTGGCCCTGATGCTCAGAAGCCAATTCAAAACTAAAAACTTGATTTCATCCAATAATGAGTCATGTGATTGAAGTTTGATGCATAACATTATTGAGTCCCTTTACTGTTTATGTGCAGCTCATTGTGAAGATTATTTTACATACTTGAAATGAGAAAATATTATAGCAAAAATATATGATTGTAAGATTAAGTATTAGCAGTAATTCTTTGATAATTAAGGCGACCCGTAAATGATTTGTAGTTTCCCGGATCCGCCGAACTAAATGAAAACCACCCGACAGAAAAAAAATAAGTATTAATTTTTTTTTTTATCATAGACGCCCGACCCAACTTAAAAGTATCCGATGAGAAATGAAAAACAGTTCGAAATCTCGCCAGACAACATGTCACATGCGAGAAATCTCACCATTTATCGATGTCAGCCCAGGTTTTTCTCGCTACGACGGACCAACTTTCGGTTGGTCGCGCTCGATTAATATGGCGAGTTATGGCGAAATTCAGACGGAATAGGTGAGATATGTATCTCACCTATGTCTACACGTGTTTCTTTGCAAGATTAGCAAAGAAAAACTTGAATCATAAGATTTATTTCAGCAAGACATCAAAGAAATTGATGTCTTGCGTGAAATTCAACGTGCGCACCACGGGTGAGAACGATCGCAGGCGCTGTTGATCGAGTGTTGCCACCTTTGTTTACGATCAACAGCGTTCGTTCCCTGACACTTTTTGGCAAAACTAACGGACATCTAAGTCAATTAGATGTCAGGGAAAACTATCATCAACTTAGAAATTAATATTTTCTAAGTTGGAACGATCAACAATTAGTTGAAGACAATGGATTGATACGAAAATAGCGCTCGCTATTTTCGAATTCAAAATGGCGGCCACGGCTAGTCCTACTTTATCTCCCGACTCATTAATGCTCGGGTTCAGAAAAAAAATTAAAAAATAGAATTTTAATTTTATTTTTATTTACCTCCCTACCGACTGTGCAAAAATGGTCTGGGAAAGATCCGGGAAACTACAAATCAATTAAGGGTCGCCTAATGTTGCTCTCCTTCCAGTGATGGATGGGAAAAACTAGGTTTATATGAGTTCTTCAAGGCAAAGCAGAAGGCCAAGAAGTTGAAGGAGAAAGAACGGGAGAGGAGCCCACCTCCGAGAAATGAGTCACCTAGAGGGCGCTCTCGCTCACGCTCCCGGTCTCCACAGCCGCAGCGCAGGCGAAGGTTCAACAGCGGCAGGAGAAGCTACTCCAGGTAAATCAACATTACGCACCGTTACCTTAGGGCCCACATACACAGTCTGCACCCCATTGTTTCTTATCTAAGGCTAAATAGTGACAGGCTAGTGGTAAATGGAGGAGGAAACGAGAGTTTGTAGGAAAACTGATGCCTCCACTGAGGTCACTGGAAACTTTCATAAAGGCCTTAAAAGCACTTAAACACAACCTTTTTTAGTCTCATTTACACAGGTAATATGTCTGTACACTACAGACATACAGACACTACTTTTGATAGATACATGGATGTATGTATATGAAATGATAATCAAAGAAATAGTTAACTTTATTCAAATGATAGACTATTATGTAATGAATATAGTCATATTTTTCAACTGCAATGTTTGAAACAACAGTATTGATAGGTCTATAAAAGATGATAATGGAGGAATACATTTCAAGGCAATCTTGGACAAATCTTGGTGAAATGAAATTGTTTATTACTACTCTGGGCAGTAGTGCATTAGTACAACTTTAAGAAGGGAAAGGTGAATTTATCTGACATTGCAGTCAACGTAAATAATAAAACAATCATTTGGAAGGATAAAATGATTTAAACTTAAGAATGTCTTAGATGAACAAAGAAATTTATTAAAATTTGATTTGGTTTCTAAATAATGACACCTTCAGTATAAATAGGCGTACAATCCCATTTTGGACTTGTACAGCTATTTTTTTTAGCTTTGCATGACAGGTTTGCAATTCTTAACTTTGCTTCCGTAAATACAGGTCCAAATCAAGATCTAGGTCAAGGTCAAAATCCCCGTCACCACCACCAGCGCGCAGATCCAGAAGGTCAAGGTCACCTTCTCCACAACGAAGACGTCGCTCAAAGTCACGGAGCCTGACGCCTCCTAGTTTTATGTAAATATCTTACATTAGAACCTTTTCTATTCAGAACTGATGTATAGAATTGAGTAGTGATAAATGCAAAAGCTAATATGTTGCGATAGAAAATGGCAATTTGCCTGATTTAGAAGACTTGTCAGTCTGCACTGAACTGATTCTGAGCTGTAATCAAATAAGAAGCTAATATGTGAACTGTCATGATGGAAAAGGGCAATTCATTTGACTTTAAATGCTTGCACTGATTCATTTTCTAGTTATTTTCTGAGTATTTTTCTAAAAACGTTAAATCTACCTATAAAAAAATAGCCCAAAATAGGCCTGCTGCAAATAGCTCAAAATACAAAAATAAATTGGCAATTCTTATAGTTATATGTTTTTGCTGTGTTTCTAGGCATGAGCCTTTCTACCAAGCCAGTGCTGATGTGAGACTGGGTGAGGAAAACAAGGGGCATCAGTTAATGAAGAAGATGGGTAAGTAATAATGCAGTTATCATTTTAACGTCGAGATGACATCTACTTTACTTAATTTCTCTATGGCAGATGCAATCTTTGTACCAATGTGAACAACTGATGTAAAAATACTTATCACATGAGTTGATTAGACACCTCATTATATGGTCAAATCTTCCTCAACTCCTCTTCTATATCCGTCTGTCTTTTAAACAGTTTGAAGACTATTCCTTAAATGACACATCCACTTTGGACTATTCTTGCTGGCTCTTAGTTGAAGCTTCCTTTGAAAGATAGACTTTTTATCCAGTTAACCTGTGTTATGATCTTTTAATATAAAAGCAATTCTGTCAATGTCATTCAATGTTCAGGGGTAAAAATTCTATGCATCACACTCAGTGGGTGAGGTTAGCATCATGATTATAGAAATGTAGAGTGATATGATACTATAGTATTAGTGTTATTTTCTAGGTTGGAGTGGAGCTGGACTGGGTGCAGCAGAACAAGGCCGCGTGGAGCCAGTGGACGCAGGCGAGGTCAGGACCAAGTCTGATATGTACAGAGGCATCGGCTTAGATGTCAAGGATCCTTTTGAACAGTTTAGGAAGAGCAAGAGTCAAGGCTTCATACAGAGGATGAGAGGAAGAGATGATGTGTCTAAATAGGAACCTAGGAAATGGAACTGTTCTTAATCCTATAACTTTCCATGTGTCCCAGTGGTCACACAAAGCGAATTGGCTTGTCCTAAAATAGCATGGTGTGAGATCTGCAATCAAGCTCTGGAGGAAGGATTCACTAATGTGTATTATCTGATGTTTTAGGAGATATTTCCTAATTCATCAAATAATCTGGATACCTTTAGCAGTATTGAATATTTGGCTGAAACAAGTGTGAAAAGTTGCTCTTTCATTTGATAACTTTAGTCTCAAAACAGCTCTCTTTGAATCAAGGGTTAATGGGAATGGCTTACGCACAGACTCGTCAAGCTACTTTGTAAATATTTGACATATGTGCAGTTAGATTGAAAAGTTACAATTGTGATCAGTATTTGGCTTAACCATCTGTGATCAAATTATCAATGAAGTGTGGTCCTAAAACAGAGGGTTAGTCACATAACTGTGGTCTATTATGACTTGAAATCCTTCATTCTCAAACTCTATTTTTATCTACATGCCCTTGAAATAATGAATGGTTGATTTTAGTCAACTCATCATGTGTTCTTTTCATCTGTGCTATGGCAAAAACTTCTGGTGTTTAATTACCTGCTAAAATAAATATGTAATCAATTCTTCAAACCAGCTTTGAGGGTGCTATTTCATAGATTTTATGTGAAGTTCGAAAATTGAATTCTAGAAATCCTTATGTGATGGATGTCAAAAATCACATAGAATTTGTGTCATTCTACCTACAGGCATGTGGCATCCAAAATTAAAATAGTTTTTAGATATATTATTTGCCAACCAATTCGATTCAATCTTTATGTTTATATGATAGGCAATCAAATATGATTAATTCTTTTCCCTTGAAATAGATGATAAAATTTGGTGAATTTGTTGTCCTTGAAAAACAAGATGGGTAGCTGTTGATGAAAGAATGTAACACACGTATGCAGTGTATCATTGACCAGTCTCACTGAGCCAAGTTTTTTCAATCTTTGTATAGTGTTGAACATATGCAAAAATAAACAACTGCTAATGTAAGTTTGTGTTTTGTGGTATTTAATTCATTATTCAAAATGCCAAATTATTTTTTACTTTGACAATAATAAATGTTCCTGGAGGATTTGTCACATGAAATATTTTGATACATTAAAAACATTCATTTTGGTGACTTGACCAAAATTTAGTTTATAAGCACTTTTGAAGGTTTATTACGCATGATCTTAAAAATCCATTCCATCGATCTACTCTGACCTAACATCTGTAAATATTTCTTGTAAGTTACCTTCATTTCAAGAAAATTAAGCAGACTTTATTCAAAACTGAATGAAACTTAAAACTAATTTCCACCGTTAAAGAAAATACTCAAGTATACTTATTGGCCCTTCAATTGTATGGAATTAGTACTGGCAGCCAAAATTAAAATTGTGTGATGACAAAGTCTCTTGGTGACTGCAGTTCCCGAAGTAAAGACTGGTTTACAACTTAATTGTGTTGATTGCATCTTATGTCAGATTTTGTATTTCAAAAATTACAATTAAAAATTATTGATGGGGGGTCTTCTTGATATTAAAAAAATCATTTTCATGAAATGAAGATAAATGAAATTATTGTATGGGGGATATTAAAAGTGGCCTTAAGTCTACATTAGATTTTTGACTACAGTCAAATAACAAGCAACAAAACAGGTACTTATAAATGCAATCACAAAATAGATGAAAAAATGTGACCTTGAGTAAACAAGACATAGAAAGCTGTTATTAGATCATTTATTAGGGTCATTTGGAGCAATAAATACTTCAGTCACATTTCAATCAAATAATATACAAATTCTCTACAACTTGAATAGTCTTAACTCGGAACACAGCGCACACAGATCATCTGGCACCTCTTCATCAGATAGGTGGGGATCAAATAACTGATAAATGAGCATGGCCGTAATATCATATTGACAATCTTCTACATAGTGAAATATTATTCTATAATATCACATAAGGATTCATAGTAGCTCCCTGAGCAGCAGTGAGTATTTGACCATACCAGCAATGCCAGTTTGATAGTTTTCTATTACACACAAAACCTGAAGATTCTTTGCTCTCGTTGGAAGATAGTCATTATTAATAAATTATTGGAAACCTCCCTTAGTCACCTTTCATGGGCATCGATATCACAGTGATATTCCTTGACAGCGAGAGGAGGTTAATTCCTTCTATGCGATGGTTTGTGCATCTCCTTGACAATCGGAGGGATACATTCCCTGGCGAGAGGCTGGAGAGGGGCACAGTGGTTCATGTGCCGTGACGTCACACGCGGCAGTTCCAACCATGCAGTGCAGGACTTGGGACGACGAGGCACAAGACTGTGCATGGAGCCGAAAAAAGTTAGTGTTTGGTTACTTTGTTTTTGCCTTGTACTTACTTTTGTATAATAAAACAAATGTGCAACTCCTGCATTACTTTATTTCCAATGACAAGTACGCAAGGCAACATAAATGAGTGAACTACCACCCCCTGGGTGTGCATTAGTGGCTCGGTTAGGGGCAGGTACAACTGTCACCACGTCGCTCATGCTACTGAGCCTCTGCACAAATTGACATGAACAACTCAAAATGAAATATTTGTTAAAAATCGTAGTAAAAAAGCAGCAGGAATTGACCACAATAGTCCTTTTAAGGGGCATTTGCCACTGGAGCATGTGCTTTTGTGACCGAATGTTACATTATAGGAGCCAAGATTGCTGATGGACATATCAATTACCAACGGGAACACTTTAAGAAAGATACTCTTTTTTTCAATTTTCATCTCCCCTTATTTTACCTATTAGTACTCCAATAATTCATCTCAAACCATATGTATATGTATATTTATTACTAAGTTTCATATGATATTGTCCTATCTCTTCTTTTCTTGCAGCGCCTTTTCAATAGAAAAGAACACACAAATTTACATTGCATTATAAAATATGCTCAATATTTCTTTTTCCTATCATGGAACATGTCAGATGCACAACTACCATAAATACTATCATTATACATGTATGCCAATTAACAGTAGATCAACCAGACCAAAATGGCAGACCTTACCAAGTTTAATATATTACCAAATAAATACCATTGAAATGCCAAAATGATAAAAAAATATAATATATATCACAAATGAAACTTAACCTGTTTTGATAAACTGCAGCTCAGGAAAACGTCAAAATAAGTCCACTTCTTAAACCCAGAGCTGATAAGATGGGCCAGATAAAAATCAAAAAAGAATATCTCTTCATGCAAATACATAGTTCATTCCCAAGAATAAAGCCCATGGCTGAGTTGGGCTAAGTATAACAAGGCCCTGACCGGCCTGAGGTATGTCTCATTGCAAACTTATTTCTTGTTTAGTCTTTCAATTTATACTTTTAGCAAGAACTTTATTACAAAAAAACATGTATAATAGTTGCAGATCAGTCATGACTGCAAGAATTTGGGACGTACATGGTTGATAAAGACAATCGTGCATCTCTCATCAACATAAAACAGTGACTTCAAAGACAATAGCCTACATTGAAAAAATATTTAGCAAATAAACAGTCAACTATAAATTATGTATCAAAATCCTTTCTTCATAAATGGTAGACACAGGAAATACCCTGAGTAAAACTCCCCATTGTTTAACAAACAAAGACATCCAACCACATAAACACTCTTGGTGGTGGTAATCAATATCAGACCATTCACACACAGTACTAGTTACATCATCATGCTGCTGTGAGTATTATACTTCAGAGTAGAAATAGCAAATCACACACAAATATTCTTTGAAAGTTATTGATTGAAACTGCTATTGGTAAACAGTATAAAATGTAACCAGTAGTGCATGATTTATGGGTAATTTTATAAAAAGTGAGAATTTTTGGATATGTCTCCAAACAATGTTTCATAATGGAAACTAGAAACTACCCACAAGTGAACTTTTATTTTGCTGATTCGAACTGCTATTAGTAAACATTGTTCATATGAATTCATACTGCCTGATTTTGGGGGTATATTTATCAAAAAATGACTGTACAATTAAGCTTTAATTCTCCACCATATGTCGGTTTGGTGTTGTTAAGAAAGAAATGATAACTAATATCAATCTAAAAGCAATGCACATATGACCAGAGATGTTCCATGTACCCTTATCATTGAGTTTTAGAATTTGTGAATGTTATATTCCCTATAATCTATTGCATACATTATGCATACTTAGTAAAACTGTTCTTATAGTTGTGGCTTTGTCTACAACATCAGAATGTGGTATGATCACTTCGCATTCAGAGCAGTTTGCCTCACAATGACAAAATACAATTGCTTTAAGGCCTGTACTTGCCTCTTACATGTTTATTTTTTGAGCTGAGTAGAGGTCATAGTGCATATCTAGTGCCTGCAAAAGTATCGTCCAGTTTGGTTTCCATGACTCTTTTTCTCCAAACCCAAGTTGGATTAGACTTTGGATCCTTCGATCATCATCATATAATGATTTATGACTTGGGTTTAAGAACCCCCCCTGCCATTTATATTTAGAAGTTTACTTTTTGATAGTAATAGTGCATGCATTAGGTTCAATAACCTTCATCGTTGTAATGAATAACATAACTATTTTGAAGTTACAGTAATGTCTGGGTTTAAACAACCTCCCTTTGTGTCCAGCACTCTATTTGTTCAAAGTAATAGTACATGGCTGGGGCACAATAACCCCCTATTCAGCCAAAGAGCCCTTACTTATTTTGAAATATCTAAATTTTGTCAGCATATTTTGAAAAATTTGAGAAGAAATTTTATTCACAATATTATCTACAACTTCATTCTAGATATTTTATGATCTTAGTGTTATACGTTAGAGGTATTCTCTAAAGTATTACCAATTGGGAAGTCGCATCAGAGGAGCAACTATCAGCATAAATTGGTTGATGTGACATGCAGGGACTATAGCCAGGACCCGTCCTGTCTGTCTTTTGGAAACCTCCTTTTTGGACAGGCAAAGATTTCTTTAAGGAATTTTCTATTTTGAACTTTTCTGGGTAATAACCAAAGATTTTCCTAACAAACCATCTTTCAGGACATAGCTAAAAGGTAAATTGCCTTTTTGACACAATAGGCTATTAAATGTAGTTGGTACATGTATAAGGATTTGAAGTAGATGAGTAGCTAATCTGGACGGGAAGCAATTTTGGCCCTGCTACCTAAGGCTTGTTATGGATCGAATCATATCTATACTGGTCCACCATCACATTATTGAATGTTTCACATGTAAATGATGAAGAGAGTGAAGGTGAAGTCAGCTAAAACCTTTGGAACCACACTATTCTATTCTAGTTGAAGTGTCAATCAATCCAAGTACAACAAGCTTGTAGAGATTAATGCTTTGTATAATATGAGATTCTAGGGGTCATGTTTGGGTTAAAAGTTCTGGGAGACTGCAGGACTTCCGGTGTTTAAATTGCCATAGCCCCACCCAAGACCTTATAGCCCTATCTTTACTAAATTCTGCATGTCCCAAAGCAATTTTGAAGTAGTAAGCTATCTTTTCTTTGTTGTATTTCATTTTGGAAAAGAACAATTGAGCGTGTCAAATGGTGTTCTTCAGCTGATCATATTCCTGTAATCCTCTTAATATGATCTTAAAATGTCACTTTTCATGTAGCCAGTTGGACTACCAAATCAAATATTATTGTAGCCCTGCTCAATTTTTAGTAGCCTCGGGCTATGGGGCTAGTGGTTAGCTGGAAACCTAAGATTCATTCTCATATAAATTTAAAATGCTGTTAATGTGTCAATTCAGTATTGTAAATCTAAGAAAGGTAACAATATGGGAATACTAGTTGTGAATACTAGGATTCATTACAAAAGGCTTTCCAAACTACACATTCACCTGTATATTGGACACTCTTGATTGTAATGGATCTTAGTAGACACACAATCACTAACACACACACACACACACACACAAACAGGACTGAACTAAGATGTGCACTTATTTACAGGGCATCTACAAAATAAAGTCTACATGGCTACAAATGCATAAGCTTTTAGGACTTTTCAGGTTATTTTGTGATGTGTCATTTTGGATAATTTAAACACTAAAGCCAGGCAGTATGAAAACATTTCATGATGTTACTAATAGCAATTCTAATCAACAACCATAAAGTACTTTAGGGGCAATTTGTGGTAAGTTTCTTATGTTTACTCAGTACAAATCTTTCAGAGACAGACCCTTAAAACCTCAGTTTTGAAGTCATTTGTTTGTATTATTACCCTAAATCAGGCAGTATTGGTTCATTTCATACTGTGTACTTCAAGCCGTTACATTGAATATCCTACAATGAATATTTGTGTGAGGTTTGCAGTTTCCTACTTTGAGGTGTGGATTTATTTGGGTTAAATCCACAAAATATCTTATTTTCAGTCATTTTTCAATAAAATTACCCTAAAATCAGGCACTATTGGTATATTTCATAACTTTAACTAAAGCAGTCTTAATCAATAACCTTCAAGGAGTGTCTGTGTGAGGTTTGCACTTTTTACTCTGAAGTATAAGTTTGTACTGGGTCACATTCCCAAAATTTCACTTTTTTAGTCATTATTTGATTAAATTACCTCAAAATGCAGTCACTCAGGGGTCTTTCACAAACTTTACTAATGACAGTCATTATCAATAACTCTCTCAGTGTATTTGTGTGAGGTTTTCAGCATCTGCGCTTAGGCCAAGGATTTTTTATTGTCAGATCCCAAAAATCTCACCTTTTCTACTCTTTTTTGCTGCAAACACCCCAAAAACACACCCTATGTGTCAATTTCATAATATTAATTATATAAATTATAATCAGCAGCCCTTTAAGTGTATTTGTGCCAAGTTTGGAGATTCCACTTTTTCCCCTAGGTTTTATATCATCATATTCCAAAAAAATCACGTTTTACAGCATTTTTGCCTGAATTACCCCAAAAATGCAGTCACTTAGGGGGTCTTTTACAAACTTTACTGGTGACATTCATTATCAATAACTCTCTAAGTGTACTTGTGTGAGGTTTTCAGCTTCTACTCTTATGCCTAGGATTTCTATTGTCAGATCCCGAAAATATCACCTTTTCTCCTCTTTTTTGCTGAAAACACCCCAAAAACACACCCTATGTGTCAATTTCATAATATTTTTTAAATCAGTTATAATCAGCAACCCTTGAAGTGTATTTGTGCCAAGTTTGAAGATTCCACTTTCTTCCCTAAATTTTCTATTAACATATTCCTAAAAAATCACGTTTTATGACATTTTTTACATAAAATGCCCCAAAAATAGTGTTTAATGGTAACTCACGCCCTGCGTCCATTAAGAATATTGATCAGCATCACTCAAAGTATATTTGTACCAAGTTTCACACTTTTTACGGAAAGTGCACAATTTGGCCAAATTCCTGAGTTAGCCGCCCCGCTATATCCATGCTGTAGATGGACTAAGCTTGGGTAGACATCTTAAGTTAAATCAAGCACTGCATTTCCTGGCTATAGATTCTTTATCCACTGTAAAGCCAACCAGTGGATACAAAATTGGGACATAAACATGTAAAACAAATATAACTCTCAACAATCATAAAACATACAATATTCCTGTTGGGATGTGCAATATCAATGATGGAGCTCTTATATTCAGCAGTTTTGTACCTTGTACACAACAGGATATTTAACAGCATTGCCAGTTGGCAATAACAATTGATAATTACCATTTTGGTTAAACAATAAATGATTCACCTTCAGAGAGGAAATGTTTTTTCCACAGATTTTCAACAAATATTTTTATCATATCATTTTCTATTTACAATATTGAGTACTCTCAACCTGTATTATTATTAATCTTCTTTTAAAATTCCTGATTTTATTTACAAGGTTTCTTAGAGAATATCAAGGTGATATACAATTTAGTTTAATTCAGACATGAGAAATAGCGATGATATTTCACGGTGTAGTTGATTAAACAAGTCTCTAATTCATTAATATAAGATGACCTGGCAGCAAGGTATATCATGAAAGAAAGGTAAATTGAAAGATGTCTTTTGGTATGAGCAGCTTTCATTCATCTACTTCCATATACAGATAATATCTTTTTTATTCCTTTTTCGAGTATTAAATGACTCATGGTGAATGGATAGAAAACAAATTGCAGATGATTAAAAAATACAGCACTTACTTGTGTAAAAATATGAGTGTAAATATGCATTCTTCTGACAAACAAATGAAGAATATCTAGATATAAATACAGCCTGATTATCCATTTCTTCATTGACAGGTCAGTGGCAAAAGCATAAGCTAACTGAAGCGTATAACAACAAAGCCGATGAAAATGCAGGCTAAGGGGAGCATGCAACAATTCAAGGGAACAATGGCAGTTATGTAATTATTGCATATGAAGAACAGCAAAGGGATTAAAATTGATTGAAAAATAACATATGCTTAACTGTTTTTACACTAACAAATCTGCACACAAATGCAGTCCAATATGATAACACTCTTAGGTTATTGCTCAAATTGCCAGTCAGCCTCCCTTGTGTGTGTAACACTGCATGTTTCCACCTAGTTGGATAAGTCTAACTGAAACTAGCTTTATTTTACAGACAGAGGTTTGCACACAAATGCTGTTGTATCACATATGCTGTTCACATTCACCATGTTGCAAGGTGTTCTGCAGAAATGGAACTTCCTAGCATATCCAAGGGGCTACTTCAGTAGAATATGGACCGCTGTCATACAATGAGGACTTGTTAGCTTTTGTGCCAGATTTTCATGAAGTCAAACTTTCACACAAATACTTTTCCATTTTGGTTGTTTTCCTACATGACAAACTCCTGGTGTCCGTGCCAGACGTTGAAGGATTTTAAATGCAAAGGGGTCAACTGCTACATCCTATGGAGCATCATATGACCAGGTTGGTTCCCATATCTTCAGCTTGATTAAAGGTGGCGGGCTGTAATAAACTATAGGTTGGCTGATCGTCCAATGAGTGTGGATCGAGATTCAGCTCCTCCCCTATATAGGACTGTGAGCGGGAGAATATCTTGGCCTTGGTGCGGCTAGGTAACAGGAGTAATATGCTAAGTGCCATGACAGAATGCCACACACTGTGAACAAATTTATAATTTTCTGTTGTTTCTACGAAGGTATAGATGACAAGGCCCGTCCCAGCCAATAAGACTCCAGGAAACAGGAAAAACAACCAGCGTTTTTTGTTGGGGTAGCAGCTATGGCGCTTGTAGCACTGGCGGCACTGAAATAGCAGAAGGAAACTTTATATAAGATAAGACAACAAAAGAATTTGTTTATAATTTATTCATGGTTTCAGTTAATCTTTTTAGAGTTTGGAAGGGAAAATATTATTCCAAACATTACCAACAAATCTCCTTCAATCTCCTTCTTGGAAGGTACTTATGTGATACTTAAGTTTTTTCCTTATTAGAAGACCTTTCAAGCAATAAATCAATAAATAGTTTGCATAGGGTGAATAGTCAAGTGAAGTCAGGGTAGAGAGGAAAAATTAAGTCAAAGAAATTACCCTATAAGCTCGATATTAGTTGAAAATATAGATACAGTAGTAGTTCAGTAGTAGTTTAATAGTAGTATTTGTAGTATTCGTAGTAGTATTCGTAGTAGTAGCATTCGTAGTAGTAGTAGTAGAACATCAAAACCTTACACAAGGTAAAAGGGAAACTACTAACCCATGATATGGCCATGACAGTTATACCTATCATGACTGGCACGACAAACACCCAGAGGCCGTGTCTGTCGTACTCCACTCCCAGGGCCAGGCAGAGGGCGGCTATCATGTAGGCCAGCGAGCGCAGCGGCTCACGCAGCTTGGCCATGGCAATCAGCGTCACCCAGAACGACATGATGGAGCCATAGAAATCACAGTAGCTCAGGACGTTGTAATGCATGATACACAGGGAGTACTTATGGGCACCATCACAGGCATGGTAAAACTACAATGAACAATCATAAGTCATATTGAAAAACTTAACAGAAATATAGGTGGTCTCTGGCAAAACTAATTTGATTACAAAGAGGGTTGTGATATTTAGATTTCTTGCCTAGAAAAGCAGTATTTGCCTGAAAACTGCTCTTTTACACCTCTTTTACTGTGGCAGTGAAAGCCTAGAAGAATGATAGTCTACCAAGTTGTCCTTTAACAGGTTCTAACAATGTTTTTTTACAATGTGTTATTATTTATTCTTCTTTGTGAATTGACATTCTCACATGATCTTGAAAAGAATATAATGAGAATGCAAGAGTAATAATATATATATTTTTATATCAATAAAAATATTCTTTTACTATCTTGTCAAAAATTAAAATCAATTTTGATAACAAGCCCAAGGTCACCAAAAGTTGGTATTTCATGGAGATGTCATGAAAGAGTATCCATGAAAATTGAAAGATTGTGTTGCAGGGTTTGTAGCTATAACATCATTGCCACTTCTGATAGGAAGAAAATTGGGCCTAAACAATGTATTCTCACAATGTACCCTATCACAACAAACCACCGAGGGTACACTTCTCTCCTAATCAAAATTCATAATGGATGCATTTTTTCTAGCTTAATATTTAATTAATTATTTCATCTTTCTTAGCCTAGAAATCTAGTGTTTTTTATGATTTTAATGAAAGAGTCTGGTATAAAGGTATATACAATATTCTTAGATCGTTTTCACAAAGGATCACAATTATTGGCATCTTAACCCTTCCAATCCTGAGGCTACTTTCGCCCAAATCACAAGGATTTTTGAAAACCTTTTAAACTCTGTCATGTTAGTTCTCATTGGATAGCTCTCACTGAGCACTCTCAGATGAGTACCCATGTGCCAGAGTTTCAATTTGCAACATTTTGTATTTGTCAAATTAGCCACCAGCACCATTAGGGTTAATTGAACAGAAGTAGCCTCAGCATTGAAAGGGTTAAAGATCTTAACCCTTCCAATGCTGAGGCTACTTTTTAAATTTAAACCCTGCCATGTTGGTACTCATTGGATAGCTCTCACCAAGTACTCTCAGATGAGTACTCATATATCAGGGCTTCAATCATTCTCCAGTTTTTTAGTATCATTTTGCATTGGCCAAATTAGCCACCAGCAGCATAAGGGTTAATGATATACCATACAATATCATTTTTTTTTAATGATACAATATTTGAACAATATTTTCCATGACACTGGCTGCTTCCAGGGGACATCATTCTGTCAAAGTTTCAAAAGTGTTTGTTATCATATCTACTTCCGGCACCAATCCCTTTATCCAGATGTGTTTTACATGAACTTTACCCCTAAGAAGCAACAGCAGAGTAGATCTGGTCAACTTAATAATAAACATCCTAATAATGTGAACACCCACATGAGTATAATACTGTTTTGAGACCGACAAAAGATTCTACTTTTAGAGTACAAATGCAAACACCTAATCATCCTAATGTATGCACTTTTTATAGCAAAAAGATTATAAGTAAATGTTGATGACAATAATTTCATCGGCAAAAGGAGGCTGATATCATGAGGCCATCGTGTTGGAATTGCAAAAGTTAGTTATCCCAAACAAAGAGCGGCATGATTATTAAGAAGCTCAAAAGGTTGATGTGAATGCCTTTGCCTTGGTCTTGTGTAGCTTACTCACCGTAGAGAAGAACATGGTGTAGAAGTAGACGAGCGCCTCCACGAAGAGCCTCCGGTAGAAGGCCACGATGACTGCAGGCAGGAAGAGCAGGTTGCTCAGGGTGAGGAGCAGCCTGCCTGTCAGCAGCTCCGCATCCTCTGCCGCACCCTGACCATCAGTGCACCCATAACCACGCCAACCTACAACATACACCCAAAACAAAGACCATCAGTGCACCCGTAACCATGCCAACCTACAACATACACCCAAAACAAAGACCATCAGTGCACCTGTAACCATGCCAACCTACAACATACACCCAAAACAAAGACCATCAGTGCACCCGTAACCATTCCAACCTACAACATACACCCAAAACAAAGACCATCAGTGCACCCGTAACCACGCCAACCTACAACATACACCCAAAACAAAGACCATCAGTACACCTGTAACCATGCCAACCTACGACATACACCCAAAACAAAGACCATCAGTACACCCCTAACCACGCCAACCTACAACATACACCCAAAACAACGACCATCAGTACACCCGTAACCACGCTAAGCTACAACATACCCACACAATAATGACCATCAGTACACCCGTAACCACGCTAAGCTACGATATACACACAAAACAAAGACCATCAGTACACCCGTAACCACGCCAACCTACAACATACACCCAAAACAACGACCATCAGTACACCTGTAACCAAGCTAAGCTACAACATACCCACACAATAATGACTATCAGTACACCCGTAACAACGTCAACCTACAACATACACCCAAAACAACAACCATCAGTACACCTGTAACCAAGCTAAGCTACAACATACCCACACAATAATGACCATCAGTGCACCCGTAACCACGCCAACCTACAACATACACCCAAAACAACGACCATCAGTACACCTGTAACCAAGCTAAGCTACAACATACCCACACAATAATGACCATCAGTACACCCGTAACCACGCTAAGCTACAACATACACCCAAAACAACAACCATCAGTACACTTGTGACCACGCTAAGCTACAATACACACATACAATAATGACCATCAGTGCACCCGTAACCACGCCAACCTACAACATACACCCAAAACAATGACAGTATCTCTTTACAACCATACCCACGCCAGCTCAGAACATACATGTAAAACAAAAGCAAAATATTTATCTTTCCCATAAACCACGGCAATGTAAGACTAACAAATTTTGGAACTTTGTTTATTGTCATTGTAAGTGCCATATTCAGGCTTGACTTTACTGACTAGCCAGTTGTAAATGGTGGAGAAAACCAGACTAACCTTGGAAAACCACTGCCTAACCTTAAGTTACATGGTAATTTCTCTAGTGTCGCATGCAAGATTTAAACCTGGGCACGAGACAATGAGTGGTCAGTGGCAAAGCCATAGACCAATCAGCCATCAGGACAGGCTGCACATAGAGCAGCCTGCACACAGAGACAAAACTATGACAAAATATCTTTATCTCCCAAAGTCATGCTATCATCACAATACAGGGGAATATTTGAAGAAATATTGCTGGCCTGCATTCTAATATCAAAATGTCCCTCCTCCTCTCCATTACTCCTGCAGGCTGTGCTAAGTAAGCAAGTCTTACCTGACTGACAGGAACAGGTGGAGAACCTGAACACGCTGCTGATGAACTGACGACACTCTCCGTGTGCATTACACTCTCCATCAACACAAGGGAAAGTGCCGATGTAGAACTCTGCCGGAATAATGTTTTCTTCACAGCTAGTCTCAACCAGGACACTGAAACAATGAAAGAGCAGCATTGCAGTCTGATAACTGATATATGTAATAAAGAAATTCATTTGTATGCAGGATTTGTTTGGCATGTATGAGATTATAAGAAAAGGACAACAAACTACTACACCCATGATACTGCTGCTGCTACTACTACTACTACCACCAGCACTACTATAACTATGACAATGACTGGGACTACTGCTACTACTACTACTGCTGCTGCTGCAGCTACTACTACTACTACTACTACTACTACTACTACTGCTACTACCACTACTACTACTACTACTATTTCTACTTCTACTTCTACTACAGTTACTACTACTACTACTACTACTACTACTACTACTACTACTACTACTACTACTACTACTACTACAACTACTACTACTACTACTACTACTACTACTACTACTACTACTTCCACTACTACTTCCACTACTAGAGATAGTGGATCTAGCAATACTAGGGACACGCCTTTTGTGCAGAGGGATTCCTTCTGTATGAGGTGGGTTCATTGCGACAGAGAGGTTGAGGTTTTAAGTGACTTAAAGAAAAAGGAGAATTCTTAGCAAGAAAAATAAACATTTTACATTGTAAAAGGAGTTCATCAAAAAGCTTAAACCCCTCTCTATACACAACTGTACAAATAACACAACTACTGACGCTATTCTTAACACTTAAAATGATGACGACGATGATGATGACGATAACGATGATGATAATTCAAATGACCAAGAACATAATGATAAGGATGAAGTTGATAAATCAATAATGATCATGATGAAGATGACAATGGAGATGGTGAAAACAACAGCAATATCAATCATAATGGCTATTTTATAATAAATGGTTATAATTATAATGACAACAATATGTAGGAGTACCTATTATTTTTGCTGTCAGGTATGAGGCACCTGGCCTTTATCCCGATGAACCATTTGCCGGGTTGAGGGTAGGGCACGAAGACGATGCCGCGGTCCTTGCCTCCTGGTGTCAGCTGCAGCATCCTGTCCCCAGTGCTGCACGATATGCCAGAGTCATTGACAGGAATAGACCGGTGCTGGAGACACACATCTACAACTATGCGCAGGCTGCGATTTTGGACATTCTGGAATGATTGAGAAAATCAATGAGAATAAGAAGATTAATAGAATAAAGTGCCTATATTAAAACACTGCTTTATGTGGAGTAACCCCTTCTTAAGTAATACTAAACTCTTCAGTATTTAAGGAGAATGAGATCCTTTTTAAGTTCAAAACCATGCCAAATTGAACACTTTCTCTTCCAAAGGTGTCCAACTTCCACAGGTTCCATGTATGTAATAGTCAGTGACTGAAGGACAACCATGCTGCTTATTCAGGTAAACTGGCATGACAAGAAATGGTCACATAGAACTTTTGAAAGTCACTAGATACAACTTTCAACCCTCAAGGGCATGCTAAAACTCCTATATTAAGCTGCAAGCTGGTGTATCATATACTTTTTTGTAGTCATTTCTAATAAAACTGCTTTTATACCCAATTTTCTTCTACGAGTGGAAATCTATGAGACTGTTACTTTTTCAGGAACACTCCCTCAGGACAGTTTACCACAGTTGACCTACATAGATAATCACGGCGCATCCGGCAGGTGGGAGCTATTATCTGAATGGACAGCCTAGCACAGTCGCTTCGACCCGCAATGTGGCATCCTCGCGACGGAACGCTGTGTGCACAATTCCCGTAATGCTACTGAAAAGAGAATTTTTGTGGACCTACCAAACACTTGTTTAACTTCATTGCTATTGTAGACTTCAGGTATAATGGCAGGAATTTTTAATAAATCATTTTGCTTAAACTATCTGATGCATGTATTTCAGTCCTGACACTAGGGCTTTCTACTTACCCACACATCTGAGCCCAGTGCCAGTTCAAAATGGAGAGTGCCACCAAGGTCTACAAGTGGCTTCAGGTAGAAGTACATAACGAGTGGTTCCTTGTCTCCCACGGGAAGAGCGTTGCGGAGGATAATGCGGTGAGAATGAAGTGAGAAGTGCACGCTGAAGTCCCTGGCTATTCTTGCATACCGACCAAGTTCTGGGAGGATGGAGCATGCGTGTGTGCCACTCTGGGCTGTAGGAGAAAAGATAGGATTATAAGGAATGCCTCTACTCCATTCGGTAACATTCAATCTCAAACTTTATATAGAGACTAGAAGGGACAAAGATGACTAAATCACATCCTAGATGATGGTATTTAGTCAGGTTGACTTTATTTCTCTTAATTTTCCCAAACGTTCTACCACCACCTACATGCTACTATAGGAATATGATATTTAGTATACAATAACAGCTTTGGTGAGATTGTTCTAATTCCTTCAGAGCTTACACAAAGTCTGCCCTTTGTCACATATCAGCCCACGTTGGGCTTGATGAGAATGTAGTTTGAGTGGAGCATTGTAAGAGCTGCAGTGAGAGGATCTTACTGTGATGAGGGACGAAGGTTGGTCTCTCGACGTCAGAATCAAAGTTCAGTTCAGCATCTGTAGAGTTTGTGTCATCTGACGTCACATTGGTGTAGACTGTTCCCTGATCTGTGCTGCACTCTGGACAAAAATAAAAATATCTTATTCACAAATCAAACTCTTAATGCCTGCTCAGGCCTGATATTTTCTGGGTTATCTTACGAATGAAGATACTCAAAGAAAAATATTCAAAGAAATGTTAATACTAAACTTAACTTAAAGCTCCTTTCAAATATTATGCTAGTTAACCCATTTTATTTAATGCATTTCAATATTTATTAAGATTGAAAGTGAAGCCTAAACGCTAAAACAATCCATTTTCTTTGAAATTCAGTATCTAATTTAACTATGGTGCACAGAAGTAAAATAAGATATGATCTGAATTACACATTTTGACAATAATCCAAGTCCACAGCCAGGTAGTGCCAGCGCCCCAGCTCAGGTGAGGTGACGGTCAGCTGGCAGGTGTGTGTACTTACCAAAGACCTCCAAGTGGACCTCATAGTGTACGGTATCTTGACCATAGGCGTCCACAGCCAGGTAAGGCCAGCCCCCCAGCTCAGGTGAGGTGACGGTCAGCGGACAGGTGTGTGTACTTACCAAAGACCTCCAAGTGGACCTCATAGTGTACGGTATCTTGACCATAGGCGTCCACAGCCAGGTAGTGCCAGCCCCCCAGCTCAGGTGAGGTGACGGTCAGCTGACAGGTGTGTGTACTTACCAAAGACCTCCAAGTGGACCTCATAGTGTACGGTATCTTGACCATAGGCGTCCACAGCCAGGTAGTGCCAACCCCCCAGCTCAGGTGAGGTGACGGTCAGCTGACAGGTGTGTGTACTTACCAAAGACCTCCAAGTGGACCTCATAGTGTACGGTATCTTGACCATAGGCGTCCACAGCCAGGTAGTGCCAGCCCCCCAGCTCAGGTGAGGTGACGGTCAGCAGACAGGTGTGCGTACTTACCAAAGACCTCCAAGTGGACCTCATAGTGTACAGTATCTTGACCATAGGCGTCCACAGCCAGGTAAGGCCAGCCCCCCAGCTCAGGTGAGGTGACGGTCAGCAGACAGGTGTGCGTACTTACCAAAGACCTCCAAGTGGACCTCATAGTGTACAGTATCTTGACCATAGGCATCCACAGCCAGGTAAGGCCAGCCCCCCAGCTCAGGTGAGGTGACGGTCAGCGGACAGGTGTGTGTACTTACCAAAGACCTCCAAGTGGACCTCATAGTGTACAGTATCTTGACCATAGGCATCCACAGCCAGGTAAGGCCAGCCCCCCAGCTCAGGTGAGGTGACGGTCAGCGGACAGGTGTGTGTACTTACCAAAGACCTCCAAGTGGACCTCATAGTGTACGGTATCTTGACCATAGGCGTCCACAGCCAGGTAGTGCCAGCCCCCCAGCTCAGGTAAGGTGACGGTCAGCAGACAGGTGTGCGTACTTACCAAAGACCTCCAAGTGGACCTCATAGTGTACAGTATCTTGACCATAGGCGTCCACAGCCAGGTAGTGCCAGCCCCCCAGCTCAGGTGAGGTGACGGTCAGCTGACAGGTGTGTGTACTTACCAAAGACCTCCAAGTGGACCTCATAGTGTACAGTATCTTGACCATAGGCGTCCACAGCCAGGTAGTGCCAGCCCCCCAGCTCAGGTGAGGTGACGGTCAGCTGACAGGTGTGTGTACTTACCAAAGACCTCCAAGTGGACCTCATAGTGTACAGTATCTTGACCATAGGCGTCCACAGCCAGGTAGTGCCAACCCCCCAGCTCAGGTGAGGTGACGGTCAGCTGACAGGTGTGTGTACTTACCAAAGACCTCCAAGTGGACCTCATAGTGTACAGTATCTTGACCATAGGCATCCACAGCCAGGTAGTGCCAACCCCCCAGCTCAGGTGAGGTGACGGTCAGCTGACAGGTGTGTGTACTTACCAAAGACCTCAAAGTAGACCTCATAGTGTACAGTATCTTGACCATAGGCGTCCACAGCCAGGTAGTGCCAGCCCCCCAGCTCAGGTGAGGTGACGGTCAGCTGACAGGTGTGTGTACTTATCAAAGACCTCCAAGTAGACCTCATAGTGTACAGTATCTTGACCATAGGCGTCCACAGCCAGGTAGTGCCAGCCCCCCAGCTCAGGTGAGGTGACGGTCAGCAGACAGGTGTGCGTACTTACCAAAGACCTCCAAGTAGACCTCATAGTGTACGGTATCTTGACCATAGGCATCCACAGCCAGGTAGTGCCAGCCCCCCAGCTCAGGTGAGGTGACGGTCAGCTGACAGGTGTTTGTACTTACCAAAGACCTCCAAGTGGACCTCATAGTGTACAGTATCTTGACCATAGGCGTCCACAGCCAGGTAGTGCCAGCCCCCCAGCTCAGGTGAGGTGACGGTCAGCTGATAGGTGTGCGTACTTACCAAAGACCTCCAAGTGGACCTCATAGTGTACGGTATCTTGACCATAGGCGTCCACAGCCAGGTAAGGCCAGCCCCCGAGCTCAGGTGAGGTGACGGTCAGCTGACAGGTGTGCGTACTTACCAAAGACCTCCAAGTAGACCTCATAGCGTACGGTATCTTGACCATAGGCGTCCACAGCCAGGTAGTGCCAGCCCCCCAGCTCAGGTGAGGTGACGGTCAGCAGACAGGTGTGCGTACTTACCAAAGACCTCCAAGTAGACCTCATAGTGTACGGTATCTTGACCATAGGCATCCACAGCCAGGTAGTGCCAACCCCCCAGCTCAGGTGAGGTGACGGTCAGCAGACAGGTGTGCGTACTTACCAAAGACCTCCAAGTAGACCTCATAGTGTACGGTATCTTGACCATAGGCATCCACAGCCAGGTAGTGCCAGCCCCCCAGCTCAGGTGAGGTGGCGGTAGCTGACAGGTGTGCGTACTTACCAAAGACCTCCAAGTGGACCTCATAGTGTACAGTATCTTGACCATAGGCGTCCACAGCCAGGTAGTGCCAGCCCCCCAGCTCAGGTGAGGTGACGGTCAGCTGACAGGTGTGTGTACTTACCAAAGACCTCCAAGTGGACCTCATAGTGTACAGTATCTTGACCATAGGCGTCCACAGCCAGGTAGTGCCAGCCCCCCAGCTCAGGTGAGGTGACGGTCAGCGGACAGGTGTGTGTACTTACCAAAGACCTCCAAACGGACCTCATAGTGTACGGTATCTTGACCATAGGCGTCCACAGCCAGGTAAGGCCAGCCCCCCAGCTCAGGTGAGGTGACGGTCAGCTGACAGGTGTGCGTACTTACCAAAGACCTCCAAGTGGACCTCATAGTGTACAGTATCTTGACCATAGGCATCCACAGCCAGGTAGTGCCAGCCCCCCAGCTCAGGTGAGGTGACGGTCAGCTGACAGGTGTGTGTACTTACCAAAGACCTCCAAGTGGACCTCATAGTGTACAGTATCTTGACCATAGGCGTCCACAGCCAGGTAGTGCCAGCCCCCCAGCTCAGGTGAGGTGACGGTCAGCTGACAGGTGTGTGTACTTACCAAAGACCTCCAAGTGGACCTCATAGTGTACGGTATCTTGACCATAGGCGTCCACAGCCAGGTAGTGCCAGCCCCCCAGCTCAGGTGAGGTGACGGTCAGCTGGCAGGTGTGTGTACTTACCAAAGACCTCCAAGTGGACCTCATAGTGTACAGTATCTTGACCATAGGCGTCCACAGCCAGGTAGTGCCAGCCCCCCAGCTCAGGTGAGGTGACGGTCAGCTGACAGGTGTGTGTACTTACCGAAGACCTCCAAGTGGACCTCATAGTGTACGGTATCTTGACCATAGGCATCCACAGCCAGGTAAGGCCAGCCCCCCAGCTCAGGTGAGGTGACGGTCAGCGGACAGGTGTGTGTACTTACCAAAGACCTCCAAGTGGACCTCATAGTGTACAGTATCTTGACCATAGGCGTCCACAGCCAGGTAGTGCCAGCCCCCCAGCTCAGGTGAGGTGACGGTCAGCTGACAGGTGTGTGTACTTACCGAAGACCTCCAAGTGGACCTCATAGTGTACGGTATCTTGACCATAGGCATCCACAGCCAGGTAAGGCCAGCCCCCCAGCTCAGGTGAGGTGACGGTCAGCGGACAGGTGTGTGTACTTACCAAAGACCTCCAAGTGGACCTCATAGTGTACGGTATCTTGACCATAGGCGTCCACAGCCAGGTAGTGCCAGCCCCCCAGCTCAGGTGAGGTGACGGTCAGCAGACAGGTGTGTGTGTGATGGTTGCTGCAGTTGACCTGCTGGGAGTAAACCCTGAGGGAGGGTAGGGAGTCGCCCTGGGTCCTCAGCTCTAGTGGGCAGGGCATGTCCTTGAGAGTATTGCTCTCTGTCACAGATACCTGGCAGCCTAGGAGCTTGATGGTGTACTTCCATGCCGTGTCTGGCAAGTGGTACCTACAAACAGGAGCAGGGTTGCAGGGCTAAATATTACTGAAATCAGAAAATAGTATAGTAGCCAGTAGTCATTTCTAGAAATTCAGATTGGCCCAAGAACCCAAGAAAATTTTGGTTGGTATCATGCTTAGGCCCACACTTGGGCCATCCCATCCCATTTTTATTGGGTCATATCTTACACGCCTCAATATATGAAAACGGCCTTAAATTTGTCAGAATAAGAGGTCAAGCGTAGGAAAGGCACCACATAACATTCATAATACAGCTTAAACCAAACATAGGGATGAGTATCTGATATCAAAATGTTTGTCTGGAGGAAGTGTATACTGTAAAACTGGTAATGATTGCATGATTTTAATTATTGCGTTTTAATGCGAATGCATGAGGACGCAATAATTAAAACACGCATAAATCTGTCCCTTCTGTTTCAGATATCTGACGTCTGGTGGCGTCGCATTAATTAAAACACGCATAAAAGAGAAAATGAAAAAAAACTCAATATTTACTACACGCAAACATTACCAGTTTTACAGTATTTAGAATTACTAAACACAAGGATGACGACCATGGTGTAATAGAGGTCATTCAAGATCAAAATGGCTGTCAAATCAAGAATCTGGGATTTTCCCATAATCTATAGCGTCTGTTAATGAATTTCTATGTTTGTTGAAACTTTCTTCTCTGTAACTATTTTTTTCTAAAGCAAAATCATTTTCACTTAGATGATTTGTCGAAGATTTTAGATTACCGTAGTTAGGGCTGTACACCAGTACCTGGTGCCAGCACCATACCGAATACCGTCTCGCAAAATACCGGTGCATACTCGTCTCAATTTTTAATGGTATGCTTATTGGTATTTTGAAAAACTCAAACCCCTGTCAAACATCCAATACTACAAAATAATTCAGTGAGAGGCTTTACTCATGGCTGCAGAACTTGTTAACTTAATATAGCGGCGAAGCTAGTACCATCCCCGCTACCATTAGTGTTGTGATTCTTTTTGTTACCACGTAGTGGCACTGCTGTGGTGATATACAGCGCCACTACGTGGTAGCGATAAGAATAATTACACTAATGGCAGCAGCGATGGTACTAGCTTCAGCAGCTGTGAATACGACTTTTCAGTACGACTGACAGACAACCAATATGTTTTAGATTTATGTCATGAACTACGCTAAGTGTATACTTAGCGTAGTTCAAGATGCCGATAGCAGTACCGATAAAATACTGTATCGTTTCGATGGTACCGGTTATGGTAGCGTACCGCTTCACCCTTAGCGGTATGTAGCCCTAACCATAGTCCTCCGAATGAGCACACATGCAGGTAACAAGTTAGCAAAAGAATCTCTAGAATGGGTATTGGCAGTTTCCGATTAGCTGCATCCAAAGCGCGCTGCGCTACGAGCTTGAATGCTTTGCGCTCTTTTGTTATGCCGTGTCTGATTGGACGCTTGAGCGATGACTCACAAAGGACACATAGCGCAAAATCTTCAAGCACTTGCAAATATGATGAATATATGGTCTGTACCGGTGAAAATACAATGGATATACAGTCTGTACCGGTGAAAATACAATCAATATACGGTCCGTGATGGTCAATGGTAAAGGTGTAAAGGTAAGAAAAATTTAAGTTATAGGGGGGAGGTTGTTCAAGCTCTAAAAAATAAGGACAAAAAACAATCTGTACTGGTACCACATGTAAAGGTAAGGACATACTTGCTTTTGTGGGGAAGGTTGGGAAGATTCAGAAGGCCAGAAAAAAATGTCCTCTTTTCTTAGAAGCAATAAGGTAATTCTATTTCTCTGTTAAAATGAACACCCCCACCCCCTTAAAGAATAAGCCCCTCTAGACAGAAATCCTGAAGTAAAATTCATGATCAAAATAAGAACACCCCCACCCCCTTAAAGAATAAGCCCCTCTAGACAGAAATCCTGAAGTAAAATTCATGATCAAAATAAGAATATCATTTTTGTTTACTGTTATGCACTCTAACATGAAAAATGTTTGGATTTTCCCTAATTACTCCATAAAAACTTCAAATTAGAAAATAAATTAAGATAGAATCCCTGTTCACTGTTTTTAATGCTAAGCGTTTTAACATGACAGATGTTGAACCTTCTCCTAATTGCCTAATAACGTTTAATTAGCATGAAAACATGCTCAAGCCAAGAGTGCTGATGGCCATGCCATTTAAATAAGGCTCCCCTGATGGCGGGCTTCAGGGAACAATGAGCAGTCTCCCTGGAGACGCATCCCGGCAGCATGATCAAAGGCATGCTTATCCCATTCATGTAAATCAATGGCGATCAGCACTGCAGCAACACAGCACGTCCGCTTCCATTCTCCCATTACGGCTCAGCCAAGATTTACCACGCTCACTGTGCACCCCAAAAGAGCACAACCAAATTGATTTTTCCTCCATTATGTCATGTTACTATGTTTTATCAATATTTCTTTTTTGACTACATCTGATTAATGCTTAGACCTCCTGTGTTTTGTACTGCTGTGGGATGGGCCCCATGGGATATTCATGATGGTGATGGGAGTTTTATGTGTGGAAAGACTATCAATGTATAATTTAGTTTCACCATTAGGGTGCTATTACGGAGCCCTGGTAGAAAAGGGTACCCTTGACGGATCCAAAACGCAAGTTGATGTGATTGCCAAGATTGCCATTACAGTTTTGATCAGAATTAGGCTTATTTGCGTCATCTAGCAGTGTGATAATGGTGATACAAAGGCCATCCAAATCAGTACCCAAGATTCTTTTCCCTAAATGTGGGGTGAAAATATCAGAACTATCCATAAGAAACAGAAAGTCTGTTGCTGGTCTGGCCTAGGATTATCACAAACTCTTCAAGTTCAAATAGTGAAAGAGCAAAAAGGCACCCTTTGGAAGTGTGCACATTCCTGAAATCCAGCTTGATTAAATGAATAAAATCAAACAGTGAGTCCGAAAATTTAACAATAACCAATTATTTCTTAGAAGCTGGGCTCACTTGCACGATATAGAAAAGTAGCATTTCACTAAGAAACCTCAAGGTCTATGTCAGAAAATAACCAAATTAAAAGTACCTAGCTGGAGAAAATATAGAATTTAAGAGTACAGAGTATTTTTTTTGGAGTAGGATTCATTGCCAACTCTCTGACAAAAATGACTTTTATTTAAATATTGTAAGTTTATGTGAGTTTATGTCAGGTATGTGGCAACTTCATCAAGGTTAAGGACTAGCCTGAAACTTGAGCTGTTGCATGTTCTTGTCAATACCACATTTATACCAGGCACCAACTGCATGACCAAAGTGGTCAGATTAGTTAACATTCATCTCCTCAGGTGGTGTTGCAGGTATCTAAGCTATTATGATACCTACAGAGACAGGACAGCATAAGGAGCCACCTATAGTTCATCCACATAACTACACTTAGGTTGGTCAACTCAGAAGTGGAGGTAAACTTAAGAAATAAGAAGCAAGTCTAGCTAAGGACATGTTTAATGTACCAGGAAAGTCTCACTAGGTGAACTCCAACCTTTTTCATACATTACTGACTGGGAGAGGGAATGTGTGAGACCCTCTCTGTATGTTGGCCTACCTGTATATGGTTCTTGGCATTGTTGGTGGCAGGAGCTGGTCTTGGTAAGGTAGGCCCCTCACCAGCTCCTGGATACCCTCCAGCCTGTTGGTGTCCTGAGTTGCAAAGAATGCATAGCCACACTTGGTATGGAGACCCTGAAACAAAAATAAAGAGAAGAAATCAGCTATGGACAGATTACTCTATGGTTTTAGAAACAATAATCATATTCGTCAGATCCCAAATAACCACATCCCCCCTTATTTTCTGGAAACCGTTGGAAGGGGCAAGCCAGCGTACATTATTTTCTGACCTTCTGAACCTCCCCAATCTCCCCCCCCCCCCCCCCAACAAAAACAAATATTTCCTTACCCTAACATGTGGTACCAGTACAGATTATATTTTGTCCTTATTTACTAGAGCTTGGACACCTAACGCTTCCTTTATTTCAGTCAGTCCTTGGTATGCCATCTCTCAAGCGTCTAATCGTACTTGGTGTAACAAACGATAAAAGAGAGCAAAACCTCCAAGCAGTGGGCAGCCCTGGATTGTTACCATGGAAGATTCCTATCATGCTACTTACCTTTGTTTTAAAAACAGTTATTTCAACCCACCTATACTCATGTGCCCTGAAGGCAAGGACAGTCCATTGTTTTAGAAACAGTTATTGCAACCCATCTATACTCAGATGTCTTGAAGGCAAGGACCGTCCATTGTTTTAGAAACAGTTATTTCAACCCGACTATACTCATGTGCCCTGAAGGCAAGGAAAGTCTATTGTTTTAGAAACAGATATTTCAACCCACCTATACTCATGTGCCCTGAAGGCAAGGGCAGTCTATTGTTTTAGAAACAGTTATTTCAACCCACCTATACTCATGTGCCCTGAAGGCAAGGGCAGTCTATTGTTTTAGAAACAGTTATTTCAACCCACCTATACTCATGTGCCCTGAAGGCAAGGGCAGTCTATTGTTTTAGAAACAGTTATTTCAACCCACCTATACTCATGTGCCCTGAAGGCAAGGGCAGTCTATTGTTTTAGAAACAGTTATTTCAACCCATCTATACTCAGATGTCTTGACAGGGCCATTGTTTTAGAAACAGTTATTTCAACCCATCTATACTCAGATGTCTTGAAGGCAAGGGCAGTCTATTGTTTTAGAAACAGTTATTTCAACCCATCTATACTCAGATGTCTTGACAGGGCCATTGTTTTAGAAACACTTATTTCAACCCACTTACAATCGAAGCCAAGGGTAGTAAATTTCTAAAAAGGCCTGTCTGAAAAGGCCATAGTTAGATTTCTGCCTAAATTCAGAGCCTCAGTCACCTCAGATCCTTATACCAACTATATTTTGGTATATATCACATCATGCTGAACAAGCATATAGATAATGTTTCTCTCAACTGCTTAAATAGGATTCTTCATAAAATTTGATATAAATTGATTTGATATAATTCGATTCTTTATCATTCCTTCATAAAAATGAATGAGTCAGATTTGAGTTTGACCATATAATTTGAATTTGACGTTTTGTGGAATGTAACTTCAGTTGCCATCAGCACACAATTGAAATCAAAGGATTTTACACTGATTAGAAATTCCATTGGAAATGCACGATTCCCTGGCTCACTGTAGCAAGTCAGTCAATGGAAATCAGTGTTTGACCCTTCTCAAGAAGACTGAAAAATCAATAAGTATTAGTGATAGACACCCACTTCATACAGACCCTGTAGACTGTTTCACAGATTTAACTAGCAGAGTGAACTTCTATATACAATGGATAAAGCAACTATTCTATAACAAAAATTACAATAACCAAGTATATATGTAGAAAATTATAGTAGCAATTGTGATCAATGTCTAGTTGAATCAAGAGGGTGTTGATATCAGCTCCCAGTGCCAGGATTTATAGGTGGCTTGAGAAGGCTACTGCTACTTGTTAGTTCCCTAGGAAACCTAACACAAACTGTATAAATCAATTTGTGAGGCAAAAATGCAATACTTCATGTACTTCATGTGCAAATACTCTCATAATTCAGCAGAGCTCACAGAAGTTTATGTAATATCTCACATAGAAGATTTACTGAATACACATAGGGATAAGAAGGAAACATTTCCTAATAGAACAATTTCCTTTTGCCTAGAGAAATGATGTTGTGTTGATGATTATAGAACGAGGTGCAAGATTAATTCTTTCATAATAATTTTGCAAGGTATTGATCAATGGACTGTGCAAAAGGATGTGCTGAACAGACTGAGGATTTTCAGCTTTAAAAACTATTATATTTATTGTTCAATAATCTTCTTTAGAACTTTGTTTTCATTACAACAGACATTTTAGAAGCCGTCTCTGCTCTTCTCACAATTAATTTGAGGTAAAACTTCTCATCTGTGATTAGATTTGAAGCATGTCACCCTCGTTTATCGATGGCTACCAAAGCAAATATAAATATAACAATGCGGACCTGACATGAATAAATTTCATTTGATCCCAATCCCCATATGTCCACCCACAACTCGACCTTACTGCTTAGGGAAGGAAGGAAGGAATTGGGTTTTACGTCGCTTTCAACAGCTTAGGTCATATCGCTACGAGATAGAAACCCGGAACCGGGAAGAAATTCCCTACTCTTGACGAATAGTTCCAAGGGGTCTTTCAGTTGCAGAAGGACCATAGGCAGTCCTCCACAACGCCGCACATTTATATAGCGACCAGGCCATTCTAGCTATTTCATATTTACCTAAGCAAATTCCATAATGTAGTGTGAGAAGGAATGTTTATCAAAATCCAATCAACAAATCTCCTTCAAGTATTTTGTAAATTTATCCATATTTCAAATTCATTTTTGAAAGTATCCTAGGTCCACATGCTACCTGTCTATGAGGTCTCCAGGTATGAATGGAGTAAGTTGGATCCCCCATGTTAGCTCTCCCTCAGTTCTCGACCCCTGGTCACCAAGAGCAGCAGTCAAGGCAAGCACATGTATTCAACATGGCGTGATGGATACGGCCCCTTCCACAGGTAATTTAGCAGGTGCTTCCTGCAGCCGGCGAGCGGGAAGAATTCACAAATCTATCACACAGGGCTTTCACATCATCTCAGTGAGAAGGATTGCTATTGGGAGGGCAAGAAAGCAAAGAAATCAGTAATCTAAGCAACACAACATCAGTTGGAATGAAATTGGCATTGGACGGTTGGTTCTACCTTAGGAACATCTTCAGTGAGAACTCAGCACTCAGGTTACATTGCATTAAGCAACTAAATTGATCTGAGCACTGTGAGCAGTATAGCAACAATTAAGGCAGCCACAGGAAATATGTCCTTGTATGTGCTTAACATTGGGTTATGAAAAAAAAAACTCAACAAAATAATCACTTCCATTTAATGCACTAGCAGCACTACCTGAAAACCCAAATGAAAAAACACAAAACACATCTTTACATTTTAGACGTACATGTAGTACAATAAATATGGTTTTCTATAATGCATTAACTATTATTAATCATTTAACATGTATGTCACATACCTCCTTTTAAACTAAATCAAAATCTAAAATGGCAACCACTTTTCATCATTTCTTGCACACATGTTTTGCTCTAAATGGGTGTTCCATGGGTTATCAGAGCCCTTGGCATAGTTCATGTAAGCTCCTACATATCCCCAGTGTCATAAACACCACTTCAGGCTCAGTAGGTAGAAATCTTCAAGACACTCACCTTCTGTTTGATTCTGTCATCCTTATCTGCTAGAAACACTGCAGCAAACCATGTTCCGGGTTTAGGGTTGTGAATGAAAAAACGTAGTGACTTGCTTTTATCACTCAGCACTCGCAGATGATAAAAATTTGACCTGCGCAAGGAGAAGTTGTCGGGGAAAGATTCATTGTGAGGTGCTATCACAGGAAAGCTACCATGCTGCAAATATCTGTAAACAAACCAAAAATACAATTTTATAATAGATTACTACAATAGATTTATGGAAACACCTGGCTATTTCATTGAGTATTCCTAGGTGATAATATATGAATTTTGTAGTGAGAAATTGTCAAGGAAAGATTGTAGAGCACTATTACAGGAAATTGACAAAGCTACCCTATTGTAAAGATCATTTGATTGATGTGTCTAGTTTCTATCACGAAGTACACTCAAGTGATAAAAATTTCAGCCATGAGAAGTTTTCAGGGAAAGCAAGGGATGTGCTAGCTATCACTGGAAATTGATGAAAGATATCAGTAAAATAAGAAAGATATTTCCTTAATGGATTATCTAAATAAATGATTTTTTGATTAAATGATGGAAGTGATGACAGACCCCCTGCTTTCACATCCAAGCAGGGATACTTGAAGGTGATATAACTTCTAAGTAAACAGAGAAAGACGTTGCTATCACAGGAAAAATAATACTGTGTAAATTTTCTTCAATTTATCATTTGATTGATTCTGCTATCACTGATATTGCACAGGAGATCTCAGATTCAATGTTGACTTCCACAATCAGAAATTGTCAAATCAAGATTCATTAGGGGACACTATTATAGTGTGACGTTCATGTTTTAAATATCGGTAATAAAATGAAAAAGACATCTAGTTATGAAATGAATCCTTTGTTTATTCTGGATAAGGGTTATTAAAAGAGTATTTATAGGTGATACAGTTTTAGGCTCTCCAATGATAAATTAGAAAAATGACTACTACTATGAAGTGCTGCCTCAGACTGCACATTCCCAATCAATCAAACAAAAATAATGACAATCATGTTCTTTTCATTTCAAGAAATTTACAACATGCTGTTGATGGCAACTGTCAGTGATCACCTAATGCATATTATTCTGACTGGAACACACTCATTTGTGGGGTGCTATCATAGGGTAGCTGACAAGCTTTAGGTTTCTTAAAATCATCAAATAAAGACACACTTTACTGATGTGATATGCCTTTTCTAGAGGCTATATAAAGCAATAGGGAACCAAATCTTACAATCCAGAGGCTGACTGTAAGTTAAAGGTATAACTAAGAAAAATCTTTATCATACAAATGCTAACATCTTTGGTTTTGCCCTGTATGTTCTTCAAATTGAAAAGAAATATAGCTTAACCTTTTCGTAATCAACCTAAAAAGATCAACCCTTTTCAATCATTCTATAAATAATTCTTTTGTACTGTATTGTGCGATGGCAGAAACTGTAAAGATGCTCAAGCAAATCAGGTTCAGTGTTTCTGATGAATCCTTATTATGAATGCTGATATAACAGAATTCACTTTGTAAGCCAACACCATTCTAATCCCAGCACACACCCGGTTATATAAAAGGCTTTGAGATATTCATAGAGAGAGCATGTCATGACATGCAGGACATACACCTATATCAGTGCGTATGTCTGCCCATGTTATGGGCAAGTATAAATGACTGCCAGGCAAGAGCATGTCCTTGATTCGCCAAACATCGCAAGTTAAAAAGCTATATCTTTCTACGAGTAAAACGTAATATATAAAATATATATATAAAAAAGTATATATAAATATATATATATATATATATATATATATATATATATATATATATATATATATATATATATATATATATATACTGTAAAACCCATTATTATCGCGCTCCTTTTAATTTCACGCATTTCGCGCTAGGTGATGATAACGCTTATGTTACTGGCGCTGATATACGTTCAAAATAGCATAACAATGCCTCATCTAGCGGTGATACAGTTGATGCGCGTAATTGAATGACTGCAATCAGATTAAGACGGCAGTTGCGTGAATAAAAAGGGGCGTGGTTATAAAGGGTTTTACAGTATACTGTAAAGTTCGAAATATAAGCGAGTTTATATATGGCGAATCGATCCGTTTTTCCATACTAGCAGATCGTAACATTTGTGTGTGAACCATCTCCAAAAGCGCCACCTGAGTAGTGGTATTCTGATTCATGCACTAATCTACCACTCATTGCCATCGATACTAATTAGACCTTATTTGCTTATGACGCAACCACCTAACAAGTGAAACTAAGGGTTCAAGATAATCAGATCTGGCTATGAAAAGTACAAGTGATTATCAAAATGGGTCTATTGCAATCGTAATTTCTTAGAACCTCGCTGATTACACGCTAAACAATTAAGCATCGCCACGCTGCTGTTTATCGAACTCACATGTCATTGAATGTCCTTCCTGATCAGTATATTGCAATTAAGGAACTCAGAACCACCGTGATTACGTGTATCATCCAAATTTGGTTGTACACCGTGAGACATTCATATATCACAACACACATGTTGGTGTGTCTATGTATGTGCGTATGGTTATCAACTGACCATGTGTAATTGTGACTAGATACAAATTTTGAGTACAAAAGAGAACAAATATTAACGGATCGTTAATATTTCAAACTTTACAGTATAATTATGTTTATGTGTATATATATATATATATATATATATATATATATATATATATATATATATATATATATATATATATATATATATATATATATATATATATATATATATATAGTTCCATTATTACCATTTTGAAGAGAATAGGCAAGAATGCATATATACATGGGCTCACTGAAAAGTGAATGCCTGCCTGATGGCTGTTATATAAGTTTCCATTTATCCCACTGCGCCTGCTCTTGCCCGAAGAGCATGAAATTGAAGGCACTGGAGCATCAAGGTATATCTTTTATGGTAAAGCTTTTAATTGATTACATTTACTTAAGCACAACCTCCTCATCCCAGCTGCATGAGCACATGAGCTTTACGGCCTCAGAATCTTGACCCGTTCATGACCAAGATGCAAGTCACATTCTACGCAAAACCTTAAAAGCAAAGGACTTTCATGCTATATCCAAAGGAGGAGCATTTATCAACATATACAATATGATTTCAATACATTTTTTCTTCCAACTCCTTGCAGTTTTCAAGACATATAGATGATGTCAGCTTGCCAAACTGCAGTGGGCATGAACGAGTTAGACCTCGTGCCCTGGCCTGCAGATTCACTACTCAGCTGGGAGTCATTCACCCTACTTCAGTTGACCGAAGCCTTGCAAGCAGGTGAAAGAACAAGCTAATAACGCAGTGCTTTATCATGACTTTTTCTCCATGTTCACAAAGATCTGTTAGACTGTTAATGAAAAATGATCAGTTGCACTATAACTAATAAACAATTTCATCTATAGAGCTGTCCAAATATGACTGCCATTTCTGGTAATACCTTTTTGACAAAAAGAAAAAAAAATCAATGTTTTGCAAACACAGATCAAACATGCCTTTCCAACTTTTAAGTTATCCTTTACCATTAGATGAGACACCAAGTCTTCCGTTCACTCCATTTACATTCCAAATAACAGCATCCAGGCAACACACTCAACAGGGGGATCGAACCTCAAACATTAATGTGTTATGGGATTACACGATTATCCTTTCACACCCAACATGGCTAGGGGTAGTTGCATCCATTAATCTACAGCCATGTTTGGTAAAAATACCACTAACAGTAAAAACACCTTTGGACAAATCAGGCAAGACCAATTGTATTCAATGTCCTTACAGATTCGGCCAACACTTTTTGCTTTGGCAAATTGGTGGATAGTATATTTGATTCTTATTTTTTGGCAATGATCATTACTGGTAAGATAAAATTGCAACATAGAATAAATCTTGAAACTCCTTTGTTAAATAAGCATGCAAAATAAATCCCATTATTTCTGCATTCATCCACATTGCAATTACTTGTTTACTTTAGAATCATACATACACATTGCCTGACAAATATATGAATATCATTATAATCAAGCATTATTTTGAGAAATCCTTGACTTTTTAACATTCTTTGAACAATTCATAATTCAACTTTGAAATATTTAGGATAGCAACAGAGGAGTGTAAAGGTAATTTCATAATTCTAACTCGCTTTAAGTAAGATAGCAGATAGTCTGTTAAATCATATTATGATAAACGGGCTTTCTCTAGGAAGTAATTGGATAGATGTATATTAACCATTTAGAATTTAGTTTTGTCTATAATTACCAAGGCCAAATTTTTCCATAACATCTTCTATGAACCTATATACACAATTTCACATTTACATGCATAGAAATAATAAGAAATTTGATGTAAAAACTGCTGTTTTGATTATTGGCCACATCTCACCATGTTTGAACCGTAAATACCCCTGAACTTGATATTTATTGCACAAAATACCTAAAGGACAGGAAGGAAGGAATTGGGTTTTACGTCACTTTCAACAGCTTAGGTCATATCGCGACGAGATAGAAACCCGGAAACGGGAAGAAATTCCCTACTCTTCACGAATAGTTCCCAGATGTCTTTCAGTTGCAGAAGGACAATAGACAGCCCTCCACAATGCCGAACATTTATATAGCCACCAGGCCAAATAGTGGTATTCTGATTCATGCACTAATCTACCACTCATTGCCATCGATACTAATTAGACCTTATTTGCTTATGACGCAACCACCTAACAAGTGAAACTAAGGGTTCAAGATAATCAGATCTGGCTATGAAAAGTACAAGTGATTATCAAAATGGGTCTATTGCAATCGTAATTTCTTAGAACCTCGCTGATTACACGCTAAACAATTAAGCATCGCCACGCTGCTGTTTATCGAACTCACATGTCATTGAATGTCCTTCCTGATCAGTATATTGCAATTAAGGAACTCAGAACCACCGTGATTACGTGTATCATCCAAATTTGGTTGTACACCGTGAGACATTCATATATCACAACACACATGTTGGTGTGTCTATGTATGTGCGTATGGTTATCAACTGACCATGTGTAATTGTGACTAGATACAAATTTTGAGTACAAAAGAGAACAAATATTAACGGATCGTTAATATTTCAAACTTTACAGTATAATTATGTTTATGTGTATATATATATATATATATATATATATATATATATATATATATATATATATATATATATATATATATATATATATAGTTCCATTATTACCATTTTGAAGAGAATAGGCAAGAATGCATATATACATGGGCTCACTGAAAAGTGAATGCCTGCCTGATGGCTGTTATATAAGTTTCCATTTATCCCACTGCGCCTGCTCTTGCCCGAAGAGCATGAAATTGAAGGCACTGGAGCATCAAGGTATATCTTTTATGGTAAAGCTTTTAATTGATTACATTTACTTAATTATAAGCACAACCTCCTCATCCCAGCTGCATGAGCACATGAGCTTTACGGCCTCAGAATCTTGACCCGTTCATGACCAAGATGCAAGTCACATTCTACGCAAAACCTTAAAAGCAAAGGACTTTCATGCTATATCCAAAGGAGGAGCATTTATCAACATATACAATATGATTTCAATACATTTTTTCTTCCAACTCCTTGCAGTTTTCAAGACATATAGATGATGTCAGCTTGCCAAACTGCAGTGGGCATGAACGAGTTAGACCTCGTGCCCTGGCCTGCAGATTCACTACTCAGCTGGGAGTCATTCACCCTACTTCAGTTGACCGAAGCCTTGCAAGCAGGTGAAAGAACAAGCTAATAACGCAGTGCTTTATCATGACTTTTTCTCCATGTTCACAAAGATCTGTTAGACTGTTAATGAAAAATGATCAGTTGCACTAACTAATAAACAATTTCATCTATAGAGCTGTCCAAATATGACTGCCATTTCTGGTAATACCTTTTTGACAAAAAGAAAAAAAAATCAATGTTTTGCAAACACAGATCAAACATGCCTTTCCAACTTTTAAGTTATCCTTTACCATTAGATGAGACACCAAGTCTTCCGTTCACTCCATTTACATTCCAAATAACAGCATCCAGGCAACACACTCAACAGGGGGATCGAACCTCAAACATTAATGTGTTATGGGATTACACGATTATCCTTTCACACCCAACATGGCTAGGGGTAGTTGCATCCATTAATCTACAGCCATGTTTGGTAAAAATACCACTAACAGTAAAAACACCTTTGGACAAATCAGGCAAGACCAATTGTATTCAATGTCCTTACAGATTCGGCCAACACTTTTTGCTTTGGCAAATTGGTGGATAGTATATTTGATTCTTATTTTTTGGCAATGATCATTACTGGTAAGATAAAATTGCAACATAGAATAAATCTTGAAACTCCTTTGTTAAATAAGCATGCAAAATAAATCCCATTATTTCTGCATTCATCCACATTGCAATTACTTGTTTACTTTAGAATCATACATACACATTGCCTGACAAATATATGAATATCATTATAATCAAGCATTATTTTGAGAAATCCTTGACTTTTTAACATTCTTTGAACAATTCATAATTCAACTTTGAAATATTTAGGATAGCAACAGAGGGGTGTAAAGGTAATTTCATAATTCTAACTCGCTTTAAGTAAGATAGCAGATAGTCTGTTAAATCATATTATGATAAACAGGCTTTCTCTAGGAAGTAATTGGATAGATGTATATTAACCATTTAGAATTTAGTTTTGTCTATAATTACCAAGGCCAAATTTTTCCATAACATCTTCTATGAACCTATATACACAATTTCACATTTACATGCATAGAAATAATAAGAAATTTGATGTAAAAAACTGCTGTTTTGATTATTGGCCACATCTCACCATGTTTGAACCGTAAATACCCCTGAACTTGATATTTATTGCACAAAATACCTAAAGGACAGGAAGGAAGGAATTGGGTTTTGCGTCACTTTCAACAGCTTAGGTCATATCGCGATGAGATAGAAACCCGGAAACGGGAAGAAATTCCCTACTCTTCACGAATAGTTCCCAGATGTCTTTCAGTTGCAGAAGGACAATAGACAGCCCTCCACAATGCCGAACATTTATATAGCCACCAGGCCAACCCGCTTGGGGATCCAGCGGAATCGAACTTGCGAACTCACGCTTGGGAGCCAGGCATCATATTACCACTAGGCCATGGCGGATCCTTCTAAAGGACAGGAAGGAATAATATCCAAGGAATGTTTTCTACTATGAGTTACTTTTAACTATACAGATTTCTGTTGCTCCTGCTTTACTAGGATAATGCTGAACAGTTTTCTACACACTGACAGTTGACCATGGATTTATCATATCTTTAATGCCATAATAGGATGAATCATAGTAAATGAATGTATTTTATTCTAAAATCTACTTTTTAACCATTATGCTGTCTATTGCTGCTTGTGTCAGTTCAAACTAAGCATTTTTCAAGGATTTGACCTTTGACCCTGAAAATGTAAAAAAGAAATGGAGATATTTTTTGGAATTTCTTATCCCGAATTCGTAGAGCACACTTAATTAACATGAGCTTCCTACAGCCCCACTATTTTGCTACATATTTTAAGCTTATAGACTATTTATCCAACACAATTGAAAACCTGCCTCCTTCCCTGGGCAAAAGTGAGACTAAAAATGGTTTACTGATTTAATTGAAAATTTGAAAAAGCATTAATCAATATAGAAATATCTAAATTCTTAATGGTTATACATCTTTCTAAAAAAAAATTGTAAACATATTTCTTTGAATTCCTCATCAAAAATTGAATAGAACTCACTATGTCTTCCAAAATTAACACGATATTCGCACAGAGCGTACATAAGCTTATAGACTAAGAAGTAAGAGCACCTCAAGAAACAGACAACCAAGATATCATGCCTTAATCAATGTGTCAGCCATTTTTTTCTATTAGCAGACCTTGTAACAACCTCATCAAGGAGGCTGGCCTTTATACTTAAGATACCACAGTGCTCACAACCAATTATTGATGCTTATGCATTATGGGTCTTGAACAGAGAAAATTGGCCTACGGTAGAAGCAGGTTGGGGTCACCTATGCTGGACCGGAACAGGAAAGTGAGACTCATTGGAAACGTCTGGGCTTAGATACACCAAATCCAAAGATTAATCCCATACCTGACATCTGTCCTAAAATCTGTGAATTGTCCAATCAAATTGGCATAAAAGGTACCTTAGAAGGTCAATATCTCAAAATAGCTACCAGACACATGTGTCAATCATGCTTCATGCTGGGACTTGAAGGGTGGTTCAAAGGGCATTCAAAATATAAGAGATATTTCCAATCAATTGGGTTGTTTCTGTGACACTTAAATGGGGTAGAGAAATAGTTAGGTGAAAACTTTGTTGTGATATAACACATAAGGGAGGACAGATTATGTTTTCAAAAGGTATGTCAATACATTGATGCTCGATAAATAAGACATTTTTTGCATTTTAAGCATGTTCATTAATGGATCATTTCTACCAGTTTATAAAGCACAGATGAGATACAACTCAACAATATGACGACAGTAAGGATTTCTCATAGATACCAATGGACACCTAGGATAGTAACAGAATTCCAATCTGCTCTCTACCTAGACTAGACCATTTACAAGGTAATACCAGCTCTTGTTCCTTGGAGGTTTTGCCGCCCCATCAGTTACCACATCCAATTCCACTAGCTAGGACCCTGGTGGATTACTGCAAATCAGTTTACAGGGAAAGACTAAAGTGCTAGTCTGATGTAGTTTGCCTGTGCAATGGGGAAACTTCTCTCCTTCATCAACTATTAACTGACTGCTACGATTGAGGAATCGCTATCCAACTCAACCAAGAGCAAAAACACAGAGGGAATTACCAATAAAGAGAAGTTTTAATACATTCATGTCTATGGGACCCGAGAATATCCTACTTTGCTATCAGTGGCAATCAAAATTGTGGACTTCATGCTGCTAGTTTATATGGGTGGATTTATGGTGGAGGGTTGAGAAGTATGTAACACTTGAAATGCCTTAACCCATTAGCATCTGGAACATGCAAAATATATTTAAAGAATGCTTCTTAACACAAAAGGAGCAGCTTTTAGTATTACATTTCTCAAAATAAGCCTTTGTCTACAAAATATTTCAATAAATGCATCAGACCATGTGTATGCTCCACGTATAAATGGGTTAATACTGTGAAGAACAGGTCTAATTTACTCAACTCCTTCAGGTGAGTGCAACCAACAAATCCTACCCTGAGGATAAGTAACTTAATGCCACTTTTCCAGACAGGTGGTCTTTACTGACAGGTAAAATTCAATAATGTGGTTCTAAAAGAATTGGTTTCTCAAGGTGGCTTATGGGGTTGAATTGTGAATAAAGGGTCACTTTGAGATGTTTACATATTTTAAAGCCAATTAACAATCTCATTGTTATACTAAGACCAGCTGTGAATGTCTAGGTCATCAATAAGCAGAGTACCGTAAATTCTTGGAAATCTCGGCCGCCCTAGGATACACGGCCACTATAATTAATCTACCAAATAGTTACTGGGAAATTTGCCCACCCCCGATTCATCCAAGGACACATATTACCAAAGGTCGGCCACCGAGTAAATTTCATTGATATAAGAAAAAAACATTTAGATTTCCAAAGTTTGCGATTGATTTTAGATTATTACTGTAAATTCTCGCAAATCTCGGACACTTTTTATTAATTACGATTTTCGTTGGCTGATGGTGGCCGAAATTTACTGAAAATAGCGATCAAATGTCAGACACCGTGGCCGAGATTCGTTGATATCATCAATTGAAACGAAAGCTACATGTACTATGATGTAGACGGAACTGAAAATCGATCGCTAACTTCGTACACAAGAATATAATTTCCCCCAACAAAACCCTTATTGTCCACCTACCTGACTTGTCATTCCTCTGCTATATATACTTCTAATAAAGTAACTTGCCTCCCTTGTATATTGTTTACTTGTTTATTCTTGCTGCCGCACGCTAATTACGCATTGAATTATACAAACTGGCGCAGCCCATGAGATCGATGTGTTTCCTTCCGGTTTCGGAGCCGGTGTGTTTTGGCAGATATAGGGACACTAGAAATGTTAGTTTATAATCTAAAATCAATCGGAAACTTCGTAAATTTAAACATGTCTTTCACTTTGGCCGATATTATCAATTGTCAATTGAATTGAAACGAAAGCTATATGGAAAATCGATCGCTAACTTCGTGAACAAGAACACAATTTTCACCCACAAAATCATTATTGTCCCCACCTACCGGACTTGTCATTCCACTGCTATATATACTTGTAAAGTAACTTGCCTCCCTTGTATGTTGTTTACATGTTTATTCTTGATGCCGCGCACGTCAATTACGCATTGAATTATGGGAATTATATACTTGTTCAAGTTGTTGACAAGTCTTATTTCGAAATGGCGCCGCCCAAGCTGTATTCCACTCTACACGCAGAAATGCGATACCTACTTCCGGTTTCGCACCGATCGTCTTTTGGCAGATATGGGCACTAGAAACGATCGTTAATAATCTAAAATCAATCGCAAACTTTGGAAATCTAAATGTTTTTTTTTCTTACATCAATGAAATTTACTTGGTGGCCGACTTTTGGTGAAATGTGTCCTTGGATGAATCGGGGATGGGCAAATTTCCCCAGTAATTATTTGGTAGATTAATTATAGTGGCCGAGTTTCCTAGGGCAGCCGAGATTTTCGAGAATTTACGGTAACGATCGTTCCTAGTGCCCATATCCGCCAAAAGACGATTGGTGCGAAACCGGAAGTAGGTATCGCATTCCTTCGTGTAGAGTGGAATGGGCAGCACCATTTCAAAAAAAGACTTGTCAACAACTTGAACAAGTATATAATTCAATGAGTAATTGATGTGCGGCAGCAAGAATAAACAAGTAAACAACATACAAGGGAGGCAAGTTACTTTACAAGTATATATAGCAGAGGAATGACAAGTCAGGTAGGTGGACAATAATGATTTTGTGGGGGAAATTGTGTTCTTGTTCACGAAGTTAGCGATCGATTTTTCATCTAGCTTTCATTTCAATTCAATTGACAATTGATAATATCGGCCAAAGTGAAAGACATGTTTTAATTTACGAAGTTTCCGCTTGATTTTAGAATATAAACTAACATTTCTAGTGTCCCTATATCTGTCAAAACACAACGGCTCCGAAACCGGAAAAAAACACATCGATCTCATGGGCTGCGCCATTTGAAAGTTGAATGCGTAATTAGGCGTGTGGCAGCAAGAATAAACAAGTAAACATCATACAAGGGAGGCAAGTTACTTTATTAGTATATATAGCAGAGAAATAACAAGTCAGGTAAGTGGACAATAAGGGTTTTGTGGGGGAAAATTATATTCTTGTGTACGAAGATAGCAATCGATTTTCAGTTCCATCTACATCATAGTACATGTAGCTTTCGTTTCAATTGATGATATCGACGAATCTCGGCCACGGTGTCTGACATTTGATCGCTATTTTCAGTAAATTTCGGCAACCATCAGCCAACGAAAAATCGCAATTAATAAAAAGTGTCCGAGATTTGCGAGAATTTACGGTACATATAATTAGCCAATATCTCAGGACCACACACAAGGTTGCACACAGACAGGAAAAGTTTTTGGCTCCTTTCTCTATATTGAATTTCAACATAACATGGTTGATTAAACAACCATTTTGGGTATCAAATGTAAACAGATTTTGGTATACAAATAGCTGAGAGTATTTAGGAGGGAAGGATACTGCATTTTATAAAATCATGGTCTAAAATTTGAAAAATATACTTTTTTCTCATTTGCGTCAAAGAATCCGAAAGAAAAGGGCATCTAATGTGAATGAAGTGAATTTTAATGTGTACCATATCTAAACATCATTCAGGCAAAATGCACTTTGTATCGGAAATTAGTTGAATAAAAGCAGGGAATAGGGAAAACCGGGTCTATTGAGCTACCTAATTGAGAACAAATTCAATGAGTATGAACGTATTGTAATAGCAGTATTGTAATAGCAGACTTTTATTTGGTATGTAAAGTGCAGTCCTGAGACATCTTGGCCACACATGTTTGTCCCACCCTTTCTTCTAAGTCAACACACATTAGACTGCCCCAGACCACCCGACTCCTTCCAGAGAGCCAGTCCCAGTGTTGCTGTGATGACTAGACAATGATTATATTATTCAGGCAGCGTTAGGATCGGATAGGATGTGAGGGTCATGAAGAGTACCCACGGAACACCAATAAAGCTGAGAATAATTTGGAGTTGTCTGATAGGAATTGTAAAGTAATTCAATCAGTGTCCAATTTAACATTAACTGACATCCATCATCCCCAAGGGAATGCAGTACCTTACAAACTTGAGCCCTCAGACTGTTTGCCGCAGCTGCTGGGCAAAATAAAACCCTGCCCACACAATGGTTTATTCTGACAGTGATGTCTGGTTTACATTCCATAACACATGTACAGGGATATCTACTTGAGTCCTAACAGGATTGTCCATCTCATTCTTATAGGAAAGTCAAGGAAATTTCATTTTCTAAACAGAAATGTCCCCTTTTCATTCATTATAAAGGGATATATTAAGGATCTTCCGGTTATGTGACAGAAGCCTCTTTCATTCTAACAAGAACAACTATTTCATTCTAACTGGAATATCTTGGATATTTCATTTCCTTAATAAAAGATTATCATTTAATTCCCCCTGAAACATCCTTTTAATCGAAGCGTTAAGCTTTCCAAATCCTTAAAGCATAACTATATCAGGAACATCTACTGTAAATCCTATTAAGTTACTGATGTTTTTAATTTGCCTGTATTTGCCAATCAGAATTGATCGGTAAAATAAGATACTGAAAATTCAGAAAAGCTACAGATCGGCAAATTTCCTACATTAATGGGTGAGCTGCATTGTTCTTTAAGCTGAGAGGAGGTAGTCTAGGACAAATTAATGGGTCACATTTATTACATTCTAATTCAAGGTGTAGAAGGGTAAACTATAATTGATACTGACTTAGTGCCCATTCGTCGACTTCACACGTCAAAAGCAGTGATGAGAGCAGACACCAAACTGTGCTAACTTGACTCTGACGCGGCGTATCACTATTAGTTTCAATCAACCCTCCCTAGCCACTTTTAACACTATAAAAGTATAATGTAACTAAAATCTAAGTAGATGTGCTGCTCTATCCTCCTAGGGATATCTAAGTGTCAATGTGAGAACAGCTACCTGTTGTTTTAAATTTACCGATCACATGTGATCACGATCCGTACATTAATCAAAGATTAGCAAATTCTGAAAAAGGCTAGATCGTCAAATTTTAGACATGGCAAATTAACCAGATCTACAATATTCCAATTTAATAGGAATATCTAGGATATTTCAATGCCTTTACAGAAACATCCCTGTTAAGACTTACCAGAATGCCCATATTTTCTATAATGCAAAATTTCTATTTTGTCATTGAAAAATGTTACATAATTTTGACAGGAACATCTGCTTTACTCTATAGGGAACATCTAGGACCAGGGACTTAGCCAGGACCCGTCCTACCTGTCTTTTGGACAGGTACTTTCCTAAAAACCACCTGTTTGGACAGGCAAAAATTTCCATGATGATTTTTCAATAATGACTTTTGGGGTATAATAACCAAATATTTTCCTAACAAACCATCTTCTAGGTCATAGTTAAAGTGTAAATTGCCCTGTTTGACACACTAGGCTATTAACTGTAGCTGGTATAAGGATTTGAAGTAGATAAGTATCTAAATCTGGACGGGCAAAAAATTTGAGATTGCTGTTTTGGACAGGCATTTTTGAAATCCTGGCTAAGACCCTGTCTAGGACAATTCCTAATAGAGAGAAAATCTCATTAAATTTGAACAGGAATATATTTGAAGGAAATGCTAGGACACTTTAATTCCTTTACAATGTTTCATTTAATTCTAATATGAACAATCTTCTATTCTTTTAAGAATATTTAATTACAGAAACAGCTCCTTTGAACATAACTTAAAAAGAGAAAAATGCTTAAAAGAAGTTCCCTAATTAACCACTTAAAAGTGGTTAATGAAGTTAATTTGTGTGTATGGGGCCATTTAGAGATGTTAACCTTAATACCTCAGACATTTGATTTTGCTTGATTGTCAGCAACATGTTTGCCCTTTGTATCAAAGCTTCAGGGGTCAGGCTTCATTTAAAGATTCTTGGAGACCACAGGAGCTAAATCCTATTTCCTACTGCAGTCCTTTGGAACTGTACTAAAGAATACTGTTGTGTTAAATGTGTTCTTCAACTGATCATATTCTTGATAGTCCTCTGAGCATGATCTTAAAAAGCCACTTTTCTTATAGTCAGCAGGGCTACAAAGGCAAATATTACCATAGCCCAACACAATTTTCTGTAGCCATTGGCTATTGGGCTTGTGATTATAGCTAGACCCAAGATGCTTGCTATAAGGTGTTTTGTCACGATTGGGAAGAAAATAAAAATAAGTGATAATTTATGCTTGTATTCATGATCAACCAGCTTCAGTGCATGGATATGACCTGCTCTCGAACAAACACTTGATCAAGATGATTGCCTCATGAGAAAAGGGAATATTTCACCAACAATTCTTAATGTTCTGTGGTCTGACACAATTGAAGATATTTAGAAAATATCGATAACTATTTTCTTTGGAGGATAGTTTCACAGAAAAGGGGACTATGATTGGTATTTCCATATCATCTCTGGTCTTGTGCCGCAAATATTTTGAAAATAAAGAAAACATCTAGAAAATATTTGAATGTTAACTCATTACCTCCATGTCCATAAGGACAACAGACAATGGACAATTAAATCTAAATTCTTCATGTCAAGCCCTGCCGAAGCATTTATGTGTTAAACATCTCTGTAATTTGCTTAAATACAACATCTTATTTTGCATTCTAGTGAGACAATCGGGGGAACCCCTGCAACCTTCAAATGTAAATTGGTTAAGACATTTGTAAATCATTTAACAATGGACCGAGAGTGGTGAATTTAGTGATATGAGTAGGAGTGGGCTTCTTCATATGATGCAGAAATTTGTGATTATTCTACAACATCTATGCTACCTGACAGCAGGTTAGATTGAAGGTATTAAACCTGCATCCGGCCATCCATCCAGACACGAGCTTTATGATCATTACACGTCAGCTTCTATTCATTTGTCTTAGGTTTATAGGAGCAGTAATTGTAATCACACCTTGAAAAAAGGAGGCTTGAACATAGACAGTTCCTGTGCATTAATCTTGACGTCTTTCATTAAGGCCATCACACATGCTATTCTTACTGTTTTAAGTCTTCTATTATAAGCATCAAAACACCATTATTCTTATTTTGGTAAACGCATTAACTTTATGCCTTTCTTTCAAGAGACTGAGACTAAAGAATAGGTAAAGAGTAGGTTATCATGCAATAACCTCTGTATACGTTTATCTTCATATTACAAGAAAGATAAAGCACAATATACTTTTTATTTCAATCTCAGCTTTTTCTAAGTTTCATGAAGTTTCATAATTGGTGGAATTTATTATTCTATAATGAAATGTGAAAAGACATTTTATGATGATGATGAAGATGATGATGAATCATCATCATCTTCATCATTGATAAGGATGGCAATGATCTCAGTTCCATGACCTCTTCTTAAATATGTAGGGGGAACAATTGAGAAGGCATGAAAAGAACATTATGATTAGGAGAGTGAAGATGAAGATGAGGTGATCTGTGTTCCATGACATCTACTAAAGGAGGAGGAGGAGGAGGAGGAGGAGGAGCTTGATGATAAGTGAAGAGAGCAGGCAGGCAACATCACCATCTCCTCCTCCTCGTACTCCGCAACGTCTCTCCTGATTAGAACTGTGAGTAAAGCACTTCCATCATTCAGGCCCCACAACCTGTGGCCTCCAGGGTGCGCGAGAGCTGACCCGCGAGCCCCGCTCTGATTAGCCATTCTACAGGTTCAGCTGCGGCGCCCATCCACAGACTCCGCAATCACACAATCCCATTGCCCCCGCTGATCTCCCCGCCTTACAAGGAATTAAGGATAAAATATCAAACATCCTAGGCACTGTTCAGTTCAGGCCTGCTCAGTAGGGCACTAGCTGGCCTAGCTGTTAGATATCTTCATTGTTATTCCTTCCTAGCAAAACCTGGGTTCAAGCCAACCACTAAGCCTACAGACACTGCCTACAAAATGTGTGGGAATACTACAAGACTGTTCCTATCTATATGGGCAAAAGAAATCTTATCTTCTACTTAAGGGTCATTTCAGTTTTTCTAGACACATGTAACTAGTCATCACACTATATGATCCTGGTGTTTCAGATACATACCTTTGCAGGTCTATCAAATATATCATTTTAACTTTCAATCCATTCTTGCCTGTAGCCGCCAGAACCTCCTGACTAGTTTGGTATTCTCAAAAGCAATGATTAGAAATTGTTTCAAGGAGAGTTGTTCCTTAAAACTACCTACAACTATTCTTCAAATAGTTTGCAAATTAATGCTTCATTCAAGTGTTATTGTTAAAAGTATAACAGGTCCAGATGACTTAGGCCAAGTAGATCTTAGATTCCAATCAAGAATGGGTTAATGCTCAAAAGGGCAATGTGTCTGACTTAGATCTTTAGAAATAAAAGCACAGAAAATACTGTATATAATTGCTCTTTACAATCCTACTAGAAGAGTATCCATTCCGAAATTTCCTTTTTTTTTGCCAAAAAATATCGGAGCACAATTAAGTTTGATGATAATGATAATGTTGATAATAAATAGTATATACAGGAATTGTGACACTTTTAGAATTCCACAAGCAGCGACCTCTCTAAAATGATAATACAGAAACATGGGTGAAATTAAAATCTGGCGTTAAAACCACAAAAATATAAAAAACAAAGACCAAGTCTGGATCTTTCTCTAACTCCATATCTCGAATTTGTCCATTCCCTTGGCAAGCCTAAGTAGCAGATCCTGGCTTAGGACCAAGGACTTAGCCAGGACCCATTCAATCTATTCTTGTTTGGATAGGCAGTTTCCTGAAAACCCTATTTTCAGACAGGCAAAAGTTTCTAGGAAGAATTATCATTTATGAATTTTTTGGGATGATAAACATCTTTTCCAAACATGGCTGTAGTGTAGATAGCCTTTATGACACAACAGACTAGTAAATGTAGTTGGTCTAAGGATTTATATTTAATTCAAGTACCTGGTTCGGACAACTGAAAACAGTGCTCCCCATTCCAGTAGAATAGGTACTAGATGCTAGATTGAACAGGCTGGAGAGCTCTGAGTATACACATAAGCATTGATCACTGCCCTGGCACACACACACACATTAGCAGCTCCAAAGCAGCAAGCTGTAACCCAATTTACAGAATGAAAAAAGATAATCACTTGGCCTTCAGGAAGAATACTGGAAGCATTTCGTTCAAGTTAGGGCCAAAGAAGAGCTGTGTTAACAGCAACACCATTGACCCATAAAACTAAGGCCTACACACTTCTGAAATCACTTCCTGTGCTTTTTAAGGTTTACCTGAGTATCTACTTTTGTACCACAGGTACAGTTCTTTATATTGCTTCCTCAGGAGTGCTCCAGAAAACAACAGTGGAAAGAAGGAATGGAAGATAATAAAACCATTCTAATTCATGTTTTCCCCAATGATCATCACCTTTCCTTAATCAATGCAAACATAGATATATAGTACCAATAATATTACTTTTTTTGTCCTATGTTTTCCTAATTTGGAGGGAGCAGAATACTAGTAATTCATTCGTTTGCAGGATGGTGCTAATGCAGGACACAGTGGAACATGCAGTTCTACTATTTCTACAAGGATGCAACTACTCACACTCTTATATTTTACTATAAAGATAAAACACAGTAGCAAAAAAAAAAAGAATTCAAATCATATAAACTTGTTTTATGGAAAACAAAACCTCATTCCAGTAGTATATATTATGAATGTAGAAAGCACACAAATTGAATCAACATATAAATCTTGCTCTAATCATAAATAATGTACTGCCTTTCCACTAAGCCTATAGGAAAGTGGTAAAGTGAATGTTATTTTAATACTTTGAAATAAAGAAATAGGTTTAAATATGCTTCAGCAAAATATATTTTGCTGTATTCTTTTTTCTTAATCAAAAGTAATAGAATACTAACATTGCAGTGTCTTGAATATTTATTACACTCATTTTTTTTCTATGGTCCTTTGGGTAACAATAATGATGGTTTTTGGAAACTATAGATTAAACCTCTATGTAAAGATGCCCACTCAAAAGTTTCACAACATAAAAAGGTAAAGCATATAACAATGTTAGTGATGGTGCACTAATGTTTGTTGCATACCATGGATCATTTAAAACAGGTTTATTATTCTAATTATGCCTAAATTTATTACTTAAGTTTTGAGGCAGTTTAAAGACAATTACTAGCTTTCTGTAGGCATATTTAGCAATGTCATAATCAATAGGTATGTTGGAATTTGTTCAGACTAACTGAACCAGAAATTAGCTGCAATTTTGAGCACTAACCACAAATGCTTTCTTAGCTACCTACATGAGTTCTAAACTTTCAGCAAATAGGAAATTACATGGCACAATAGCAATACTCTAGCAACCATGAACTAGTACAGTCCCTCATTCCCAACAACAAACACATCATCTGAGCAGCAGCACGAGCTGCTGACAACCATAAAGCCACACAAGTAAGTTGCTGGCAGATTCCCCGCAGCAGTTTGTATGCAGCCACAAGCTTTGTGCGGTGATTAGAGTTCCATAGACAGAAGGAGAAAGAGGGTATTAATCAAGCTCTATCAGGACAGCCAGGGATTTACATCCAATATAAAAACACTAATTACCTAGAGCACGGCTTAGCCAAGCAATTATCCAGCCTCTTTAGCTGGCCACACCACAACAGCATCTTGTTAGCCATGCCACAGGGGTGAGGGCTTCCCTATTCTGCACACTATAAACCAACTCCATTCAGCCAACAAAGCAGGGCTCGACGCTAAGGGTGAACCTATGGCCCCAGGCCAGTAAAAATTCCCAAAAACAGCATCGGGCCAGTAAAAAAAGACCTCAACTGGTCCTACAGGCCCAGTAAACATTAGGAGACATTCTTGTTAAAAAGTTTCCCACCGAGAATGTCCCCAAATGTTTTTGAAATAAATGAAGATAAAATCTATAAAGATAAATGTTGTGGTGAATTCTATGCAATGTTCTTTCTTGTTAATGTTAAAGAAAAAATGTAGGACCAGTAAAAAATTTGCAGGACCAGCAGATGCTAGGTGATACTGGTCCTGCAGGGCCAGTATCATTTTGAGTTAGCGTTGAGGCCTGCAAAGCATCTTTTAATTAGAGAAGAGAGTATAAAATTTCTCCATTTCTTAAGATGGATATCTCTCGAGAAGAATATGACTGGAGGGTAGTATTAGATAATTTGATTATTTGTTCAAAGCAGGATTTGGGAAGCTCTCAGCACTGTATTTACTAGAGGGATGGAGAGGCAACCTTAATATCTAACTAGTGCAGGTTTACCTATAGAATTTTCATGGAAAGAACCTAGCAGTTATGGCTATAATCGATACCACCCATATCGATGAACCGGCAAGAAATCCTTGTCGATTATTGATATCGATATCAATTCATATGAAAATAACGTTGGTAGTGACGCCGCACTTAAAATAAACACAAAAATGCTGTAAAATGTGGTAAATCATCCAGGGTGATGACTAACATCACGCTGCTCTCTAAATGGGATAAAGGTAACATAAATCTGAATCGAATCGAAGTACCATATCTGTAATATTTTCATCGATAAGCGAATCGATAAGAATTTCCTATCAATGACAGCATAATACTAGCAGTAAAATGGATCAATAAGAAACAAGATAGACGCCTGTGGCGTCAAGAGGTTTATTCTTTGTTATGTCTTTTTGTTGTTAACCTTTTTCAAATTTTTTCTTTTTTTAATATTTGTTGGTTTTGTAATTTTTTGGCCTTCTTTGTCTTTTTGTCAGGGGGATGAGTGGCTGCTGTATATATGTAGGTGTATGTTGTTTATTTAATTGTTATATATATATCTGATCGTGGTCTGAGTAGTATGTTCTTATGACTCCAGAGGAGTGGTCTGTTGTAATGTTGGTATGTATGTGGTCTATTGTTGTGTTTTGCTTTGTTGTTGGTTGGTTTATTAGTTGCTTTGTTCCTAGGGCTTTGCATATTTTTTCTATAGTGTTTTAGTGCTTGCTTTGGGCGGTATATGCATGTGATGTATGTTTGTGTTTTGTTGTCAAAGGCAGTTGTTGTTTCCATTGTGCTTGTGTTCATGTGTTTGATCTCTGTTAGCTGGTGCTTGGCATAGAGTGATATGCCATGTTTTGCGCTTGGTATAGTGTTTGAGTGTACTGGGTGGTTGCGGTATCTATGTGGAAAGATTAAGTCAAGGGCTTTGGTGTCTGTTTTTATTTTGAGGTTTGTTTCTGCAACACAGAGAATGGTTGTTGCCTTAATGTTGAAGTCAAATGCAAGGTCTTTGGCGTGTTTATGTATTGTTTGGACATTTGCAAGTGGATGGGACTTGATTGAGTTTATACCACTTTTTTTAAGTGATTATAGAATGATTTTGATCAAAAATGCAAAGTAATCCAAAAAAAATTCCATCTCCTTTTGCAAAATAACAGTGAATCTGTCATTGTTTAAGTATATACCACTTTGATGGGGAGATTATAGTACTGAAGAGTTCTAAATCGAACAGTTTAGTGCCAAGCAATAAAAGGAATTGACCCTGTCAAGCACCTAAATAGTTTCTGCTGATATTGCGAAATGCATTCTTATTGGGAGTACTGTATTACCTTTAAGCTGTGATGAACTGTGGAATGGCCTCCTGCGATACGGCGGGCTGAACGCAGATACCAGGTCTTATCATCAGCTCCACTGTGATACTCGTAGCTGATTGGTCAATTGCTGTTGGGTACTGGATTGTATTTCATTGCTTCTCATTAAATGGCAATGCTAGGATCCGGATAAGTGTTTTATCCCCACTCTCAAAGTTTTATCCCACTTCGCCATGGCAACTATGGGTTTGACCTCAAGTTTATACAGGTCACAGCCTCGTTTTGAACCCTTGGCGACGAAAAATAAAATGGCGGACATTCCTCTTCACTTTGCCGCCTGACGGATTCTTTTGGCGTTTAAAACACTATTTGCGCATGTTAGTCTGCAAACATGGTGTATACATGAAAATAAAGATGGCAGAAAGTAAATAAGATGGATTTAGGTTGGTATGTTGCACATACATATGAGAAATAATTGCCGTATGGTCGGCGTCAGGTCTGACGAAAATCTCCGTTGCTATATAGCCTGTGGGACTCGACTTTGGCTACCGCTTTTTTCATTTTCTTTGTGACAAATCGCTCGAATTTGCCATCCAAACTTGGCAAACCCGTTTGGAGCACTAAGTTGTGTATAGATGAACGTACTTTTTGTCTCAACTCTGCATAATGTTAATTTTACCCATTAGGTCCCATTGTGAAATTTGCCCATTGTCAACAATACAAGTATGTTGGGAGGCGTGGGGGGGGGGGGGGGGGGGGGGGGGGGGGGGGGGAGCTGATGATAAATTCGTTATCCTCCTTGTAAAAAAGGGATACGGCCTGGTATCTGCGTTCAGCCAGTCGTATCACACTCGGCCTCCGGCCTCGTGTGATACGACTGGCTTCACGCAGATACCAGGCCGTATCCCTTTTTTACAAGGAGGATAACTAATATTATCTCATGATTGTCAAAATTCTAGGCTTTTGATTGGTCAATTGGCATGTGATATGAAGTTGTATTAACCGCTCAGAATCCTATATCAACCTCCTAGTATTTGTATGTATGTATGTATGTTCATTTTTATTACCTGTGCAGAGGTCGAGGAGGCAATCATGAGATAAATTCGTTATCAACTGTTTTGGAGTATGATACAATTTATATCTCGCAATCAGAAGGCTGTATCACCCTCGGCTGCGCCTCGGGTGATACAGCCATCTGATTGCGAGATATAAGTTGTATCATACTCCAAAACAGTTGATAACTAATATTATCATCAGCTCCACTGTGATACTCGCAGCTGATTGGTCAATTGCTGTTGGGTACTGGATTGTATTTCATTGCTTCTCATTAAATGGCAATGTTAGGATCCGGATAAGTGTTTTATCCCCACTCTCAATGTTTTATCCCACTTCGCCATGGCAACTATGGGTTTGACCTCAAGTTTTACAGGTCACAGCCTCGTTTTGAACCCTTGACGACGATAAAGAAAATGGCGGACATTCCTCTTCACACCGCCGCCTGACTCGATTCTTTTGCCGTTTAAAACACTATTTGCGCATGTTAGTCTGCCAACATGGTGTATACATGGAAATAAAGATGGCAGAAAGTAATTAACATGGATTTAGGTTGGTATGTTGTTCATACATATGCGAAATAATTGCAGGTCAGGTCTGACGAAAATCTCCGTTGCTACATAGCCTGTCGGACTCGAGTCTGGCAACCGCTTTGTTCATTTTCTTTGTGACCAATCGCTCGAATTTGCCATCCAAACTTGGCAAATCCCTTTGGAGCACTAAGTTGTGTATAGATGAACGTACGTTTTGTCTCCACTCTGCATAATGTTAATTTTACCCATTAGGTCCCATTGTGAAATTTGCCCATTGGCAACAATACAAGTATGTTGGGAGGCTTGGGGGGGGGGGGGGGGTAGTAGGGGGGGAGCTGATGATAAATTCGTTATCCTCCTTGTAAAAAAGGGATACGGCCTGGTATCTGCGTTCAGCCAGTCGTATCGCACTCGGCCTCCTGCCTCGTGCGATACGGCTGGCTTCACGCAGATACCAGGCCGTATCCCTTTTTTACAAGGAGGATAACTAATATTATCATCAGCTCCACTGTGATACTCGCAGCTGATTGGTCAATTGCTGTTGGGTACTGGATTGTATTTCATTGCTTCTCATTAAATGGCAATGTTAGGATCCGGATAAGTGTTTTATCCCCACTCTCAAAGTTTTATCCCACTTCGCCATGGCAACTATGGGTTTGACCTCAAGTTTTACAGGTCACAGCCTCGTTTTGAACCCTTGGCGACGAAAAATAAAATGGCGGACATTCCTCTTCACTTTGCCGCCTGACGGATTCTTTTGGCGTTTAAAACACTATTTGCGCATGTTAGTCTGCCAACATGGTGTATACATGAAAATAAAGATGGCAGAAAGTAAATAAGATGGATTTAGGTTGGTATGTTGCACATACATATGAGAAATAATTGCCGTATGGTCGGCGTCAGGTCTGACGAAAATCTCCGTTGCTATAGATCTATAGCCTGTGGGACTCGACTTTGGCTACCGCTATTTTCATTTTCTTTGTGACAAATCGCTCGAATTTGCCATCCAAACTTGGCAAACCCGTTTGGAGCACTAAGTTGTGTATAGATGAACGTACTTTTTGTCTCAACTCTGCATAATGTTAATTTTACCCATTAGGTCCCATTGTGAAATTTGCCCATTGTCAACAATACAAGTATGTTGGGAGGCGTGGGGGGGGGGGGGGGGGGGAGCTGATGATAAATTCGTTATCCTCCTTGTAAAAAAGGGATACGGCCTGGTATCTGCGTTCAGCCAGTCGTATCACACTCGGCCTCCGGCCTCGTGTGATACGACTGGCTTCACGCAGATACCAGGCCGTATCCCTTTTTTACAAGGAGGATAACTAATAGTATCCCTTTTTTACAAGGAGAATAACAAATTTGTCATCAGCTCCCCCTTACTTACTTTGAATTTCAATAATGACAAGGAAATTGGATATTTTTGTTTTCCTTTTTATTATTATTATTTTTTGAAAAAAATTTGAATTTTTATTTTTGAATTTAAAAAAAATATTTTTTAAAATTTTTAACAAAAATTTAAAAAAATATTTTTTAATTTTTTTTTTCATATTTTTATTTTATAATTTTATTTTATAATTTTTCAATTTGTGTTTCTTATTTTTTTTGTGGTTCTTGTGATACAAAAAAACAACGAGGCTGTGACCTGTAAACTTGAGGTCGAACCCATAGTAACCATGGCAACACTTATCCGGATCCTAACATTGACAACTAATGAAAAGCAATGAAATACAATCCAGTACCCAACAGCAATTGACCAATCAGCTGTGAGTATCAGAGTGAAGCTGATGATAAATATATATATATATATATATATATATATATATATATATATATATATATATATATATATATATATATATATATATATATATATAATATATGTATATGTCTGTGTGCGTGTTTGTGTGTGTGTGTAAGAATGTATGTGTGTGGACATATTTATTTTCTAATCCCAAAACATGGTTGTGAAAAGAGTTTTTTTGTGTTTTTTTGCAAAAAAAATGGGAAAATAAATCATTTGGTTTCTCTTTCAAATGGTCATGGAAAAATAAAATTATATTTCCTCTCCACAAAAAAAAAAGTTGTGAAAAAATAAATTTCACCGGCCAGGATTTGAACCCAGATCTCCTGTGTCACAGTCAGCAGTGTAGAGCCAGGAACCAGGAACGTATAGAAAATAAAGAATGCACATACAACATCCCATAAAACATAAGCTAAGCAACCCAACCCAAAACAAAATAGAAACTTAAAAACTACCACCAAAAACCAAACAGAAACAAAAAACGAAACAAAAATACCATACACCAGTCACCAGATCATGTGGCTAGAAACTCAGCAAAACCTATATGAGACAACATAGAAAAATTGCTGAAAAACCAGAAATAAAACACTGAGAAAAGCTGAGACAACCAATACTATACCAATAAAGGTTGACAGAGAAATATTTTGTATGGTTACTTAAAAAAACTTGACTGAATTTTCATTAATTGGAAAGTGTTTTTTTTATTAACCAAAATAAGTTGCCAAAAGATGTGAAATCAGAACACATGAACAAACACCTATAAAACAGACTAATAGTGACAATTCCAATCCTACCTTTAGATAATTTCTGTCAAATTCTAAATTCAGGTGGGGAGGAACTTATCATTTAATTGCCCTTTGTCTCTCCCTACTCTCCCTCACATTAAAATAGAAATAGCTTAGAATGCATTTTATTCACACTGTGTAAACCTCTTAATCCTTTGTACTGGCAAAACCATTTTATTGCTATCTCTAAATAACACAAACTATATGATAGCAGTTAATGCAAGTAATATGATTTGGCAGGAGAGGTTCTACTTGCAACAGCCTCTATTGCAAAATTTAGGAAACATTAGTGATATTGAAGTCCTGGAAATAAGGAAAAAGAAAAAAGCGAATTTTACAATAGACCTTTAATTATTTCTCCTATTTCTCCCTTAGTTCATTAAAAGTATTGAGCAGCTTGAATCTCTTGCCATCCACTCAATGGGAATAAGGCAGGTTTGGACAATGTAATTGAGGTAAACCACTACTTTTTCGTCAATATCATACAGGATCTTTTACATGCACAGTGGGTGGCTCTCCAGGCACATATGACAGCTATTATGAGTACCTGTCTGATGACTGAGGTAATAAGGAATGATTTGTCCTGCCTTAACGAACAAACCACTGTGGCGCCAGCTACGATTCAAACTCCCCTGCGGTCGTATCATCAAGAGTCTGACGTGCGCTACTCACTCCCCAAAACAACTCCTCTATGTGATATGAAAACATGTGACGCCATAACCACACAAATGCTGACATTGACAATCTGCAAGCAACCTGAACGTCACACACAATTAACCTACAGCTTCTCTGCGCCAGGGACTTAGCTAGGACCCGTCCTACCT
>OZ012684.1:36045881-36092415 GCA_963942565.1 Maea johnstoni
ACTCGGTTGCATCTTTCATAATGATTTATCGATAATGAAACTGGTTATCGATAATAATCGGAAAATACGACACCTAGCGGCGAAACATGAACCTAAAAAAGTTGGCAAGTTGTCAGCTTTCGCCCTATGAAACTTAAGCTCCAAAACATGTGAAAAGGTAGTAAAAGTGTTCCAAAATGTAGAAAAAGTATTGGTCTTACAAATCATGTACTGGTATTCAGGTACCAATCCAAATTATGCATGTTGGGGATGCTAGCTGGAGCAGATTGTAAGAGCTTATTTGGTGCACTTTCACTCTTTCTAATGAGTGTTACGAAAGGTGCACATGTTTCAAATTCACATCTTGGAACTTATTGGTGTCAGACGTTTGAAAAACAAAGGAACAGAGACAACAGGTACTTCTCAAGCCTAACCGAGGCATCTGGAACAGAGATAAAAGGTAATATTATCTGATATATCACTAACCTGGGATGCCACCAGGGGGGTCTATAGATTTTGTCATACATAACATGGGTTTAAAAATAATGCATGTTTCTTGCCCCTGCCCTTAACCAATGCTGGTGGGAAGGGGGGATGATCTGTGATCTCATTCTTTCGAACGAGATTGCGGCCCAAATTTTTTTTCATGCTAAAAACTTAGTTATATTTAGCACATGTTTACCTATTATTGACATTCTTTACCTTTATCTTTTAAAAAGTAATAGGCTAATAGCAAGCAATTTTCATAAAGTCTATCACATAATTTTGCACTCTAGGCCTGTACCCAATTACCCAAAAAGTGCGATGAACCGATTGTGATCGATACTCGATCGGTTGGCTGTAACTGATTATCGATTATGAAATTACAACCAATTCCCAACCCTAGCAGCCACTCACCGCCAGGGTCTTAGCCAGCAGGGTGTCAGGGAAGACACCCTATCTTTTGGTCAGAATTCTTTGAAAATACTAAATACAAGTAGATATTTTAAAAAGTATTATTCTTAAAAGATAACTAAAACATGTGTTGAAGAAATAAAGCATAAAATTACTTGATTTGTCAAATGTTTATGGTCAGTATGATGACTTATTTTTTTCAGCGAAGGACTTTGGACACCCTGTCTTCTTAAAACCCCATTTTGGACACCCTGTTATGAAAATCCTGACTAAGACCCTGCTCACTGTATGTGTGAATCAGAGTCAGTCTTAGCCACCACAGATGGGTTTAGACTACACAGAAAACGCTCCTACTCATATGTCGTAAATAACTGGTTTTGGCAGTGAGTTAATCTATAAAACAGAGCAGCCAAAAACAGTCAGGGGTGATATTGAAAGTATGTATTGACTTTATGTCTGTGAAAATTATTCAAATATTTTTCGCACCCGATTTATCCCAGCCATTGTCGTAACAGATCAAAGCTAATTACGGCAGAGGTCATGACCTTCCATCTTGTCCGATTAGAGGGTCGCGTTTCGCAGTTAACGCTGATATTGAAACTGCAGCATCATTGGCCATAACAATAACTACACCTTCGCGCGCCGGCCTGTATTGGCGCTGTTCACCCTCTACCATATTTTTTCCATGCGCTCTATTGTGCCCAGCGCCCCTACCCTCAATTACTTTCCACTCCTTTTATCACTCCTATCACCTCAGATTTTTTCTGGATAAATATTGGATAGTAAGTAGTAAAGACGGCAGCACAGGTTTCAGGAATTACAGTTTCAGTTTGCTAAATGTCAATTTTTCTGCTGATAACCAGGCGCCAGAGCAGCACCTCCAAATAATGTTTCAGGAGCCCGGTGTGGCCTACTACTCCCTAAATATGCCAAAACTACGTCAACTTTTCTTATATAAAGTAATTATTCAGAAATTCATTCTCCAGATATGTTCAGCTACAATTTTTCACCATCATCTGTTCTGCCCCTGAAAACCTGTTGCCTGCGACTGCAGCTTAGGTGGTGGTATCCCCAGGTGCTTCCATTCGCAAGTCACAATTTAGCCATAATATGCATAATGAACCCAACATTAGAAAATGTGAATCTGTCATGCATCAGCTAAACTGCCTTGAAAACTTAAACTGCCGTGTCCAATTGTTAGTGGAAGATACTAGGAACATTCTTCTTTCGAAATGTAGATATCAAAAAAAAAGAAAAGAATTTATATTAGTTTTTACATTTTTAAAACTTTGAATTTGATATAGGCCTGTACGGCCTGTTTGAACAGGCCCGTTATATACCTGTGCATCATAATGCATGTGAATGGGCATGTTTTGAACGAGCATGTACAGGCCTGTTAACTTTCACCAGTGTAGGGTGGTAAGATTTTTGAAGACTGTAAAGTTTGAATTATTAGCGAGTTTAAATTTAGCGAATAGATCCATTTTTCGATAATAGCGGAGCGTAATATTAGTGTGTGGTCCGTTACCAAAAGCGCCATCTGAGTAGTGGTATTCTAATTCATGCACTAATCTACCACTCATGCCTGAAGATACTGACTAGACCTCGTTTCATTAAGGCGCAACCACCTAACAAGTGAAACTAAGGGTTCAAGATTATCAGATCGAGCTATGAACGGTACAAATGATTGTCAAAATGGATCTATTGCAATCGTAATTTCTTAGAACCATGCATATTTTATGCCCTAATCTAGTATCGCCACTCGGCTGTTTATTGAACTCACGTGTCAATGAATGCCCGTCCTGACCAGTATATTGCAATTAAGTACGTAGGTGTGTCTATGTATATATGTATGTTTATCAACTGACCATTTGTAATTGTGACTATAAACACAATTTGAATACAAAATAGAACAAATATTAACGGATCGTAATATAAACGAATCGGACCCACTCCATCGTTAAAGTCGCTAATAATACTTCCACATTAATATTTCATACTTTACAGTATTTGAATGGCGCAAACTGTGTATCATTACAAAAAAAAACCTATGATTGAATCTTAATAGCTGTCAAGATTTGAGGTCCTTCCTTAAATATACATTTTGGTACAAAAACATTTTAGAATTGATTTGGGTTGTTATGGTATTTCACACCTTTATATTCTAAATCACAACTGCTTAATTTTTGATGGTATAAGAACCAGAGTGCCTCAGGGTATACTGTTGACTCGTTATACATTACTGACAGCTCTTGATTAGTAAGGTAAGCTAAAAAGAAAAAAAATCATGAGAAAAAAGACCAAATGAGCACCAACTAGGCCCTGACAGAACTTCCAAGAACAAAAGAGAAAAACAAACAATCATGATTGAAAAAGCAAGCAAATGCAATGGCAATACAACATTTGTGATATGAAGAAGTTACTTCCAGTAGGATATCACCTCTTAAATGGAAATACCTTTCCTCAAACAAAGCAGCGCTGCAGAATGGCTAGTGTCAGCTAGTGTCAGCTCTCTCAGTTCTTCTTTGAGCTAGTTTGAATTCTGGCAACCAACAGCAGCTTTCATAAAAAGCTAATTTGCTGTTATCCAATTAACCTCACAGATGATGCTGTACCTCTTCCCAATCTTCTACACTCTCACCAGGGTCCAGCAGAGCTAAACAGCAACCTATGCAAGGTCTCCAAACAAGATCATAGAACATGTAACTAGTGGTGAGTTGAGTGCTCGGAAGCTCGAGCATTCACTCGTTCCTCCCAAGATTTCGAGCGCTCGACTTTCATTTTACACGCTCGAAAAAAAACGATCTCTGTTACCTGTAGAACAGGTGATCAATGGCGGCCGGTGGCGTGTGGAAACGATCTTCACACGCTGACATTGACGGCCAAAAACAGCAAGAATATCATTTCCCCCCAGAAATAAACGTAATAAAACGTACCCCTTTACCTTGTCTTGAGTTGTTTCTTGCCTTTCCGCCGCCTTGTTTCGTCGTGGAAAGACAAGACCTTAAGGCGGACGATTTAAAACGATGTGCCATGTGCCGGCATACGCCGGCACATGGCAGGCACGCATACGGTGTACCGCGGCATTGAGAATCGGTGCACCAGAAAATGGCGTAATACGTAATTATGCATCAAGCTCGAGCAGACTCGAAGCGCGCTCTGCCATCATGGCAGAGCGCTTAATTGAGTCAAAATTTTGGGATGATTCCCATCACTACAAGTAACACCTAAGTATTTAACTCTCTCTTAAGGTGATGGGTACCATTGCAAGCCAGTTAAAAGCCCTGTCCCAAAACACACCTCAAAGCAGCATAATCCTATAACTAGGTGTATCTCCAGGTTCCTGAGTGTTATCAGGTAGAGAATATCATCGCCACCTGTCATTATTCAATCCATATTCTGTTTTATTTCAAAATTTACAACTTTTTTTTCAAATGACATATTCTCATTAATTACGCAGGTGACGGTTACTGCAGGTTCAGAGTTACTTTAGGGATATCATTGACTATGCCCAATAAAAAGTATTTTTTTGATTTTTTACTGCTGAAGATTTTTATCAACTAGTTAACAGGGGAAATTTTGGAAAACCACCATCTAAATATATAAGTAATCTTATACAGAGACCACCAATAGCTGATTTTCGATAATGATGGACAACCTCAGGTTGTCTAAAGTCATTAATTAGCTGGAGTAACCAGGAAAATCCATCAACTATATATAATACCCAAGTTACCTACAGAGCGATCACCAATAGCTCACTGATAGTGATATCTATTGACAGCCTGAGTGTCTAGGTCATCATCAATTAACTGGAGTACATATGGGGAATTCCAGCAACTTACTTAAAGTTACCTACAGAGAGCATATCGAGAGCCAAATGATGATGACGATGATGATGATAGGCTGAGTGTCTAGGTCATGAATTAGCATTTCCTAATAGTTAGCTTTGACTCCATTTACTGCCCCCCTCCACAAGTCAATCCCATGTTGCTTCTCAAACTGAATTGATATTCAGGCGCCGCTCTCTGCCCTTTCCCTGAGTGAGGGGCCACTTAATACAATGAGCTACATCGTAACATCAAAGCAGACTTCTCAATCCTCTGAATGTAAACTTCAGGAAGAAATGTGATGAGCCCAACACTGCCCTCCAGCTTTGTCAAATTGCATAGCAAACCATAGACCCATTTTTCTTATTAACCCTTGTGAGTCCAAATGGTTTCCCACAGATGTCTGATGGCAAACTGTCATGGGGATAACTGGCAAAAATCCAGTACCAGGCTGTTCATGTTTGATGGTATTGTAAAATAAGGGTGAACCATAGTTGTGTGACATATCAAAATGAACCTTGAATGAAGTACAACACTCAATCAGACAATTGCCTAGTAGGGAGTCTTTTAGATTGGCAAGCCACACTCTTCTTTAAGTGTATTTGAACATCTCACACACATATATGCATGTATGGTTCTCTAAATATTAAGTGTTACCACAAACACATAAATGCGTGTGTGGCATGGTCTTAGCCAGCAGGGCGTCTGGGTGTCTTTTTGGACACCCAAACCCTTAAAAAGCACCCCTCAGGACACCTAATTTTTTTGGTGAGGAATTTCTTAAAATGTCAATATAATTGAATTTTTTCATCTCCATATAATTCCCATGCCATTGTATAAGGATATTATGCCTTATTTTGATTAATTTATACATGTATATGGTGGAATTCTGAGTATAATTGTGGTCCACCTTAAAAATTTGGACGCCCAAAAATTTTACAACTGCCAATTTTAGGCACTCAGTTTCTAAATCCTGGCTAAGACACTGGTGTGTGGCATTGGAAGGCACAAGCATAAACAGGGATTGGCCTTAATGGTTGTTTAGGGGCATTTGCCCCTAGAGCAAGTGCTTTTGTGACCAGATGTTAAATCATAGGAGCCAAGTTTGCAAATGGAAACATGAATTATCAACTGGAGCACTTTGAGAATGCTTTTTTTTTTCTATGTTCATCTCCCCTTATGTTAACTAATAATGCCCAAAAATGCATCTCAGAACACAATATTTTTCAAAATTTTCTTGTGGAGCATGAATACCGTTAAAACATGCATAAGGAACACATTTTATTGTCTGTAATTGTTAATTTTGACAATCAAGTAATAACTTCTATTTAGTAGGATCGCAGGATCGTATCTCTAAGGTATATAGAGTATTTTAATTTGCTGTAAACATCATGTACGTTACAAATAAGATAATCATGAATTTTCTTAATAACCTCTCATATTCATGACTTTCATCAAAAAATCTTTGCGTTTCTCATTAAAGAATGACACACATGGATCGTCTATTTTGGACAATGTTTCAAAATTCTTCCTGCGATGAAGCCTAGAGAGCGTCAAAGATCTATTCTCCTGCAGATAGGACAGCACTTAACGCTACTCACAAGAATCATGTGGAATGACCATTAACGATCAATAACCATTTTTCTTCCCCTAGGGGAGATCATTATATCTTAACCTTGGTAGATGCACTGCTGTTCCTATCTCTCTGAGAACCAAATATGGTATGATTTATAGCTAATCTGACCTGGTACAGTGAGCCCAAAGCCATGCTCAAATTGATTCACACAGGTCTTTTGAGAGAATGATCACAAACAACAAGAGCCAGTAACTAAAAAACATGGAGAGTGATTGAATATTAGAAGTTTGATGAAGAACATCTAGAGAGGCGTTCCCTGTGGAGCACACTCACATCATGACTTGACTGCATTCCACTGGCTGAATACTGACATCCAGAGAGGCGTTCCCTGTGGAGCACACTCACATCATGACTTGACTGCATTCCACTGGCTGAATGCTGACATCCAGAGAGGCGTTCCCTGTGGAGCACACTCACATCATGACTTGACTGCATTCCACAGGCTGAATGCTGACATCCAGAGAGGCGTTCCCTGAGGAGCACACTCACATCATGACTTGTCTACATTCCACAGGCTGAATGCTGACATCCAGAGAGGCGTTCCCTGTGGAGCACACTCACATCATGACTTGACTGCATTCCACTGGCTGAATGCTGACATCCAGAGAGGCATTCCCTGTGGAGCACACTCACATCATGACTTGTCTACATTCCACTGGCTGAATGCTGACATCCAGAGAGCCATTCCCTGAGGAGCACACTCACATCATGACTTGACTGCATTCCACAGGCTGAATGCTGACATCCAGAGAGGCGTTCCCTGTGGAGCACACTCACATCATGACTTGACTGCATTCCACTGGCTGAATGATGACATCCAGAAAGGCGTTCCCTGAGGAGCACACTCACATCATGACTTGTCTACATTCCACAGGCTGAATGCTGACATCTAGAGAGGGGTTCCCTGTGGAGCACACTCACATCATGACTTGACTGCATTCCACAGGCTGAATGCTGACATCCAGAGAGGCGTTCCCTGTGGAGCACACTCACATCATGACTTGACTGCATTCCACTGGCTGAATGCTAACATCCAGAGAGCCATTCCCTGTGGAGCACACTCACATCATGACTTGACTGCATTCCACTGGCTGAATGCTGACATCCAGAGAGGCGTTCCCTGTGGAGCACACTCACATCATGACTTGACTGCATTACACTGGCTGAATGCTGACATCCAGAGAGCCATTCCCTGTGGAGCACACTTACATCATGACTTGACTGCATTCCACATCATGACTTGACTGCATTCCACTGGCTGAATGCTGACATCCAGAGAGCCATTCCCTGTGGAGCACACTCACATCATGACTTGACTGCATTACACTGGCTGAATGCTGACATCCAGAGAGGCGTTCCCTGTGGAGCACACTCACATCATGACTTGACTGCATTCCACTGGCTGAATGCTGACATCCAGAGAGGCGTTCCCTGAGGAGCACACTCACATCATGACTTGACTGCATTCCACTGGCTGAATGCTGACATCTAGAGAGGCGTTCCCTGTGGAGCACACTCACATCATGACTTGACTGCATTCCACTGGCTGAATGCTGACATCCAGAGAGGCGTTCCCTGTGGAGCACACTCACATCATGACTTGACTGCATTCCACAGGCTGAATGCTGACATCCAGACAGGCGTTCCCTGTGGAGCACACTCACATCATGACTTGACTGCATTCCACTGGCTGAATGCTGACATCCAGAGAAGCGTTCCCTGAGGAGCACATTCACATCATGACTTGACTGCATTCCACAGGCTGAATGCTGACATCTAGAGAGGCGTTCCCTGTGGAGCACACTCACATCATGACTTGACTGCATTCCACTGGCTGAATGCTGACATCCAGAGAGGCGTTCCCTGAGGAGCACACTCACATCATGACTTGACTGCATTCCACTGGCTGAATGCTGACATCTAGAGAGGCGTTCCCTGTGGAGCACACTCACATCATGACTTGACTGCATTCCACTGGCTGAATGCTGACATCCAGAGAGGCGTTCCCTGTGGAGCACACTCACATCATGACTTGACTGCATTCCACTGGCTGAATGCTGACATCCAGAGAGCCGTTCCCTGTGGAGCACACTCACATCATGACTTGACTGCATTCCACTGGCTGAATGCTGACATCCAGAGAGCCGTTCCCTGTGGAGCACACTCACATCATGACTTGACTGCATTCCACTGGCTGAATGCTGATATCCAGAGAGGCGTTCCCTGTGGAGCACACTCACATCATGACTTGACTGCATTCCACTGGCTGAATGCTGAGGATGGACCTCCTCATAGAAGTGGCCTTATATGGCCGCTTTTCCTTCTGTTTTTTTAAAAGGATAATTCTCCTGCCACCTAATATCCAAGCCTACACAACTCAAGGTACAAAAGTGAGTTTTCATTCCCTAATCCACATTCTAGAAACCAACACAAAGCATTTAAAGTGAGGTAATTAAGGGGGAAAGGAGGCACTTAAATGCAATCTTTCCTGAGAACTCCTTAACAAAAGACCTAATTTAACCCCTGTTAGAGCTGCACTCACCACTCACGAACTCGAGTGGCACTGGGGCAAACTCGCCGAGCTCGAGCTGAAATGTTCGAATAGTGAGCTTGTCTATGTTGGGAACACAAACGTAACACAGAGCACCAAGCACACATTATAGACATACATAACTGTTTATCGCTGTCATGTCTTCTTTACAATCTCCAACGTATACATTCAAGCGGTCTTGAGTGTTATTCTGACCTTTGTACATCGTCAGCACGTTTTAAAATTAAATAAACATGGCAATGTTAATAAATCTCCGCCAATAAATATCTATTTCTTAATAGCTGGGGTTGAAAATAAGTATTTCTTTGGAAAATCGGAATGTCTGTGAGCTCATGAGCTCACGAGTCAAATGGGTGGTGAGCTCATGAGTTGATCTCATTCCGTGAGTGCAGCTCTCACCCCTGTGCTATCAGCAATTACCACTTCAGAACAAATGATACTGAAGTATAAAAATGAATGATCTAACAGAATTTTAGTTGAATAAAAGAAATCATAATTGAATGAATGGACTATTGTTTGCCTGTGCTGGGAGTGATAGTTTGAACAGTGCTGAAGGATATTTGGATAATGTGGCAAAAGTGAGCTAAGAGAATTTAGGGGAGAGCACCTTTTAACCCATTCATGCCTCTGTATCCAAAAAGCCCTGGAGGGCTGACTACATTCAGGTGTCCTCTTTCATCTTTTAGAGAAATGTTAGTTATAATTCAAGAAACAAATCTTACTCATACAGTTTTGAGTATACTCCTCAATTTGAAGATAATTCCAAATGTATCTGATCACACCACCGCAGGCCTTTTTCATAAAGGAGTGAGGGCATGAATTGTTTGCACCAGAGTGATCCCGAGAACCAATTAATGAGGTAAAGGTTGAGTACTTACATGTCTATATATCTTGATGGGCAGGACTCTGGGGTTTGCAGGCCAGTGAAGTACCATACAGCAGAGACAGTCTGTGTGGGTATGTCATAGTCAAAGAGCTGGATGCTGCTGTAGTCATGATACTCGCTCACTTCCAAGGCCGAATGCCAGTATGCCTGGTACGAGACTGAAATAAGGAAAACAGCTATAATGAGGAATTAAACATGCTTAATTAGCACTAGTTAAGGCTTTGATGATGGGAGCACAATCAAATTAACCCATCTCCTAGTTAAAGCTTTGATGATGGGAGCACAATCAAAATAAACGTAACCAGTTCTCTTCAAGGAATGTCCCCTTTCGAACAATTCTTATCCAATCCCTATGGTTTTGGTGTTTCAACTATAGGTTTTCTTTTACTTAAAGCAGCTTGATCACACATGGATGACAAAAGCTAACCATATTCCTCAGTCTAACTGCACAGACCCAAAGTAAGCACAACTCCCCCCCCCCCCCCCCCCTCTCTCTCTTTTTTCACTGCTATTGGCCAAATATTGATGTAAATCAGGTATGGAACACAAAAGTCAAGAGAGACAGTTCATAAATGGAAGATTGCAAATACCCCTTCTAGCAATTTTTTCCAACCTGTATGTGGACTTAAATGAAGGAATACAATAATTGGATTGTGTTCAATGTACAGGCTGTGTATTGCGGACTTTTCAAAAGTAGCGTTATCTCTTCATCAACTAACAGGCAAGGAAAAAAGTTTGAATGGACTGATTTTTGCGAAATCTTTTGAAAGCCAAATAGAATGAGCCACATATGGCTTGCACCCTAAAAAAGTACCAGGGGGTTAAAGAATTAACAGAGTGCATTCGAGGATTTTAGACAGCTGAGCAGGGCTCAGCACTTGCAATGAACTGCTGGCCCCAGTAAAAACAGACCTCAACTAGTCCTACAGGGCCAGTAAACATTTTCAAAAAGATCAAGATCAGTAGTTTCAGGGGATATTTATCAATTACGAATTATTACAATATTTTGCTTTGTGTCAGAGGAGAAATTTACACCCCAACAAGAATGCAAAAACAAAGCATATCTAACTTATAGTCTGACTATCAAAAATTTTACAGGCCCAGTGGATCCTAGGTGTTACTTATCCTACAGGGCCAGTAACTTTTTGAGTTAGTGTTGAGACCTAGCTTCCAGAATACCATTTTGCTGGTATTAGGCTTCATTTGAAAATGAATAATAAATCATTCCCTGAATTTTCCTACCACATTTACAGCTTCTTATATATATAGCATTCTTAATTTGTGTGGAAAAAAAGAATGTTCAAAAGGATGAAACAATAGCCTTTTAATAATAGGTCGCCTCTCAATGCCATCGCAGAATATCAAACTATGTAGTCTCTAATCCTGCAATGTACATTCTAACAAGTACAGAGATAACCAGAATTTGCCACCTTCCTTCTACTTGCTGCAAATCTACATTAAATGATTAAAGGTCCCAAGGATTGATCCACTTCAAGGTGATCAACTTCTACCCTGAGTTGACTTCAGCCAAATTTAATTCTGTTTTGGCACTCGTCAAAGATTGGAAAGTTGAAGCCTTTCCATGATCATCTCAAGTAGGAAAGGGGCTTGTGTTTGTTTAAAAACCTTGACCATTCAGGAACACTGCTCTAGAGACAGTTAGCAGGAGATCTGATCATGGAGGTGCTTCTATTGCTCTGAAAATGATAAGTTTGAGCACTAGGTCTTTTGGATGCAGGCAGACAAATAGGTATATCTAGCATTATCTTGGCATGTTGCCAGAAAAATATCTAGACAATGTTTTCCCAGTGCAAACCAAAGGTAGTGGTGGGAGTCAGTTGAATTTTCCCAACCGATCATCAGTCAGCTAGGCCAACCGACTATCACCGATTAATCGGTTCATCGCACTTTCATGAGAATGTTTGCTTGTCAAAGCTTAAGTTTAGCATGTTAACACTTATTATAATATTGTACTATTTCAAATTATCTATTCTATCTTGGCATCAAACTTTCTCAAGTGTTTTTGATTTATGCTATGAAGGATTATACATGTAAACAGTGCAGGTTAGATATACTTGTATGTTTTCTTTCTTATTTTTATTCAGTAACTTAGAGACAAATTACCAGTATTCTAATAAATCAAAATACTTTTTACAATATGTATGAAGGCATTAAAAGATGTCTTTAGAAAAATAATGAAAGACACATCATAGAACACATTTCATCCAACTCATATTTCTACATTTAGAAGGAATCTGAAATATCTAGTTTGCTCAGTACCCCAGTTTTTGTCAGAGTCAGTAGGTATACTTCTTGGTATGCTATTACTTACTACTTGCATGACCCATACTAGACCTATTACAGTGCTGGCTCTTAGAAGGTATAAACAGGCCAGTAGGTCAGTACGTGAGACAAGCAACTTTCTCTGTGGGATATCTGGCAAGGAACCCTTTGACCTTAGAGGATGTGGGCTGGCTTAATGGGCTATTATACCGACTAACAATTAGGTGTAAAGTCTCCAGCCGATTAATTGGTTACTGTTAACTTGCTGACGACTTTCGACTACAGTCGATCATCGTCCCATCACTAACCAAAGGGTTTCGTTTTTTATCCTTGTTCGTTGCCCTCGCATGCTGTCATGTTTGCCATATATGTATGTAAACAACATTTTTCAAAAAGGCCTAATTTCAAAAAATTAAATGCACTTTTTCAATAAATTGATCAGAAGAAAAATATAGCATATTCCCATGGTAATGTGCAGACCATGTTTTTTTTTTGCCACACAATGCAAGTGCAACTAGGGCAGGAACTAAGTGTTTTCCAGCCTCATTTGTTGCCCTTGTGCACTCTCATGGTAACCAAACTAACCATATATGCAAACAAATTTTTAAAAAGGCCTTGCTTCCACAAATTAAAGGCACTTTTCCCAAAGAACTAAATAGAAAAACAATCTTGCTACAATAGCCATTAAGGCCTCACCAGGCAGCTGTGTTAGAAAACGCAAGGCCGCGGGATGTCTGATGCATCTCACAGGCACAGCCAAAGGTCTATGGCCCTCGGCTGTGTGATGCATCAGACCCCTCTTGGCCTTGGATTTTCAAACATACCTGCCTGACCTGATCTTATTCCCTATATTTGTATCCAGTGTGCAAAGCCCATGCACATGAGGCTAAATAAACTGTGAGGCCTTTCTGAGGATGGTAATTGATTTTAGGTTTTCAGTTTCCCATTGCCATGAACTGCTACACTTATGAACCAGTCAATTGAATCCCCTGGAGGGGGGGGGGGAGGGGGCTGGGAAATGGCCGGTGAGGTTGGGCTTATCCAGTTTATTACACCAAAATGCTGACCCACAGGGTGGGGACATCAATGATTAGTAGAACGAGGCTAATAGGCTGGGGCAATATAGTGAATATCCCCACAATCCTCCTCAACAGGGTCTTAGCCAGGATTTCAAAAATGCCTGTCCATAACAGCAATTCAAAAAATTCTGCCCGTCCAGATTTAGCTACTAATTTACTTCAAATCCTTATACCAGCTATATCTTATAGCCTATTGTGTCGAAAAGGACACTTTACACTTCAGCAATGTCCTAGAAAATGGCTTGTTAGGAAAATATTTGGTTATTACCCACAAAAAGTCAAAATTGAAAAATCTTCACAGAAATTTTTGCCTGTCCAAACAGGAGTTTTTTTGGAAACTACCTGTCCAAAAGACAGGTAGGACGGGTCTTGGCTAAGTCCCTGCTCCTCAAGACTCTAAAATAACCTGTTTATGTATTTTTGATTAGCGCAATCGGCCATCAAACAGTGGCCAAACAAATGAAATTCGATCTCGGTTTTTATTATAGGGTGTACCTGCATCTGTGCAAAACAACACAGTAAAAGTTTATTTTCAAATTCATTTTTCGTATTATCAATGCCCACATAGCTAGAAAACATGGTTCACAAAATGTGCCCCATGAGTGGTGATTAGTAACAAAAAATGTGCCCCAGCTGGGGGGTGAGGGCTATACAAAATAGGGTAGATGGTCAGTAGACCAGGAGACTTGCCCCCTTTGGCTGTCTATACCGTTTGCCATGGGGGCAAGGGTCCTGCTGTTGAAATTTTTGGAACATGATACGTGATTAAGCACCAGTTGACAGATTTGACTGAAACAAAACTTACTTATATTTAAAGACCAGTGGTTATCTATCATTTCAGACAATATTTTATTTCACTCACCTTCTCCTTTTTGGAAAAATCTTAACTTTTTCATGGAGTCACGTTGAAGAAAGCCTCCCATTCGCTAATGGCCGCCAAATCTCGCGTTGTCACACGAGTTACTGCGTTATTACCAAGGCACCAACACATGTCCACGGGCCGTCCAACAATTGAACTAAATAAACTTTTACGACGTGCCCGGCCAACTTACGGTTCTACCTGGTTGGCAGAATCACAGCAACAAAGGAACATGTTAGAAAAAACACTTTTTTAAAACACTTTCATTAAAAAAATTGGCCCTTATGAGCCTTTATTAAGTATAGTCAAACTCATCCATTTAACTAGTGACGGATTTAATTCTTTACAATACACAGAGTCACAGACTCATGTTCCATTTTTTTACACTACAGGATGAGGGCCGTATAGGGAAGGCCCGTCAGAGCAACAATAGCATAGGGCCGTAACGTTACGGCATAGAGTGTCTAGATGGTCAGTATGTACACTAACCCGGCTCCATCCCAGCCCCTCCCTCCAAGGGATTCAATGGACTGGTGCATTAATGTGAAGTACACTCAATAAAATTTGATTCCAATCAATGATTCATTCAGGTGTTGCATTGCATGTTTGGTTCTCACAAGGAGTGTGTACCCACACAGAGACAATTTTCAAAATTCAAAGATTTTCAATACTAGGAAGTCTAATTACAGTCAATACTTCAATAAGAACTAAGCTAATTAATACTTTTTATTAAATGAAATACACTACCAGCCTAATAATAATAATAATAATTGATATTTGATATAGCGCCCTTTCCACTTATAATGTTCAAAAGCGCTTTAGAGTCATTGGACAGTTGTCATGGTCCATATAGTCAATTAAACTCCTTTCGAAATAGCAATGTTTTCAGCTGTTTCTTGAAGTTTTGCACACTATCAGCAGCCTTGATGTTGTCAGGGAGCTCATTCCAAAGGCGTGGTGCATAGGCACAGAATGCTCTGTCACCAAACCTTTTCAGATTAGTGAGTGGTATCTGTAATAAGTAGTGCTAGTACGATCAATCGGCGGCTCGAGCTATTGCTCGTATCGCCGCCGCTGGCGAGCACTCGAGCCGCCATTACAGCTCGCCGAGTTCGGCGAAAATGTAAATAAAGCCACATCGCCAATCATCCGCCATGTTTTTTGTCTTGCTTACGTCTTTCCCACGTGGGATCCCATCGAGATCGCACAATAGCAGGACGTGATTGGCTTAGGCAAGCATGGGCCTGTTCTAATTAGCGTGATTGACAGCAATTTACGTTGCTCATTGGCTTAGGCAGGCATGGGGCGGTTCTAAATTAGCGTGATTGACGGCAATTAATTATGCTCAGCTGTTGATTTCACCACATGTGCAATGAGTAGTTAGGGCTCGTAATATGTCGATTAATCGCTCGGCAGTTTCAGCGATTGCTCGAGCCGTTTTTTAGCGGCGAATCCGAGCACTAGTAATAAGTTCTTAGTGTTTGATCTTAGAGTCCTTGTATTAGCTTGTTTGACTAACAGTTCCCTCAAGTATAGAGGGGCACATCCTTGCATGCATTTGAAAGTCAAAAGCAGAATCTTGAAGTCAATCCTTTTCCTGATGGGCAGCCAGTGAAGATCTTTTAGAACTGGTGTAATGTGATCATACTTTTTGGCGCCACTAACCACTCTAGCAGCATTGTTTTGGACTTTCTGGAGCCTGCATAGCAGCTCATCAGTAATTCCACAGAGAAGTCCATTACAATAGTCAAGGCGTGATGTCACCAGTGAGACGATGGCACTCTTGGTTGTATCAGTATTGAGAAATTTCCTTATTTTCCCAATGTTCCTAAGGTGGTAATTTGCAGACTTGATACCTTTTGATACATGTGCAGACATATTCATGTTCGGATCAAATACAGCGCCCAGATTACCGACAGGTTCATTAAGAACTGGTACTATTACACCATTTACGGTAATACTAAGAATGGAGATTTTCGCCCGCATCTGTGGGGTACCGTAAAGTCTCGCAAATATCGGACACTTTTTATGAATTACGATTTTAGTTGGCTGATGGTGGCCGAAATTTTGTGAAAATAGCGATCAAAGCTTAGACACTGTGGCCGAAATTCGCCGATATCATCAATTGAAACGAAAGCAAGATGGAAAATCGATCACTGACTTTGTACACAAGAACACAATTTTCCCCCAAAAAATTCTTATTGTCCACCTACCTGACTTGTCTTTCCTCTGCTATATATACTAATAAAAGAATTTGTCTACCTTATATGTTGTTTACTTGTTTATTCTTGGTGCCGCACGCCAATTACGCATATAGAATTATACTTTGTTTATACACAAGTCAGACTGTCAAAATGGCGGTCTTCACATACTGCGAACGATTGACATGCGCCGGCATATACCTGCCAAGCTACAGGCACATGGCAGGAATAATTGACAATTGGTGAATCGTTTGCTGACGACGCCATGCGGCTAATTTGGCGATCGATGTACTTATACACATACTGATGTATAATCAGATGCAATAAGGGCCCCAGAAAAGCGTATAATCTCGTGGGAGAGCAGATTAAAGCAGGCAAGTGGCGTTTATTATCAGAGTGATTGATTACCTCAGCTGTCAACAGTGGTACTGTCGCGAGCATGACTTGTCAGTTATCAGGTTATCGGTGAGATTCCGGCTCCGGCTTTAGATATCTATACAACCAAACAAACTTCTGATTGTCACTGTGTATGGGAAAGTTATGGGAACTGGAATTTATCACGATAGCTCAAACACGGCAGTAAAATGTCACCCAATTTGATAACTTTTACTTTATCTCGGATAGTGAAACATTCATCATCTTCGCGAAGCAACGCCTGGGCTACGATCGTGTTTTGGCAGATTGGGGGACTAGAAACAATCGTTTATAATCTTAAATCAATTGCAAACTTTGGAAATCTAAATGTTTTTTGTTATATCAATGAAATTTACTGGGTGGCCGACATTTGGTGAAATGTGTCCTTTGATGGATTGGGGGTGGGCGAGATTCCCCAATAATTATTTTGCAGATGAATTATAGTGGCCGAGATTCCTAGGGTGGACGAGATTTGCGAGACTTTACGGTACCCATGACCAGCACCTCAGTTTTGTCTGCATTCAATTTCAGTTTATTTTGAGACATCCATGTATAGATGTCAGTGAGGCAGTTTTCCAACTTAGCTACACCTTCGTCCACTATACGCTGATTGATAGGTTTGATAGAGATGTAGAGTTGCGTATCATCCGCATAAGCATGGAGTTCTAAACCATGCTTTCGTATCAGTATTCCTAAGGGTAGGAGGTAAATCAGGAAGAGCAGAGGGCCCAACACTGATCCTTGTGGTACAGACCATAGGATTTCCTGTGATGCGGAGAATGAATCATCTATCTGAACTCGAAGAGTACGGTCACCAAGATATGAACGGAACCATTCAAGGGCTGGCCCTGTTATACCCAGAGTGCTTTCCATTCTAGAAAACAGCACATCATGGTCGATGGTATCAAATGCTGCACTTAGGTCAAGAAGAATCAGTATAACAATTCCATGCTGGTCAATGCTTGTAAGAATGTCATTCTGTACCTTCACCAGTGCTGTCTCTGTGCTGTGACCGGGTTTATATGCCGATTGAAGGTATTCATGTAGATTGTTATCTGTCATGTAACTTGTCAGTCGCTGAGCAACCACCCTCTCTAAGACCTTTGATACAAACGAAAGGTTGCTAACAGGGCGGTAGTTTTTTAGTATCTCAGGGTCTAAGGTAGCTTTTTTAAGCAGAGGGGTCACCACAGCTGATTTCATAGATGTAGGTACTTCACTTGACCTCAGTGAAGCATTAATGATGTCTGTGATTGTTGGAAGCAGTTCATTTTTGGCATCCCTGATGATCCAAGTGGGTATCGGGTCCAATGTACAACTTTTCGAAGGAGATTTACATATGATCTTCCATACCTCCTCCTGTGTTGTGGTTTGAAGAAAGCTTAGAGTTGAGGGAGGCTTATCCTGGGGTATGTTCAGGTCAATGTCAGAGCAATCAGGTAGCTCATCTCTGATTTTGTCAATTTTTTCTTTGAAAAATGTTGCAAATCTATTTGCGAGGTCCTGAGCAGAACTATACGCTGGCAATTTTGTCGTTTTGTGTCGAAAAAGAAGGTCGTCTATAATTTTTGAAATAGCTTTTGAGTCATTACCGCACTCTGTGATTCTTTCATTGAAGTAGGTTGCTTTACTGTCTAGTAGTAAAGTATTATACTTGCACTTCTCAGCCCTGTAGATTTCTTTGTAAACGGTAAGGCCGGTCCTTCGCCACAGTCTCTCAGCTTTCCTCCTTTCATTTTTTGCCTGATGTAGTTCATCCGTGAACCATGGTTGTAGGGGTCGAACTACAACACTTCTCTTTCTTTGGTGCGTGCTTGTCAAGGACGCTGGTAAGATGAACATTGTATCTGTTCAGAAGATCTGAAGCAGATTCACTATGATCATTAACCGTCAGCCCTTGCACAATATCTTCCCTAAAACTGGGCAGGTCGATGGATCGGAGTTTCCTAGTCACTATTTTCTTTTCCTGCAGGTGTGACTTGGGATGGTGGACAGTGCATAACAGTAGGTTGTGATCTGTTATCATATCACCCACCTTGACCTCTTGGATCAAGTTGTCTGTAGCTCGACACATAATAACATCAAGTGTGTGCCCAGACATATGAGTGGATGTATTCACACACTGCAGGATGTTGAATGACTCCAGCAACTCTGTGAGTTTCCGAGTAGCAGTGTCATTCTTTTTATTGAGGTGAAAGCCTAGAGGAAGGTATAAATTAAGCTAGTAAGTTTACAATTGAATTCATGGCAAAAGAAGCTAGGTGGGATGTCAAGGAACAAGTGAGGTTCTAAAGGATTACATCTAGGACATCACAAGGACAAAGTTCTGGAAAAGTGGTAAAGGGGACCAAGGACAACACAACATAGTTTGGTTGTCCGTTGATTCAATGACTCAAGGATGACTGCTAGATGCCATCAAATTTAACCTCATTAGACCCTACCTCATTCACAATGCTAGACATCAGTCCATGATTCCACAGCAGAACTTATGGAAGCATATAACACACAGTTAGTTATCAACTGTCAGAGCACACAATATGGATCATTTTCCATAACGCCTGTATTCCTGCCACTCCCAGTTTACATGAGCTTCACAGAGTTTAGCGAGTATCACTTTAATGTACATGTAGTCCAGTTAGATCACATAAATGATTTATGGGTAGGTAGGTAAGGATCGGCTACCGCTTTTGGCTTGCGTGCTCACCCCACTACAGGGGATCTACCGAGTGGTCCCCTTTCGCAGATCTCTATAGCTAGAGTGGCCCCTGATCTAGGGGTGGCGCCCCTCCCTCAATTTAGTAGTTATATAAAGACTTCTCTCATTCCTCTTTTTTACTCGTCCCCAGGGACTGAGCCAGGACCCTTCCTACCTGTCTTTTGGACAGGTAGTTTCCTAAAAACCTCCAATTTGGACAGGCAAAATTTTCTATGATGATTTTTCAAGTTTGAACTTTGGGGTGTAATAACCAAATATTTGTGTGACACACCATCTTCTAGGACATAGCTGAAGTGTAAACTGCCCTTTTGACACAGCTATTAAATGTAGCTGGTATATAGTGTTTTGAAGTAGATAAGTAGCTCAATCTGGACGGGCAAAAATTCTGAAATTGCTGTTTTGGACAGGCATTTTTGAAATCCTGGCTAAGACCCTGCTCGTCCCCCAAGCAGGGCCTTTGCCACTTATGCTTCCATTGTGTCATGTGGACATCCAGAACACTGTTTTTTGACACTTTGGACACCCAAAAGTTTAGGTCAGGATTTGCTGAAGATGACTATTCCTAGAAGATAGTGCATGTAGTGTCATTCCTACAATACAAACAAAGCAGTTACTGGCCTAAAAAAGCAAAATCTGTAGATATATAGGGTTTATTTCATTAGTAGTGTAAACTTTGTACCACACTTTGGACACCCAAAAGTCTATGAAACCTCTGTTTGGACACCCTGTTACCAAATTCTGGCTAAGACTATGCCCCCAAACATTTAATCAGTCACAGTACTGTGACTCCATTCCCACATAGCGGTAGTAGTAATACCCCTTCCCAGCTCAACAGATATGGTGATAGCCTGATAGGTATATTGAAGTCCCCCAAGATTTTCCCATACAGAGGGCACAGTAAGTCTGACTGGACATTAATCAAATCCTTGTAGGAATATCTAATTTGAATGTTTCTTAATTCCATGACCTCAGACGGTCTGATGCATCTGACAGCTTGTAACCTGCGGCCTTAGACTATGAAATACATCAGATCTCCCTTGGTCTTTGGTTTTCGAACACCGCTGCATGGCTAGATCTTAGATTCCTGTTACCTGCAGAAAAATCAGCTGGAATCAGATGGGAAAAGTTGCTTCGGCACTGTCGCGAAGCTTTTCATTTTGCGAAAGTCCACTTCTCTCATTGAATTTCTGTAGGTAAAGCATCTTTTACTTAAGAGACGTAATTCTATCACACTCACCTTGCGATTTCGCAGCAATGGCCATGGAAAACCCAACCATCAACAAGAGAGTGATCATTCTGTGACTGTTTTCATCCGTAGGAAGGCAACCCGTAATGGTTGGGAACCACTGAAATGACGTCATGACTGAAATCGAGGCTGGATGGATTCACCGACCTCGAGGTCACGAGCGGGATTCCACAAGGGGTTCCCCACAAGCAAGGTGGGCGTGGCATTCGATTTTTGTCGTAACAGGTTTAACATTTTATTGCAGATAAAGATGACAATAAACAAGTCTATATAAATTTCATTTAGCTTACGGTAGTTAGTAATGATTAAGCACGTTATTTGGAGTAAATCCTTGTTTATTGAGTTCCTGACTACAGGCACAAGTCCAATACATGTATATCATATGGAATTCAGGAACGTATTCATGGCGTCATGCCTTATGACTAAAATCGAATATAAACTTTGTTTACCTGGAACGCTGCCTAACCGCCGACGTGGCTCGCCGACAATAATTCCTGTAGCAAGGCATGTTTTTCTGTGGCCGACATTTGACGTTTGGTCCAACGTCGGTGGCATTGACAGTTGTTGTTGTCAATTTAATTTCAGTTCTAATAATTACTGTCTCCATATTATTCATGGGTACATAATTCATTGACAGTTGTTGTTATTGACAGTCTGTCAACTGTCAGTGCCAGCAGCTATTTAAATATATATCTACGTGTGTGCTGTTCCTTGTGTGTCCGCTTGTCGTTGATGGGTGAAGCCATATATTGTTTTATAATGGTGAAATAACTCCACGGCGACCGCCAGACCCAACTGGCAACTCTCGGGTGTGTTTTCGTGAGAGTATAAACCTGCTAAGAAAAAATGGACACCAATAACTACACTACGACTAACTCGACTATGAACGTAAATAACTAAGAGAAAGAGAACGAGAAAGGAAAAGAAGAGAAAGAAGGAAGAAAAGAAGAAATACACTGCTGTGAAAAGTAAGAAAAAACGGGCGTTTTCGCATATCGGGCGTTTTCGCCTGTATTCAGAAAAATTGTCATAGGCAGAACAACCGAACAACCAATACCATAGCCATACGTCTTCATATCAATTGTAGAGATCTGGATCAATCATTGGCAATAGAAATTGGTGGCGTTCACACGTTAGATGTAATCTGTATCAAAATAATACAGAGGAAATGCCCGAAAATCAAAAGAAAAATGTTATGGGCATCTAATGACGTAGAGGGCGTTGATAGCATTAAATGGGAATCCACATTTCAAATATGGAACAAAATTTTGTCAAATACTTAAGTATAAAGTGAATTTCATTTAGAAAGGATGTGCATTAGAATCAAAAGCTTGGAATAGAAATAAATAAATGCCTGACATCATTGAACTAGTCCTCCCAGCCCCCCACCCCCAACCCACCCGCTCCGCCTGAAAAAATCTCTAAGAAGTAGTGTGTTAAAATATAACTTTGTTTCAACATTGTACAAAATAATGAAACAGTAGGTGTATCTATTTTTATTAATACAACTTCTTTTAAGCTGCAACCAGTTTATACAGATATTGCATTCTCATATTCAGCCTAATCTTATAACACCAAAGGCAACCTGTTGGTCATAGTTGACAACCAAAAAATAAAACATAGTCCCAGGTAATGCTTGTTGACATGGAAATGGGGGGTGGGGGGCAGGTACTTCATCTGCTTGTTGCCTTGAAGGGTAATTCACCTTTCTTTGGTTAAATGGCCAAATATCTGCACAGTTCGTATATACTAGTATTGGTTGATATGGTTCACATGGATATTTTCGGAATCATAATTATCCAGCATGTGAATGAATTACATAACTAAGTTTAAAGCGAAATATACTATACATTCGTATTCATATGTGTATTTCTTTTAATACAGCCTTCCTAAAAACACTTGCTTTGTGATTGGTTCAAACTTGATAACTTGAAAAAACCTTTAGGAAGTCAGATAACCAGACTTTGGCACAGATGGCACAAATGGGGTTGTGTATCCAGTGTCAACATTGACCCACATCAAGCATTTGAAAATTTGATGTCTTCAGACTAGATTTACATAGCAAATTTCCTAAAAGAATATAAATAACGTCATGATGATAACCCTGAACAATTTGCATGTCTATCTTCAATAAGCACAGTAGAGGGAGGATGGAAGGAATTGGTTTTTACATTGCTTTCAACAGCATAGGCCATATCGCAATGAGATAGATACACAGAACTAGGAAGGAATTCCCTAATCTTTACAGATAGTTCCAAGGGGTGTTTCAGTTGTAGAAGCACCATAGACTGCACCCACAATGCCGCAAGCGTCCAGGCCAACCTGATTATACATATCCAGTGAAGAATTGATTCAGCAACCTTTCGCTTGGGAGCCAGATATAGTAACCACCTATGACTTAAAGGCTTTATAACCATATAATTCATGTGATTGGCAAGCTACAAAGTCATATGTCTCTAGAAGTAAATACAGAATACTTCAAAACATATTTTTATGTCCATGTGCACCTCAAATATATATATATTGATATGTTATAAGCGTATAATTAGGTAGTAGTGATGTGTTACATTTGATAATTGCAAAGCACAATCAGCATTATACTAACCTTCCCTGACATACTTCATGAGCCTGAGGCTATGTAAAAGTTTTTTTTAAGTTTAGATGGAGATTTGAAAATACTTTTAACCTAAATACCTTTTCTAGTATAGGCTTACATGATATATCAACTGATATGTTCTCGTTGTATCACCAGAAGTGACTCCACCTATTGGCAATCTTCAAAACTAATTTGTGAATGAAGAGATTCATTTGTGAGAGAATATGAGTGATTTCCATTATTCTTTTTGATTATTTTGACAACATTCCAACAATTCACCAAGTAAAAACAAATATCACACTGATGTATGAGCATGAAGAGCTCAAATTTAAGTTGAAAGATGAAGAGGACATTATGGAAAAAGATGGGGAGTAGTGAAAGATTACTATGAAAATACTTGCCTGTATATACTTCTCTTTATCTTTTGCAAAACATGTGAACGAGAATCTCATACACACTTGTTATTTACAGAATATCTACTGTAAACCTTAAGAAATACCATATTGACCTTTGTAAGATCACAGAGGATTGAAAATTGTACAGCTTGGCAAGTAGGAAAATAAAGACCTTTTTTGATCATCAGCCTCTTGATTCAAAATGTATTATCCATTTGTATGAGCAGTTTCAATGCCATCGTTTAGGGGCTAAATTATAAGCAATATATCATAAGTGGATGCCTAACATCTAAAAGGATGAAACATACAGAACTCTTGCATACAATTAGATTAACTAACAAGTTGGGAAGTAAAGCAAGGTCAATATATGGTGAATTTCTATGATTCAATTAGATGGTTACACGTTTAACAGAGCTGACGTTAAATAAACAAAATTCAAGCATCTTAACTCAGCGCACTAAACTTCATTAAAAGCTAAATGTATGATTGTGGGAAAAGATAATATAGCTCTTTTGAGTCGAAGTGATATTTTCAGTCCCCTTAATGAAATGCGGGTGACATTATTGATGTTGGATATTGCCTGTCCCCTGTCGCTTGAACACCAGTCTTTGTCTCACTTCTTGTAAATAGTGATGAATTTTGTTTTCAAGAAAGTAATAAATCAATAATAAATTCTTTTCACCCATGGATACTTCTAAGAATAAGTCGGTGTATAAAATAAGAAGTAGAAAACTAATTACATGTGTAGCATTTTATTTACAAATAGCATATTCTTTCTTACTACACAATAATAAAATACAAATATAAGTGTCAATCCAGTACACAAATAAATGTGAAAATATGATCAGAAATTCAATTATTCAATCAGACATTTCAGACGTTTTAGCATGGTAATTTAGTCGTATAAAGCAATAAAAACTGGAAACTCTTCTTACCGACTCTAACAACAAACTTCCTGCAATATTGATTCCGCTGGAAGATGATGTAGACAATAATGATAGGAATCCTCACACTATTTCAAGGAGGAACTAGTTTAACTGGTTCATGGTGCAAGCCATATAGCCTTCCTCCCATGACAGTTTGAACAATGTTGTCTTTTATGGATAGATGGCACTCTGGTATGATAGAAGCCAGTGGAGAATCTTGCCGAATACACAACCCTCTCATGTGAGATTTGTATGAACTAGATGAGCAGATAGCTGGCTCCATGCAGATAAAATGAGCATCCAACTTATATGTAATCGAGTAAAACACATTAAAAACAAGTAGCTAGGCTATTTACACTATGATGGCCTCACAAATTCAGAGTGCTTTGATAATGTGACAAAGTATTTTGACAATAGAGAATGCATTACAGACATAGCTGACCTTACACTCCTTCTAGTGAGATGCAATCCAATGCTTTTATTCAAATATTTCTTTTATCTTCGGCAAAACCTGTGCACTTTTGAAAATGTGAAAGTATTATACATTCTAATAAATCACAGTAAGAGGTCTCTAAAATGAACACTTTATAACAAGGGATAGTTTACAGAGGAAATGAAATAGTGATTGATTACAAATGACAGAAGGAAAGGTGAGTCTATACAAATCATAAAAGCACAGAACCTTACTTAAAACGTTATTCTCAATTCCTGGAAAAACTCACTAATGGAAATGTCCCAGGTTAGAGATTTGAAATGCTGAGAATTTTCAGGGTTGGTTACTAAATTCACACTTTCGAGTCAGGATTTATTTGAAACATGCTAAACTGATACAGCCACCTGTTCCGTTGAATAAGTGATGCAGAGTTTCTCCCGAACACAAACATACATGAAGACACATAAAATTGAACATCATACTTCAATGTTCAGGGATAATCAGGGCTCAACATTAAGAAAAAACTTCATAAGCCCAGGAGGGCTAGTTACCAAAACTTTTACTAGCCCTGAAATATTTTTGCTAGCCCTGATATTAATGACAACTCTTTTCAAATAGTGACCTCTGTTGATATCATAGCCTCTGTTGATTACATGAAAAGAATACAGTGTATTTTGGTAAATTGAGTTATATTATCATCCAGGTAGTCAGAGCCAAAGGAGGGCTTCATACTTTTTTAAGCGCTGATATTCTAATTCTATCTAGCCCCTCAGGGCTACTCACAGGTTGAATTTACTAGCCCTGACTTTCAATAACTAGCCCGGGGCTACGGGGCTAGCCTTAGCGTCGAGCCCTGATAATGTTACCAAGTACCATCATGAAGTATTACATAATTAGTCTGTAATACCAGCAAAATATATATGTTAGTTTGATCACCATTTGCAGGGATCCATAAACATAGGTATACATCGTATATACATTCAAATGTTTGACTTTCACATCTTTTATAGCACAAACATTGACCTTAATAAAAAAAAATGCATTTTATCTTTGTTGACATAAATATGATGACTATTCCTATGATTAAGTCTATGCAAAATACAATTTAGATGCTGGCTATCATACAATTTCTATGTGTGTTAAAGATACATATTAAGTAACCAAGAAGTAGCATATGGTACAGAATATTTTCAAATATATTTGCCAACTTGATGCTATTTTTTCTTGATATGAATATGTATAAAGGACTGAAGACCCACACATCTTGCCATTAAAAATTGAAAATTGTTCCATCTTATCATTAGATCTGACCATCTTAACAAAGATTATGATACACTATGAAAAGTCAATTTTTTCCTTCATTTTAGTTTTTTAACATACGTGGATAATGCTCAATTTACATTCATGCTCACAATGCAAAGGTGGTCTCACACCTAATTTGGCAGTTTTTATTATGAGTTTTTCCACTACTCATTGCAAGAACCGTAAGTGTGTGATGAAGAGCATTTTGAAGAAAACTTAAAAGTAAGTATATAAGTAAGATTCATTAATCATATACTAGTACGAAGAACACCAGATCTTTTTCATTCAAATTACTATGCAAATACTAAACCAACATTTAGAAATCAGACTTGTTAGATATGGATGCATGCCTCCTCCTCATCATCTGAAGCGAGGGCTGTATGTGACCAGTGTGTCTAGGGTTGATTTTGAGCCCTATATATTTAGCTGAGGTGAGGGCTGTTGGTAACAAAATGGGCCTTTGGTTGATTTTGTGCCCTGTATGATGATTAGCCGAGGTGAGGGTTGATGGTAATCCGATGGAGCTTTTATATATTTTTGGATGATGTTTGTTTATTCACAGGCTGCAGGCGACTTAATGGATCTGGGTTGCTTTGTGTCTTTGGATGATGCTTAGTTAAAGCAAGGATTGTAGGTAACCCAATGGGCCTTGGGTTGATTTTGAGCCCTGGATGATGTTGTGAATAAGTCTTTGAAAGCCTTGCTAGCTTTAGGATCTTGCTGTATACTCTTGCCTTTTTTATCATCGACCCTGCCATTCACAACCTTTGACCTTGATGCTCCATTGGTCAATTTGGATTTTTGGTCTAGAATACCATTTGCTTTGCTTGTGCTTGCTCCTGTATCTAGCTTCGGCTGCTTGCTGGTGGTGGCTTCTTCTGCAAATAAAGTTAATACACTTAAGCATCAATCAAAACTTCTACAAAATGACTATAACTTGGAGTATGTTTCTCATATTTCAAAGGTATTGTAGGTATTCGAGTTTGTAAAATATATGATATCACCATGCCCATCCCTTGTAAGTTTTGCCAATGACAATAAATAGAATAGGATATTTTCTTTTTCAGTTTATACTTTCACTAGAATTGCTTCCTAGATAAAATGAAACTGATTGCAAAGGTGTTTATAAATGTTTACCACAAATGATATTGCAAGAATTTATAACAAATCTAGACACTACCCAGTGCCAATAATGTACCTCTGTGTTGAATGCCGATTTTTAGCATACAAATAGTGTCACAAGTTTTATTTTGTTTAGATAATGACAATTAATACCCCAATACTTAGTATTCGGATCACTGTGGAACCTGTGTGATATAACTATAGATTATACCCATGTTATATCACCTGCATAAATTGAGAGTTCAGTCAATGTATAAAAAACAACATAAAACACATAGGCAACGTGGATATGCAGCATAAGCAAGTAGTTAGGGTAAATAAATAATCAGGTACTGTTTTATAATCCCCACATACTTGATAACAACTTATTTCCTTTCCTATTTTCTTTTAGAATAAAGATCAAAGGTTGGCCTTGTAACATGTTCCAAAATGTATTATCTAAGTCTTATTCAACACCAGGTGTTTGTACAGACCTACAACTGTGGTATATGATCTTAAATGGTATAAAAGTCCTATTACATTGGACAGCATTCTAAGTATAGCTATTAAATAATACATGACATTAAAATTAATTGCAAGACAATGGACTGAATTGAATTACTAAGTGAAAATAGATGTAATATAGTAAATGTAATAATCTAGAATAGTGTAATGTACTATTGATACAACAATGTGTACCAAAATGACTTACTGACATATATCGTTCAAGTCTGAAGTAAAAATTTCAAAAATATATAAGCTTAACAAAGGGCCTGCCCTGATGGTCATCTGAGACATTGCCACAGACTGCAAGCTGTCTCTCACCACTGCCCAGGTTTGAATTGAGGCCAGGGCATGTGGGAATGTTGCCAGTGACTTGGGGTTGGGCAGTGATTTTCACTGAGTAATCTGGTTTCCACCACCATTAGTCACAAGTTTGCAGCAATATGGCAGAAAAAGTGAAGAAAATCAAAACAAAATTACTAACAAAAGTACTGTTTTCTCTTCAAAGAAGCAATTCTTCTTCTTCAATATTTACAAAGTTACAATGAACAATCTTACCGGCACTTCCCACTGCAGCCTCTGCCTTTTTCTTCTTAGCTTTCTGAAAAGAAATAACAAAGGCCAATCAAAAATAGTCTTAGTAAGTAAGGACAGAAGTTAGGATGTTAACACCAGTTGATTTCTAAGAGGAAAGAGTATGAAAGTGTACAGGGTATAATGCACCATGATAGCAGGGCCTTGGCTGGTATTATGTAATAGTTAATGCCCAAAGAACTCTCCATTAACTTATAATAACAGACACCTTGGCGAGGTTTCCATCGTTATGAGGTAATGGAGAGTTCTGAGGGCATTTACTTTCAAAGTCCGACGGACTAGTTGCTTCCCAATTCTACAGGTCCTGCCACCTTTTTGTCAGTCTGGCCACATAATGGCCCCAAGAAGAGGGTGTAAAGTAATTGAATCTCTACCAGTCCCACAGAAGGCCTATTATCAAGATGTGTCCTTCCGTGGCATAACTTCACCAGTCTGCACTGATGGGAAAGTAGACCTCTGATTGACTATTGTAAAATCAAACATGCATTCATCCACCATACATTGTTTTGACATTGACCCCTAGATATGTGGTGCTTTTTATTGTGCCTAAAGTAAGCATTTGTGATGGTCAAGTGACCATACTTTTAAGGGGTGCTTTTACAGAGATCCAAAAAGCTGTCCATGAAGGCCCCCCCCCCCCCCCCCCCCATAATAAAGTATAAAGTACATATGTTTTCAAAGATTGAAGATATTAGAGCTGCACTCACGGAGGGAGATCAACTCATGAGCTCACCACCAGTTTGACTCGTGAGCTCATGAGCTCACGGACGTTCCGATTTTCCAAAAGAATAATTATTGTCCACCCCAGCTATTAAGAAATAAATATTTATTGACGGAGATTTATCAACATTGCTATGTTTATTCAATCTTAATACGTGCTGACGAGGTACAAAGGTCAGAATAACACTCAACACCGCTTGAATGTATACATTGGAGATTGTAAAGAAGACTTGATCGCGATAAGCAGTTATGTATGTTTATAATGTGTGTTAGGTGCTCTGTGTTACGGTTGTGTTCCCAACATAGACGAGCTCACGATTTGAACACTTCAGCTCGAGCTCGGCGAGTTTGGCCCAGGGCTCGAGCCACTCGAGTTCGTGAGTGGTGAGTGCAGCTCTAGAAGATATTATTCAATTTCAATTAATATGTTCCAACTTATTTCCCCAGAGAAATCTTTGACATGTAGATACTACAGATATAGTCCATGCCTCTGCTTTTAATCATTTATATTGCTGTTACATCCTGTATGTTATACTTAGATTGTTATTTTGTAGTCGGCCATGAGCCCTGGCAGTTTGTGTTTACTATATAAAATTATGGAAAAGGACACCAGGCATCAGACATTCTTAATTATAGATTTGTGTGAGGATCAATTGCTATAGGCTATAAAGAAGTAGTTCTATTGAATATCTAAGGCTTATTTTAGTGGGTGGAGTAGCTATATACTAATCGACATACTCTCTACAATATGAATACACATACACTATATCTTATAAAGTAAACCTGTGTAGATATCAATATTCAAAAGAGAAACACATTGCAACATAAGAATAACATAATTACAGGGATACTTCTACTAGGACTGGTATTGACTTGGTATTTTTAGGCTCGAGATTGGCATCACTATTATTATGATACCGATCCCAATTCCGAGCCTTAGCGTCGTTTTGGGAGTTGCTGGGATTTATTTACATCTATGCATCATCATCATACATTATTTACATCAACCACAATGATTTGATTTTCATTGAGGGTCTCATAATACAGATATGTATTTTTCCCCAAGGCATTCTCATTTGAATGATAAGATAGAAGGTGCCACTTAAATTTTTCAATTAAATCCTAATTCAGATTCATATTATATATATTTATATACATTTGAAGATTCTTTGTCAGGTGTTATAGGGCATATGGGTATTAGAGTATTCAAATAATAATGATAACAACAATAATAATGATAATAATAATAATAATCTTAATTTCATGAAGTTAATACAGTAAAATACATGGTTAGGCTATTAATGTATAGAAAAATGTATATCTCACACATTTCAGTCTACATGGATGTAAATCCTTTTTCAAGGCATTGGCATTTCCATATTTTGGGGGAAAGTTCTCTGTAAGTGATAGTGACTATGCAATGATAAGTGAATGAATGCTGGCAGCATACAAACGAATGTGACTCTTAAGCTTAATGCTTTATTCTCACATATGGCAAACACTAATTGCGTAATTGGTTGCCGGGGTGGGCCATTATCTGCCGGGTGTCCCGGAAAGAGAGTCGGTCTCCTGGAGTGAGTGTGCCGACACAACAATATAAACTTCCTGGTTGCCGGCATGTCAGCTTGTTCGGGTGTTTGAGCTGAGAGGGCCATATTAATGGGAGTTTTATAGTTACTCTCCAGTGTTAAGTACCATTTAGAAGTACTCATCTTAGGATCGAGTTGTATTGACATGCCATTGCCGGATCGAACAAAGGTGACTGCTTCGAATCACAGTTGATCGGTCCGTCTCGATACCAGCACTAACTTCTACTTTGTTTCTTTTTTGTTTTTACACAGTCATGTATACAGTCATAGATTATAAAAAGAAATTGTTTGTTTCCTGTAATGGTTTTAAAGAATAGGGTAGGTAGGTAGGTGAAAACAATTTTTTTGATTTTTTTTTTACCAAAAAAGCATATTTTATGCATATTTTATGTTGATTGGAAGTTGGAAGAGCAGAAAAAAGGGTAGGGATTTTTACCCTCTATATTAAAAACACATTTTCAGGAGAAGCCAGTGGTTCCTGCTGCCTCTTCTCCAGTCATTTTAGTTATGCTTGAAATGAGATGAAGAACCAGCTCTTAACATTTCCCAACAAAAGTATTACATTAGAACAGTTATCAACACTTTAATAGATAGATAAAAATAGTATACCACTAACTAACTTCAAATGTGTTTTTATATCGTGGCATACGCAAAGTAAATAATTTTCGAAAATGTGACCCAATCAAGGTCGACGAATGACAAATGCGGAACTGTGGTCTATCAATATCCATCGCCCAAGATAGAACTATTAATATTTCATATTTTCCTTTGAATATAACTCCATTCTCTGAGTGCAATTTAACTGCCAGCAGACTTCCCGCTGGGCTTGTTTTGAATAAAAACTTGTTAGGGTAGGGTTTCAAGAAACAAACACTTTTTTAGGCCTTACATAAAAAGTGCCTATGGATTAAATGTGAATTACTGGTCAGCATCCGACATACAATATGGAACTAAAGGCTCACATACATAAGCTTATATGAAAGTAATACACTTCAAGAATAGGATGCTGTCCTCCTTTTTCTCTTAGTGATCCCATGAGGGGAGAATTTTGTGTATTGCCAGCAGCCTCAGCCAGCCCCTAGCAGCCCCTGGTAGCAGCCATGTTTTTCAACTGCTATCAGCTGTGACTCAAATGGGTGGCAGCCCACTTCATGTCCCCCAGCTCTGAGCAGTGTATCATAGACTGTAGTGCTCTACACACCAACTCTCATATAATTCTACTACCATGTAAATGTTAAAATCATGAGCAGCAATTGGCTGTACAAAAAGACAGGGTGGTAGAGTTATTTTTCATATATTTCCAGTTGGTAAATTCAGACAAAAACAGTGGCTAGCAGTCACTGAAACTTGTAAATCCACCTTTCTTGAAGTACCGGTATGCAGTTCTTTGTTCAGACCACTTCCCTGATGCGCATTATGTAAGGAATCACAAACTAGTCAGGATTACTTATAAAAGGGGACTTGGGGGACAGCAAATCATAAGGTTATTTGAAAATTCATGAACATAGCTCAACATCTGTCATATGCAAATACATTGGATACCTGTGTGACTATGAACTTGAATTAAGATATCCATGGATAGGCAGGCAGTGCGTACTTCCCATTGGCGCTGTGGTGTAGCTCATAGCCCCACCGGCGCATTCTATTTTGGGCGGTGTGACGTCAGTGACGTCACTATCCGCCATGGCTACATGAAGACAGCGATGTTAAACGAGGAGGCCCTCTCCGGCCATAACGGACGTTATTTTTCAAGGTACCTGCTAAGCGCTTTTGAGGATAGTTGTAATCATTTAACACGATTACAGTAAACGCATAAAGACTGTTATATTGTATTTGTGAGGCATAAGAGTGTAATGAAATGCGGTTTTATTGTCCGCACAGACGCTTATGACTGTCAGAGCATGTTTCATCTATAAGCTGCCCAGAAAATTATATCTTTGTCAGTTTTTCCATTCAATTTTCTCGGTAATTTTACAAGCTAGGGAATTAAGTATTATGCCATTCTAAAGATTGGAATTAATATTATGGAAAAATGTAGTTTTGATGAGGCATTTCTTGAATTAATCTTGTAAAATGTAGTTGTTTTGTGAAGTTCAGTGCAACTGTATACTTACGTGTGGACAAGCACAATCCTATTCAATAACGTTCGTTATTTTTCAAGATACCTGGTAAGCATGTACATGGATAGTTGTAATCATTTAACACAATTACAGTAAACGCATTAAGAGTGTTATATTATATTCGTGAAGCATGACAGTGTGTGGAAATGTTGTTTTATTGTCCGCACAGACGCTTATGACTGTCAGAGCATGTTTCATCTAAAATGGCTGCCCTGAAAATTCTATCTTTGTCAGTTTTCCCTTCAATTTTCTCGGTAAATCTAAAAGCTAGAGTATTAAGTATTATGTCATTCTAAAGATGAGAATTAATATTATGGAAAAATGTAGTTTTGATGAAGCATTTCTTGAATTAATCTTGTGAAATGTAGTTTTGTGAAGTTCAGTGCAACTGTACTTACGTCTGGACAAGCACAATCCTATTCAACCACTAGTTGCCACGTCGACCTGAATACTTTGCTAAAATATCCCTAAAAGTCAATTTTAAAATGTATGAAACACAAAATAAATATTCAATTGCATTTTGTTGTTCTATTGTATTGTAATTTGGACATTTTAGAGCGCCATGGCGTTCAATAAACTCATACTTGCATTTAGTGCAATTAGTGTCGTGATGACGTCCAACCGAACTCCCCTAGGACTAGGAGGGAGGATGTGGGTGCCAAGGAAATTGCATTTACCCTCATTCACCGAAAATGTGATTCCAGTATAAGGATTAGGGAAGTGGGGATGCATTGATTGCAGACAGGATGTGGATATCTAGACGGCACAGTGTCTATTGTCTGTCTTGTTTCACTTGCAAGGAATCACTTCCCCTGCTTCCACCTCTTCTTCTATAGGTAAATAAGCTTTATTTCAAGTCAGCTATAATTATACATAGTAAACATGAGCAGCGTCTTGTAGATTAAAAAATCTCCCCCCCCCCCCCCCTTTACGTCAGTGTAATTAATTCCCCAGAAAATAATCTAAATCTTGCCCATAAAATCCTATCTTATTTGCTCATTCTATTGTATAGAATAAGTGCTGGACACTTAAAGTGCTATCCGAGGTATATTTATGCCATGTATCCGTAACCTCTGACACTGTAACTATTTCTTATTTAAATTGTTTTACCTTGTATTGTACATGTACATTTTTATACCTAAATAAAATCAATCGATCAATCAATCATAGAGATTGTTCTTAGCGCATGAATGAATGAATGAGAACAGCGCCCGTATTTGTTTACATTGTTAAGGAAGTTAGACCTGCAAGTTAGACGTGCGCAGGAGCAACTAGTATATTTGCAAGCAAGCTGCGAGCAACCAGTCTCGCTTACATCCGGGACATCGGTTTGAGGCTATCAAGATTCGGTACACTGGCCGGTTGCCAATCCATGGTTGCTCATCTAAGCTATGAAGGAAGGGTTGAATAAAAACAATACTAGTATGTACATCACCAATCATCCAGATTTTCAGTATTTGATTTTACTTGAAGCTAGCTGTTCTACAAAAACTGTTTTCTTTCATGTAACCTACACAAATACTAAAGGAAATGATTGATGTTCCAAGTACTGATAGCTATTTCCTGCGTTGACTAACTTCTGTGTCCTGGGATCTAGATGTGTAATGCCACAAGGTTATAATTAACCCTTTGTTTATCCTTTTCCTTTAAGGAGTGGTACTTCCTTTTGTTGTTGCCAAAGGGACCTAGATATTAAACAAAACCCAAGTTGTAAGACAACCAACACAATCCTAAAGTCTATTTTCAATTGTACAGATTAATGATGACCATGTTTAGGTACCTAGAATTGTATGCTAATAAACTTAACTGTTAGCTGTCTCTCTGTGCTTGCTTTGTAGCAGTTGATACAGAAAGGTTGAAAACAAAAACACTGAACTGCACAGCACCATCCTGTTGAGTAATCCTGACTGCATTTATGATTCCTAGTATAAAACGCATCAGCGAAGTGGTCTGAACATAAAATTACATGCTTCAGGACAGGAATTCAGTGATGCTAGCCACTGTTTTTGTCTAAATTTAACAACAGGAAATATATGAAATATAATTCTACTACCCTGTCTTTTTGTACAGCCAATTGCTGCTCATGATTTTACCATTTACCTGTTTGATACTCATACAGGTTGTTATGCAACTTTCGAAGAGAGTTGGTGTGTAGAGCACTACAGTCTATGATACACTGCTCAGAGCTAGGGGACATGAAGTGGGCTGCCACCCATTTGAGTCACAGCTGATAGCAGTTGAAAAACATGGCTGCTACCAGGGGCTGGCTGAGGCTGCTGGCAATACACAAAATTCTCCCCTCATGGGATCACTAAGAGAAAAAGGAGGACAGCATCCTATTCTTGAAGTGTATTACTTTCATATAAGCTAATATGTATGTGAGCCTTTAGTTCCCTTTTAAAGAAATTTAATCAGAGTGCTTCCCATCGCTGAAAAGTCCCTGCAAGGAGGGTTATCTTAGGCTGTGCATGAAGTACTCAGCAGACTGGCTTTGAGTCATGCTTAGTTAGGCTTTCAAGTAGAGTACATTGCCGAAGGCACAACATAGTGCCAAGTGAACGCACTTTTCTGTTATACAGCTAAGAGGTATTTTTGCCTGTTGTTTTAAGCCATTCAAGGTCAAAATAACTTCCCCCTATTTACAGATTACTGGTTCAGATAATTGCTGTTATAGTGGTTTTATGAAGTCAGAGATAAACACTAATTCAATGATAATTAATGGCCTTTCTAAATGAGGACTTTCAATGTTCATAAGTAAAAACACTAGGGCATGATGAATAGATAAAACATATCAATGAAAAGATTCTGTATTATGAAAAAGATATAACCCGAACAGGTGGCTGATGCACATCTTAATCTTTCATGTCGGCCGTGGCCAAAAAAGTCAAGGTCCAAATAACTTTCCACTATGTGCAGATTACTGGTTCAGATAATTACTATTACAGTGGTTTCATGAAATCAGAAATAAACACAAATTCAATTATAATCAAGGCCTTTTGTTCATGTCTGCAGTGGCCAAAAATGGCCATATTATCAAAGTATATCGCTAACAACATTTTACAGATGGTGGTTAGAAAGAGTTTCCCTGATTCCTATTTTTCCCATCATGAAGTAGGGGACTAGGGCAGTGATGCATGGCTTTTGGTGGTGTTTAACAGTACATGTAACATATATACTATTGAAATACATGGATACCAGGCATGTTTAGTCAGTTCCATTATTTTTCCCTCCACACCATAGCTTCTATACATTGCTTTTATCTTTAGGTCTAATGTCTGCACCAATAGCAGAGGGGTCTAAGGTATTGGAAGCAGCTGCTTGCTTTTGCTCACCACTGCTCGGGTTTAAATGCAGCTCTAGAGCTGAGAAAAAGTGACTTGAAGTTAGGCAGTGGTTTTCATCAGTTTCCTTCAGAACAGACATTTGGCTAGCCATGATTCAGACTAAATATGGCAGAAAAAAATGATGACACACTTAATTCCAAATTGCGCAAATTCCAACCACCAATCATTAATAATAATCCAAAATATGAATTACAATTCACAGTACTTGATAACTATATGAATACACAACTTTCCTGAGTTATGTTTATAATTGGTGGCCCATACAATATGGCCATGCAGCATGTAGGCCTTAGGGGCCCAGGGCATTTGAAAATAAACCCTTCATGTTTGAATCCTTTACTATATGAATTCTACTTGAACCAGGACAGTACTGACCTTATCCAGCTTGGCTTGTATACGCTTTGCTTCAAGCTTCTTCCGTATGTCGTAGGCTTCAATTTCTACCTCGGGATTCAGAACAATGATATCTTCTTCCTGAAAAGTTTTTCCACACTGAAACAAAAAGAAATGAGAATTTCTAGGATTTTTAAAATTAGCATTTTTCTGTCTTTCAAATTTTATTGACTGACTTTGCCATGAATCTATTCCAGCATTTCATACCTGCAGCACATGAGAATCTCATATCTTGACTCCGCCATGTCTTTACGCATTGCAACCAATTTATACCTGTGACACTCTTTTGAAATACAACTTTCTAAATTAATAATATATTTTGGGTCAGATTCTCACTTCAGAGGTGTTTAGATTTAGTCCCTTATAATGGCTTTTAAAAGAAATACAAGACCTCTCTCTATGATTTATTCAAACGCAATTGGCATAAATGTGTTATGTGTTGATATGGTTATCAACAAAGACCCAAATACCAGACTCATTTGCTTTTCAGACATGCTCTATAGTGATTGTAGTGAGTTTCAGCACCTGCCCACAAGATGGCAGCAGGTGGCTGCTGATTAGTTTCCCATTACCCACAATCCTGTGTTGTTTGGAGCCTGCAGGGGTAGCATGTGAGGCATGAGCCTGCTCACATCCTCACAGGGTGGAAGAGGCAGTGCTGGCTCAAGGAGGGTTTGATGGGGAGCATGCGCTGACAGGGCCACTTGACACAGGTAGGTTTGCATGGCGATATTGTATTGATCACAAGGGAGAAATGCTGCAGCAATCCAGCTGATATACTAGCTGTATCGGGGATTACATTTGGCCTGCATAATTTATCCGCCACTGTAGGCGCTAGTCTGACAGCTGCCGCTGACTTAGCTGTCCACTAACCAGGATCTCATGCAATGGACATTTATTTCATGATGAATGAAATGGCAGTGAAAGTGTGTAGCTTTGTCAAAAATGAAATTCCCTGCATGCTAGCCTATCATACCTTCATGAAGGGCTTTTGCAAATTTGATCTTTCCATGTACCATCTCCAGGGTGGATCAAGCACTTGAAAGAGAGGTATCATTTACCGGTAAATGGAGTGCTTGCATTCGTTCAAAATAATCACATTGTATTTTAACCACAACTAATAAGTTTAAGACTAAGAATGCATTCATTTAATCAAACCATGGAATGAATGCTAGATCCAGTACAAATGCAACAAACATAATGTAGATATAGGTACATTGCATTTTTGAATGCTTAACAGCACAGCAATATTTAAATCCCCTATTATATAAATGACAGGCAACATCACTTTTTTCAATCATAAATGCACCAAGTGAAAAAAATCTTTTGACGACCCCCTCAATTTCTATAGCTTCTTTCCAAAATATTGGGGGAGAAATGTTAATCAGAATTAGGGCTCTCACGAATACAGTAGGTGGCGAATACGAATATATTCACGAATATATGGTCATGAATACGAATACAGTATTCGCTCTGGTTTTCAGATCGTTCAAGCAAAACGTCATCTCGCGAGATAAGAATGCCAGCTGATTCTCTCTAATTTGGATAAGTAATCTACCGCCATTAAGGAGTGCGGCCACAACGTAAAATGGAGGCACTTCAATTCTTAGCGCTGCTGATTTGAAGTGCTTTCATCAATTTCCAAGGCCGCAATTAGTTGGGCATTCCATTTTTGCTTATAGTCGTCTGTATTCAAATATACAAATGCGTATATGCGAATACTATTCGCATCGCGGTTATCCGCGGTGCAGCGACTATACGAGTGTATCGCGGGAGCCCTAATCAGAACTCTGCCTGCAACTATTTCATTTTTTTCTTGGGGAGGGGGGGGGGGGGGGTTTATCAACACTTATCAATAGGAACTCTAGGCAATGATGACTCAATAATAGCTTATATAACGGCAAAAAATAATGACTCTTTGTAGTTTTATTTTAATTCATCAAAACTGAGGTCATAAAACATAAATGGTGGTGGGGCAAAAGAAGCAAATATCTTGAAAATATTTGATACACTAAGACTGTTGCACCCTGTTTTTTTTCCAAGATATGTAAAGTAACTAAGAAACCTTATGATTTGTGTAGTAATTTGTGTAGAGTTCAAATGAGCATGCAATCCTAAATCAAAGAAAGAGTCTACATTTCAATCATATACATATTCGATATATCTGCCAAATTCTAGCCAGATATATTCTTGACTCCTTAAGCATGAATAAGGATTTTTTATAAAAATTGCAATCATTTAGCGGAAACTAGCGCTGCCAACAATGATACTTAATGCATAATCCCCCAAAGGGACACACATGTATTTTTATGATGATACAGCCTAAAAAGTTGGTAACCAAGATCATAAGGTAATTTTTCTTCAATCACTCCAGTTGTACTCAAAGTTTTCCACTAGAGATACTTCAAGAATGAGCTGATGGGCATTTTCTATCTTTCAAAGTTCAGTATCTAGCTTTCCAGATTCTTGTAAAATTAATCATAATAAAACACAAATCAATGTGTTCTATTCTCTATCAACACAATTTACGGCGTGAGTTATAATTCTTTAGAAAATGCACACATATCCTGTATGTGAAGACAGACTGATTAAGTAACTGGAAATAATCAAACCCAAATTTTTCACGTGTTTTACACATCCGTCCCAATTTACCGTAAATTGTCGCAAATATCAGCCACCCTAGAAATCTCGGCCACCCTATAGCATATTTATTTTAAAATAAAATAGCAGGGGTTTTGTCAAACATTTGTATAACAGCACCCCCCAATGAGTGTCGAACGCAGTGTTACGTACCGCAACAAGAAATGGCCGATAGATGGCAGTTACGGTCTAAAACAGGGGGTGCGCTTATTTAAGACAGTGCGCTTAATCTGGCGAATACGGTACTTCATTTCTGGGGCTGAAAGCGACGAGCATATCGCTCCTGCATTTCTATGATTACAGAGTTCTATTGAGCCGCCATTTTTTTTATGAGATGTCGCCCTCTTGTCGGATTTTATTGAGATTGGTATAACTAATTAGCAACTCATAAACAGAGAAAGACATGACAGGTTTGCGAAGTTTCCGATTGATTTTGGATTATAAACAATCATTTCTAGTGTACCTTTATCTGCCAACACACTCTAGTCGGGCAACAGGAAGTAAGCCTATATATAGCCTGGGCAGCGTCATTTTGAAAGTTAGACGTGTCAACAAGTATAATTCACTGCATAATCGACGTGCTAGAATAAAAAAGTAAACAATATATGAGGTGGGCAAATTCCTTTATAAGTATATATAGCAGTGAAATGACTTGTCAGGTAAGTGGACAATAAGGGTTTTGTGGGTGAAAATTCTGCTCGTGTGTACGAAGATGGCGATCGATTTTTCCATCTAGCTTTCGTTTCAATTTAGATATTATCGGCGAATCTGGGCCACAGTGTCTGAGCTTTGATCGCTATTTTCTGCAAATATCAGCCACCGTCAACAGATGAAACACGTAATTTATAAAAAGTGTCCTACAGGGACAAAGTAGCTCAGTTGGTTAGGCGCCGGACTAGTAATCAGTAGGTCGCTGGTTCAATTCCCGGCCGGGGCACTTTGGGATGTCTTTGGGCAAGACAGTTTATTCCATATTGCTTCTGTCTACCCAGCTGAAAAATGGGTACCTAGCATTAATAAGGCAGTGCTTAGAGCTTGTGTGCTTTATGTCGCCAGCTTCTCTGGAATATCCTTTATGGGATTGAACTGGTTTCCCTGCTAGGGAAGGAAAGACGTGTGAATATTTCGGTGGATACAAGACTATATAAACCAAATACATTCTACATTTGCGAGAATTTACGGTACATACTTAGCTACTTAACACTGTCAAATACATCTTAAGAAATTGAAATATTGTGTGGATGTATTTTGAAAACAATCCCTATAGCATATGAATAATTGAGTGTAATATATCTACATAGCAAATATATCAAAGTCTTTTGAATCCTGCTCAGAAATATTGAAGTTCCCATAAACATTGCTGAGGTGGTTGTCTACTTCTGATGATGGCTGACGCAATACGATTGATTTATATAATAATATATTCATAGATGAAAATAAAGCCATAAATTGCATAGAGTTAAAGCTTATCAGTAGGCTCACCTTGTAAAAAAATGAATGCAAACATGTGTCTAGTGGCCATTAGAAATCCATCTGAAAGTCACTCTGGTAACCATAAGTTTAATTGAGTCTGGCCAAAGATTTGTGAATAAGACAGTAAAAACTGTTTTTGAAATGAACTTTATTCACCTGTGTCTTGCCTTGTCCATTGCACTCAATGAATGCCCTTGGGCAATATGGTACTCTGCATCAGTATAAATTTTTTACCTTTAGATGCAGATTGCCTTTTAGAAGCATCACAAGTTTCCTGTTAACATGTTTTAGAATATGTTTTCAGCCACCATCACACACTGCAGCAATCATTTTCATCAATTTGCATGAAAATTAAATTTGAATGATATAGTTGCAATATGGCATATCTGTCGATTATATCCCAGCTGTTAGTTTTTTTGTTTGTTTCTGACCTCCCTAAATTGTTGCAGACCCTGTTTACTAATCACATGTGTACATGATTGAGCGTGGTAATGGAATACAATATCCAAGTGCATTCAACTGAAACCTCCTATACAATACTATGATGCCATGCCGAACACCTGTGCATCTTTCAACAGTATAGTCCATTGCTTTTCATGCATAACTGAGTTTCTCTAGTTACTGAATAGAGCGAACCTAAAAACTACTCTACAAAATGTACACCTTTAAATGTTAAACATCATTTTGTGGACAACAAAACCGTTTCCACTTTATAACCATATTAAATGACAAAAAAAAAGAAAACATATAATCACCTGTTTGTTTTGAACATATTTTCTTAGCTCAAAAATTGCCAAAAAAAAATCGCCGTGGCATAATATATAAAATGAAAACGTCAGAGTTCACCCACAATGAGTATGGACTTACTAAGGATATCCAAATCATACATAACCCAGACCTAATCATCCATAACCCCCAACAATGAACAATAACTAGTAGATATCTTGTCTAAAACAGAACAGCACCATGCCAAATAAAATGCATTCATTTTCAGTTATAACACAAACCTGTTTTAGCAGAGAATTAGTTTGCACAATGATGGTCAAATATATTGTTTGAAATACTACAAAATGTCAAATCCTTTCCCTCTCATCTTCCAGCATTGTAGAACGCACCAGTTGAAGGTCATTTTCATTCCATTTCTCACCAGCTGGCAGAATGAGGAGAAGTAATATGCTGGCCATATGGGAGGGACTCAATGCTAAAGAAATTAGGAAGTTTGTTCATTATCATTTTCAGCCACTCTGGTAAAAAAAGGGTACCATCTACAAGCGACAGGGCTGATTAAGAGGGAATCCAATGGTGGAACCCCAGCTCTTGTGCAGTGGTGAGCTGGTGCTGAGCAGGGGGGCACATTGGATATAACCACTCAACCATGATCAGGAGGGTCTCCAATGGTGGAACCCCAGCTCTTGTGCAGTGGTGAGCCGGTGCTGAGCAGGGGGGCACATTGGATATAACCACTCAACCATGATCAGGAGGGTCTCCAATGGTGGAACCCCAGCTCTTGTGCAGTGGTGAGCCGGTGCTGAGCAGGGGGGCACATTGGATATAACCACTCAACCATGATCAGGAGGGTCTCCAATGGTGGAACCCCAGCTCTTGTGCAGTGGTGAGCTGGTGCTGAGCAGGGGGGCACATTGGATATAACCACTCAACCATGATCAGGAGGGTCTCCAATGGTGGAACCCCAGCTCTTGTGCAGTGGTGAGCCGGTGCTGAGCAGGGGGGCACATTGGATATAACCACTCAACCATGATCAGGAGGGTCTCCAATGGTGGAACCCCAGCTCTTGTGCAGTGGTGAGCCGGTGCTGAGCAGGGGGGCACATTGGATATAACCACTCAACCATGATCAGGAGGGTCTCCAATGGTGGAACCCCAGCTCTTGTGCAGTGGTGAGCTGTTGCTGAGCAGGGGGGCACATTGGATATAACCACTCAACCATGATCAGGAGGGTCTCCAATGGTGGAACCCCAGCTCTTGTGCAGTGGTGAGCCGGTGCTGAGCAGGGGGGCACATTGGATATAACCACTCAACCATGATCAGGAGGGTCTCCAATGGTGGAACCCCAGCTCTTGTGCAGTGGTGAGCCAGTGCTGAGCAGGGGGGCACATTGGATATAACCACTCAACCATGATCAGGAGGGTCTCCAATGGTGGAACCCCAGCTCTTGTGCAGTGGTGAGCCAGTGCTGAGCAGGGGGGCACATTGGATATAACCACTCAACCATGATCAGGAGGGTCTCCAATGGTGGAACCCCAGCTCTTGTGCAGTGGTGAGCCGGTGCTGAGCAGGGGGGCACATTGGATATAACCACTCAACCATGATCAGGAGGGTCTCCAATGGTGGAACCCCAGCTCTTGTGCAGTGGTGAGCCGGTGCTGAGCAAGGGGGCACATTGGATATAACCACTCAACCATGATCAGGAGGGTCTCCAATGGTGGAACCCCAGCTCTTGTGCAGTGGTGAGCCGGTGCTGAGCAGGGGGGCACATTGGATATAACCACTCAACCATGATCAGGAGGGTCTCCAATGGTGGAACCCCAGCTCTTGTGCAGTGGTGAGCTGGTGCTGAGCAGGGGGGCACATTGGATATAACCACTCAACCATGATCAGGAGGGTCTCCAATGGTGGAACCCAGCTCTTGTGCAGTGGTGAGCCGGTGCTGAGCAGGGGGGCACATTGGATATAACCACTCAACCATGATCAGGAGGGTCTCCAATGGTGGAACCCCAGCTCTTGTGCAGTGGTGAGCCGGTGCTGAGCAGGGGGGCACATTGGATATAACCACTCAACCATGATCAGGAGGGTCTCCAATGGTGGAACCCCAGCTCTTGTGCAGTGGTGAGCCGGTGCTGAGCAGGGGGGCACATTGGATATAACCACTCAACCATGATCAGGAGGGTCTCCAATGGTGGAACCCCAGCTCTTGTGCAGTGGTGAGCTGGTGCTGAGCAGGGGGGCACATTGGATATAACCACTCAACCATGATCAGGAGGGTCTCCAATGGTGGAACCCCAGCTCTTGTGCAGTGGTGAGCCGGTGCTGAGCAGGGGGGCACATTGGATATAACCACTCAACCATGATCAGGAGGGTCTCCAATGGTGGAACCCCAGCTCTTGTGCAGTGGTGAGCTGGTGCTGAGCAGGGGGGCACATTGGATATAACCACTCAACCATGATCAGGAGGGTCTCCAATGGTGGAACCCCAGCTCTTGTGCAGTGGTGAGCTGGTGCTGAGCAGGGGGGCACATTGGATATAACCACTCAACCATGATCAGGAGGGTCTCCAATGGTGGAACCCCAGCTCTTGTGCAGTGGTGAGCTGGTGCTGAGCAGGGGGGCACATTGGATATAACCACTCAACCATGATCAGGAGGGTCTCCAATGGTGGAACCCCAGCTCTTGTGCAGTGGTGAGCCGGTGCTGAGCAGGGGGGCACATTGGATATAACCACTCAACCATGATCAGGAGGGTCTCCAATGGTGGAACCCCAGCTCTTGTGCAGTGGTGAGCCGGTGCTGAGCAGGGGGGCACATTGGATATAACCACTCAACCATGATCAGGAGGGTCTCCAATGGTGGAACCCCAGCTCTTGTGCAGTGGTGAGCCAGTGCTGAGCAGGGGGGCACATTGGATATAACCACTCAACCATGATCAGGAGGGTCTCCAATGGTGGAACCCCAGCTCTTGTGCAGTACCTACACATTGCTGAGCAAGGGGGCACATTGGATTGCTAATAGATACAGGGGCGGATCCAGCTTCCCAATTTGACCTATGCACCATCAGATTATTGAAAGATCGCCACATGTTTTCTCCTATAAATGCCGCGGGGGGGGGGGGGGGGGGGGGGGGGGCTTTTCTACATTTCAAGAATTTAACAGGTAACCTTGTTCTCACTTACTCTCTTGTGGGTACTAATTATTTTACTCTTTTAGCAGGGTGCAAATCTTTTTTCTTTTTTTTTTGGGGGGGGGGGGGGGGAAACTGAAAAAAAATGTTCAGAGCCCATCTTGCAAACTATGAATCATGAACCTTCAAATATCACAGATGCGGAAGGAATGGTAGATTCTACTCCATTCAAACTTATTTCGAAATTGCTGTGGAAATTAAGAGAAATGCAAAATTCACCTATCCAATTCCATAACTTTTTAAGATAAAAATGTCAAAACCGTTTTCTATAAATATGTCAATTTAAAGCAAATCTGTTAAATTAGATACTCAAATTGCATGTTGATTTGAAGCGATTGTGACTTGATGCAATTCCATAAAGAGAAAAGGGTCAACAACCTCTCCTGATTGCGTCTTAGATAAATGAAAACAATTGAATATTAAACCAGCAGGTCAACCTGAACAGGCTAATCTCAAAGAATAGCCCAAAAGTCTTGCTCTGCGCATGTTGGCGCTCAGGTTTCTATGGAATGTAAATGATACAAGAGCCCTGATTGGTCCTCGTTCCCTTGTGACCCCATGCTGATGCCAGATTAGAGACCCCTGACATGTTCAGGCCTTCACTATAGCGCATACAGTAATTAGTCTCTTGCTACATATCCATTCTTTTCTTTGTCTAAGATTGTGTGCAAGCCTGTGGGAGCCATTCTAGCAGCAGGTATTTTACTTTTCCTAATGATAGCCTGAACATTCACTGTTAATTATGAGGAAATGTGTGGCGGCTTTAATTGATATAAAAATCTCAAATGACCCTATGTTCACAAAGTCTCCTAATTAATGTTATATAAATGTTCTGAGACTATCAAGTTTCTGTATGTAACGCCGATGTAACGCTAAGCTTATAAGAAACTGGGGATCCGCATGTTCGTTGCCCTACAGGGGTTTTATTATGAAGAAAGGGTGTCAATTTCGGTTCTTAACACAAGGTTTTGGAATAAATACACGGATCTCCTACAAAAACAACACAATCGTTCAAACCCATTTAACCATGCATATTTGGCAAAACAAAAATTATTAGACGTTATTCAGTCAAGACTGCCGTCAAAATAGATTGGCATTGTCACTGGTGCACCCTTAATCAGGATGCATCACTCAGTCGGAAGTGCAATTGATGGTGGGAGAGGATTCCACCCCCCCCCCCCCCCCCCCCCCCACCCCCCCCCCCCCCCCACCCCCCCATTCTACCCCATCCTGCCGCACCTGGCGCACAATGGCGACTAGTCAGACTCCCCAGAGAATATGCTAGCCTGGTTGTCCGGAGCTTTAGATTATACACATTTCCGGTCATTTTACTTCCTGCTCTACAGAGACAGACGCCATTACGAAAATATCTAACCTCCCAAAGTTGGATCGCCATTGCTTCCCAAACAATTACAAGTAATGGCGAGTTTGGACTTTTAAAATTGACCGATGCACTTTGATATGAAACGATGCACTTTCAAGATTGATCGATGCACGTGCATCGATGCAAACTGGTGTGGATCCGCGCCTGAGATACTATTATTTGCATCAAACCATCCTATTCGTTAGACCACAGACCTAGTGAAATATAGGGAGAAGGAACAGCTGTTTCTTGCATACATAACTTCACAGCAATGCGCGTGACTATTCGCTTTTGAGGATTGATTCAATAGCCCTGTCATTCACATCTGCTCATTATGAAATATGATCAGACGGAGCACTATATATCGTCATTGCAGGATGGTGTAAACATACACCACTCTCCTTTTATCCCATTCTTGCTGGCAGCAGCTAGCATCCAAAGAAACGAATGACTGACTGAATGAATGACTGTTCTGCTTATCTTTCTAAAGAAAATTATCCGTTAGAAAATATTTGTAGTAATGTGGATAAGAACCCAACCAACATCTTTATTCCAAA
>OZ012684.1:36092615-36262615 GCA_963942565.1 Maea johnstoni
AGAGAGAGAGAGAGAGAGAGAGAGAGAGAGAGAGAGAGAGAGAGAGAGAGAGAGAGAGAGAGAGAGAGAGAGAGAGGAGAGAGAGAGAGAGGAGAGAGAGAGAGAGAGAGAGAGGAGAGAGAGAGAGAGATGAGAGGGGGAGGGAGGGAGGAAGGGGGGAGAGAGAGAGAGAGAGGAGAGAGAGAGAGAGAGAGAGAGAGAGAGAGAGAGGAGGAGAGAGAGAGAGAAGGAGAGAAGAGAGAGAGAGAGAGAGAGAGAAGAGAGAGAGAGAGAGAGAGAGAGAGAGAGATGAGAGAGAGAGAGCAAAATCAACAAGAACCTAGTCTGGGCCTCTAAGTATTGCATAATACAAGACTGATTTATCATAACTACGATAAATCCAACTTAAATACTTTCCCATTAAGGCGTAAGTACAAATCAGACCTAAAGCCAGCACTGATTCTTCACAACATTACTGACCCTTGAGCATGCTTTAGATGAATGTCCAGGTGGACTTGAGGCCAGCAGATCTCACGCTAGACCTGGGTTATGGGTCAGAGCAGTGGATCGACCGATATACCCTTCTTGCAGCCAATAGGCATGCTCTATTTTCTCAGGCCGGTTCTTAATGACCCCATTGCAGAACTAATCTTATGCGGCTACTTAGTGGCATTGAACAACAACCTGTAACCGTAGATTGAGAACTGGGGCTAATGTGATTGTACAGTAATTGCCCCCCCCCCCCCCACACACATCTACCCTGCATGTATCTAACTCTCTGAATGTAGCCTAGTTTCCCAGTAATCAAAAGAGAGTTTTTTGTACACTGAGAACCACCATTTATAAACAGATATTGTAACACATTGCAGGGAAAACATGATTTGTTTGTTGTTGTGGGTGGCGGCTACACACCTAGTATGATTGTTACATTGGCTTCCTCCCGATGCTCAGCTTATTTTGGTTGAGTGCAGGTTTGTAACAGTAGCAGTGGACATGTAAACAATCACGCCACTGACGACATGCAGCGGGCCCGCTGGCTCTGGCTGCTACACAGACCCAGTGACTACAACAAGCCACATGCAGATATATTTAATAGCAGCAGTCTCAGACCAGGAATCTGAAAATGACATCCTAATAGTAGATAAATGGCACTGCTGTACACTAGAGTGGTGTGCTGGGATTCTGGCGTGGCCACTCATGCCTTTTCTGTATCAGGGCTGTAGGAGGGACATCCATCGATACCAGTCCTGGCAATAGAAGGGACCAGCTTAGAACACATTCCAGACAGATAGCAGATTGTGGTGTGTTGAAAAAAACAGAAATTTACTGTACAGATGAACCGGCTCAATCAGGATGGAGGTGGACCCTAATTTTCTGTCCGGATTAGGCAAATCCGCATTAAGCATAAAGGCATAAGTAGAAGAATTTTATTAGCAAGCACCCACGGCAAGGCGTGTACATATCAAAAATCAAGACGGAATCGTGACCCACAGACTATATATTTACAACCCTCACCCCATATCTCCCCTCTTTCCCTGACACTCCCACCACATTCCCCTGTCTATTTAACTGACTGTCCTCTTCGTTTCTTGTGGGAGAGGACATTATTTCTGCTTTCTGTGGCAATGACTTGGGCGCGTCATGTCATGTGATAAGGCGCACCCAATTCATGATTCGGGATAAAGCATGCTCTTAACCTTAAATGGTAAAGAGCGTGCCTCTAAAATTTGTCCGGTTTCAGCGAGGTACAGATTAAAATTGTCCGTAATAAGCATTGAAATTTGCATGTTAATGCCTAGCACAAATAACCAGTCGACTTTCTTGACTTCAAGCACAAGGTCACGGGTTGTCAACTACCACTACCCCCTTACCATCGCGCAAGCCCCTCACAAGCTCTTTCCAAGTTCTTTAGAAGTTGAACCATAAGCAGCTACTTCAGCTTATTACAAGCGTTTTAATAAGCTGCAGTCAAGCATTCAAGCAACCAATTTGAGCAACTTGACCATCCATGCCTTGAGCCATCATGCAGCTCCAAGTCCTGATAACGTACCAACAAAACTGCTTGTGCCCAACTTTTACCGCTTACATGGGCAGCTTATTTCAGTGTTGCTGTCAAGCTGCTCTCATGTGCCACGCTTTTGCAAAAGCGTGACGCTCGTGGAGCAACCTGTCAGCTGCTTGCTTCTACTTAGCAGCCACTTAAGCGGTAACTGATTTAAGCGGCAAATTGCTACTTAGCAGCAACTTATGTAGCAGGCAAAACTCCACAAGCCTCTAGATGAGTTGTGGGTACTTGCCAGCTACTTTCTGACAACTTGTTACAAGTTGCCAAACAACTTGTGGACTACTCTTACAGATGACTTGCTTGCTACTCTCCCACAACTTGCTACAAGTCATCAGATGACTTGTGGACAGCTCTTACGGATGACTTGCTGGCTACTCTCCCACAACTTACTACAAGTCATCAGATGACTTGTGGACAGCTCTCACAGATGACTTGCAGACTGCTTTCCCACAACTTGTTACAAGTTGTCAGATGACTTGTGGGCTACTCTCAAAGATGACTTGCAGACTGCTTCCCCACAACTTGTAGCAAGTTGCCTGAAGACCAATGTAGCCTTTAATTGATACAGGAAGTTAGGGAAAGAGGGATATCTGAGGGCTGGCTACAGGGAGAGAGGGTGAACATGTGCCAGAGAGAGGGGAATAACCACTTTCCAAACAGTGTAGGGGAAAAAGATAGGTTTAATTAAGGGCCAAAACATACAATGATATAAAGCAGAGGGTTGTCCATGCACTTAGTAACAGTGACAGCAAAAAGGAGGAGTAGTTGAAGCACTTACATAGGGGTAATGACCAGTCAAATGAGGAGCAAGGTTCCATGAGATGCCTGCAGGTAAAATGTCTGCCAGGAGAGAGGTCACATGACTAGTGCCATGTGCTCTGGTCAGGTGACCTTCACACGCTGCGGATTGCTAGAGGGAACTCTGAAGTCTAACAAGCAGCCAGTAAGCCTTGATGAACTATGGTTGAAAAGTTAAAGCTAGACAAGCTTACTACAAAGCTGTTCAGATTATGTCTCGTCAAATTGCTATGTCTGATAAGCGTTTCCTAAGCTGCAGTGATCTTTCGGCAAAGAGGTGAAGTCAGACAAGCTGTAACTAATCAGTAGACAAGTGCCTACCAAGTGGCTCAGCTTGTAGGAAGCGTCTCAGCTTGTGGCAAGCTGTACAAGTTTTTCTTCGCTAATAACTTGGGAACAGCTTAGCAGTCACTGCCAGAGACTTGTGAGCAGCTTTTACCGCTTGCGCTTGGTAAGGGCCATTGGATCATCCTGATTTAGGTTTATATTAGGAATAGGAACAATGAGGATAAGTTCCATACTATCAAATGTTTCACTGCTGGTGCTGCATGCATGGCTGTTTAATGCATATGGGGATTTAATGAGATGCTTCCTGTGCCAACTCCATGAACACATAACTGTTATATCCTTCAAACCCCATGCAACTTGTGAGCAGTCTTTTCTACTTCATTGGAATGTAACTCACAAGTTCCGACACAGTCAACAATATCTCTCATTTACAAGCAACAGAAAGATAAACAGGAATTTGTAATAAATTTTCTTGTCCACATGTTAACTTTGGAAGCCAATCATTAAATGTTAATTACATTTCCAGATATACATTACAAAATGAGGTGGACTTAACTTTTGAAAAACAAACTCTGAACTAACCAGAATACAAACTTTCTAGTCCATAAAATACTAAATTAATACATTTTCTGTACATAAGTGTAGGTTCAACAATAATTTTTCTCCAGCATGCCTAGAGACTGAAGCAATATATTGACTGAAGCCTATCAATATCAGTATGCATTACAACACCGAGGATAACAGAATCTAGCATAATAAACAAACTGATGTCACCTGAGATATACTTATACAAGCGACACGTTCCTCATGGCATGACCAAAGCTGACAACTTTCCCTACTACTTTGCCTACAAACTTGGATTAAGAAAAGAAGTGTTGGTCTTCTAAGCTACAAATACCTTTACAAAAAAGCATTTTTCGTTGGCTTTTAGAGGAACGAATGAAATCATGATTGAAAAATTGATTATTTTTATTTCCTTTAGCCACCTACAAGAACTGCCTTCATTTCAAGAGAGAACTGTATCTCTGAGACCACCTCAGTGCTGTGTGGTGCGCTGCAGCACGAATGGGACAATAGTGTCTGGTCCACTCTTCCTGACATGTGTTTCCTGTCTCCTTGCATTACCCCATAAACATCTTATGCACAGAGCCCTGAGCAGGGTCTTAGCCAGGATTTTGGAACTGGGTGCCTAAAATTGGCAGTTGTAAAATTTTTGGGTGTCCAAATTTTTAAGGGGGATCACAATATACTCATATTTCAACCATGAACATGTATAAATTCATCAAAATAAGGCATGATATCATTAAACAATGTCATGGGAATTATAAGGAGATGAAAACATTCAATTATAAGCTTGAGATTGAGATTTTTAGAAATTCCACACTAAAAAATTTGGGTGTCCTGAGGGGTTCTTTTTAAGGGTTTGGGCGTCCAAAAAGGCACCCAGACGCCCTGCTGGCTAAGACCATGGCCCTGAGACCAAGTCATGCCATCTCACAAGGAAGATACTACATGGGCTGTACAGTCACAAGCAAGCAGAGCCGCACCCACTTTTGTTAAGTAATAGGATTACACACAAACAAACAAATGAAATGGAATATACATGTACAAGTAGATAGAGGGGTTCCCATTCGATAACACCAGGAATATGTATACATATATGTTCCTGATATCACTTCGGGAGATAAGAAAGATTCTGAAATCTTGAACACTTTTGTTGACTTTTCTAGACCCAACTTAATCTATAAACATCAGTTGTATCGATATACTATAGCCCCCTTCCCCTTTGGTTAAAAAATACTCTTAGACCTGCTCAATACATGTGAACATAAAGGACCACAACATTTCCACAGTACTTAATTTTATTCAATTTATGAATTTATATATAGTTATACCACAAGGGATCATTATTGACTGAAACCTCAATGAAATAAATGACAAACATAATGAACAATTATGGTGAATTCAGTAATTTGCAATATAGCAATCCATTTTTCCATCTTAGATCATCATATACCTTCCTGCCCTCCCCTACCTTTGCAAAATGGAAAAGTCTACTATAATGATATACCAGACCCAATCATTTGGCCTGTTGCTGAATGTAATAGAACAAGGAAGGGGGATCATGGATGATTCACTGGCTTGGCTTAGACACAGATTTCATTAGTTTTGATAACTGACATATGTGAGGCAATCAGGTGAGAAACATTTATATCAGTCTATGGTACAGAAGAGTCAATTGTTGCATGTATCTTATCTAGGAACTGGCACCTTTAAAATTTTCACAATTCAATACAATATTGATATTTCCTTAACAATACGACACCTTAACAATATTTATCAATTAAGTCTATTTTATATATATTTCAAATCTTAATTTATACAATACAAAACTTAACTTTTTTAATACAACAATTTTTCAATTTCGACAACGGCATTTGGTTATGTGTCAAGTAACGGGATCTATCCCTAATCTTATCTGAAGATATTCTTAGAGGTGATAAGAATATTGGTGTATGAGGAGGATCATGGGGGGTTTAGTGTGGCAAGGACAGTATTTAACTAACTCTCTATTAGGATAACATACATAATCTATCAATATAGGGAAATATCTTACCTATTATGCTGCTGGTGGCTAATTTGGCCAATACAAAATGACGTAAAAAAACTTTTAAATGGCTGATATCCTGGCATTTGGGTACTCATCTGAGAGTACTCGACAAGAGCTTTTCTATGAATACCAACATGACAAGGTTTAGATGGTATGATTGGTCTTTGTGCTCTTGTGCTTTTGATGAAAGTAGCCTCAGCATTGAAAGGGTTAAAGAGCAGGAGATAGATTCCTGTGAGCCATAAGAAAGTGTTTTAGTAGAAAGGTTCTATTCATAACTGAACAAGAGTGGGATAACATTTCAAATAGTTGAAGGATCCTTAATTAACAGGCCACCAAATTCAGGGTTTTCAAAGCTGTCACCTATATGCAATGTCTATCATCAGCTCTAAACATACTTTATACCTATTTGTATCATGCTGGATCACAAAACAACACTTAAATGCATAGAATATTTGTCTTTGGCTTCATCTTTCTGAAAACTGCCAATAGTAAGTTCATACCAAATTCTAGAATAATCTACTGAGGATATGAAAACCTGAATAGTTTTTAACCACACAGTACAAATATACTTCCCTGCAACTATCATATCAGTATTAATTTTATCACAAGTAAAGATTCATAGATTCGTTTAGCTTTATTTCTTTATCCCATAAATCACTTCAACCACATAAAAAGCCTAGGTCATATATCTAGACGAAAGCAGGATGTAATTCAAGATAACTATAAATATTATTCAGAAACCTCTAATTTACTCTCCTTTAAATAAGTAGCGTTTTTGCAATATCTTAAACTGGAACTTAAAATGATCTTAGTCTCATAGAGTTGTTTTTGGAATAGAAATTCAAGCACTGCTCATTTGCATGAGCAGTGCCTTTAATGAGTGAGTGGGCTGTACATAGAGCAGTTGGCCTCTCTCAAGCAATGTGGCAAGTACTCGGTGGCTTGTCTGTGTAGTTCGCTGTGCACACAGCGAGCTTCTCTGCTGCCACTGCGCCGCCCGCCTTCACCACCTCCGCCACCTCAGAGACCGCTCAGAGACAGACATTGAGTGGAGAACCATCACAAACAACAGCCATGGATTAACAACAATGGCAGCAGAAGGCCTCCTCCTGCACAGAAAGTTACATTTAAACATTTTGGAGTGGCCTATGGATGATGTTTTATCTAGATGGAAAAATAGGACTGGTAGGGGTAAGTTTTTAAACACACAGTTCTTATGAATTACCCACATGAGGCAGCTGGTAATAAACATTCATTCCGTGTGGCAAATGATCACTTGTGATAATTCCTACAGTAACATTTAAAGAAGACACCTGGGTCTACTGTTGCTAATCAATTTTAAACGGGCTGCATCAACATATCTTAGTATGGTTATCAGGGGTAGCTTTTATCACACAGCTGTTGCAAAATAATTCCTGGGTCATAATATAGCTAATTCTACTTAAATTCTGACAGGGCTCAAAACATACTTCATGTTGTTTGAGTTTGTAAGTTGTCCTATGGGCAAAAAGAGGCAAGCTAATGACATGGACGGGTTCCATATGGTCATCTAACCCAGCCATTATTACAACTCATCTCGTTTTAATTTACCAAGGTTTTGAAAATAACTTTGCAAATAAGCATTAATTGATAAAATATTTGAAGAGGAGTTGGTTTTGATACATTCAACACTTCATATTGATAATGAAGATTTTGTCTGCAACATATAATCAAAATAGTGGAGCAGTTCCATGTGCTGAGGGTGAATGGATAAGTCTAAAAACTACTTGAATCACAAAATGAATGCTACTTTAATAAATATATATATATATATATATATATATATATATATATATATATATATATATATATATATATATATATATATATATATATATATATATATATATATATATATATAAAAAATATATATATATATATGTATATATATATATATATATATATATACACACACACATATATATATATATATACATATATATATATATATATATATATATATATATATATATATATATATATATATATATATATATATATATATATATATATATATATATATACCATATATATATATATACATTTATATATTTTGATATATATATATAAATATATAATATATATATATATATATATATATATATATATATATATATATATATATATATATATATATATATACATATATATATATATATATATATATATATATATATATATATATATATATATATATATATATATATATATATATATATATATATATATATATATATATATATATATATATATATATATATGTATATATATATATATATATACCAATATACATGTGGGACTATGGATGTCAAGAAAAGTGTGAAGGGGTTAAAAGCCCTGCTCTATGTAGAAGCAATCTTATCCTGGACATATAATGGATGTTTCAATGCCAGGCATGCCACATTATCTGCTTCACTTCAACCTTGAGTTCATCCAATGCCTTGGGGGTTCCAACACAACTCTTGCCTAAGATAGCAGCTCCGGATCCTAAACCAGTATCAGGGAGAAATACACTTCTCTCATGGGATTTAATATTAGTGGCCCTGTTAAGGCCATGGAGAGAAGAGAGATTGTGTGTTCATCCACCCAGTCTAAGCTTGTAAAAGAGTAAAAACATAAAGACTTTAAAGACATCTTAAGAAACTTTCAGATATCAGGATTTCTCAATAAGTGAAGGAATTTAGTAAGTAAAAGCCTATGTAATCTGATATTAAACTAATTTTGTGTTTGAGCATATTTGAGTTACAAGGAATTCTGTTTCCCTTCTTGTGGAAAGTCACACATGTTTCATGAATAGAAGTATTTGTACACAGCTACTCAACAGAAAAAGCCGTTGAAATAATGTTTCTAAAGAGGAAGTCAGTGGTCAAACTATAGTGGTAGGTTTCTGATTAATATATTGAAACTCAACCATCATTTGCTACATTAACCAGCAACCAATCTATACTATTGAATAATTGCTTTCAAGCAGATAAGTGCCGAAAGAGATGGTTGGGAATCCATGCACACCTAGATGACTTCTAAAAGTGAGATATAAATATGTGCAGTCTCATGAGCTTCTATATTACCAATCAAAATAATGCCACAACATTTCCCTAAATCACATATTTGCATCGTTAAATAAAACAACTCTTTATAACGAAGCAGATGATAATGCTGCAAGAGTGATAAGAATATTGAAAATATCAAGTCACACCTAGTATTAGTATGACTAAAATATCTATCTTTGACATGTTGATAATACAGATCTAGTCTGTTTGCTAAATCCCACTGCGTTTGCTCTATTAATCATTTATATTGAAGTTACACCCTGTAAGTTGTACTTGACTTGTTATTCTGTTGTCGGCCATGAGACCTGGCAGCTTGTTTTTAGCATGTAATTTATTGCTGATTTGCAATAAAGATTATTTACCTATCGATACAGCTGTGGTTTACAATGTTTTCTCTAGTTTGAGCTGGTTTACGAGACAAAGAAAAAATGTAACATATGATAAATGTGTCACACTAGTTGATAACTGGGAAAATTTACATAGGCTGAGTTAGTGTTCATGTAATGTAGTTCCTGACTTATTTCACACTGCTTTGGCATCACACAAAATTTGGTTAGATAGCTGTTGCTTGAGTAGAACACTCAAACCATTTCCTTTTCTGAAAGATCGACTGATTGAGTGTGATGTAAACACCAGACCTGCTATTTGAAAGCAGAATGTAAGTGGGTTTTAATTAACATTTCTCCTTCAAGTATTTCTTACAATATGCTTATACCATGTAGAAATCATATCAAGTCTGTGAGATTTGGCCACTGCAAGCGTAAATAGGCTAACAATACTCAAGGAGAACACATATTTAAGAGTCAAACCTTATCATATAACAGCAATATTAATTAAACCTTTGATATCACCTCAAGGAACAAATGCACCCATTTGGTCCTACTGAGAATAGCCCAGCCATCCATGCACACTATTGGCACCATTTTTGATCATGCTGTGAATGCTCTACTGCAGACACCCCGGTGCACTAATCGAGCCACATTACTTCAAGCCTCAAAGGCTCAAGGAATGCCTCTACTTCATAACCCTTGCAGTGTGCACCACTAACTGTTATAATAACAGAGAGGCTGCTAGAATCACACAGAATTCCTCAAATGTAATATTTGATGGTGTTTACCACCGTACTCATGTCAGACCTCTGACTATTCCTATTGGGCTGGGGTGCAGAGACCATGGTTCTTATACCATACATAAGAGTGGTGTAACTCATTCCTACCCAGCCTGCTAAGCTGTCTCCCGAATTCTTTGGTGATACCATATAAACTAGCTCATGTGCTAGACATGGTGGAAAGACGGTATCGGCTCAAAAATGAAAATATACAGTACTATAGTTTTTACAAAGTGTAATTGTTACAGCGTGTGTCAAATGAGGAAGTATACTATACTGGTATTTTTCTGCCATGCAAGGCTGTATTATCAAATTCCATTGGTGAGTGGATCAACAGTACCATCACAAGTCATTGGCAACTTGATCAAAATGCCTAAATTGTCTAAAAAAGGAATCAATCCCTGGAACTTATGGATCATTGAGACATGTCAAACAAGTGGTTTGAATTGTGCTGGACCAGTTGATATTGGGGGAAGCCCTGTATCAAGCAAGCTACTGTAAAACCCATTATTATCGCGCTCCTATTAATTTCACGCATTTCGCGCTAGATGCTGATAACGTGTATATTACTGGCGCTGATATACATTCAAAATAGCATAACAATGCCCGATCTAGTGGTGATACAGTTAATGCGTGTAATTAAATGGCCACGATCAGATTCAGAAAGCAGATGCGTGAATAATAATGTGCGTGGTTATAAAGGGTTTTACAGTATCCAATAGCTCATTATCAGAGCCTACCTGGTAAGAGGATGAATGCTGCTAACAAGTGCCCTCACAGCTGCTGCGTTACTATGGATAGGAAAGTTTAGTAAGTTTCTCAAAGGGCTGATATTCATAGGCAGGGTATCTTATGAGTAGATTTTACAGTAGTAGACTCTTGTGAAAATATTTGACAGGCTTGTTTCTTCTTATTTGAATAATAAAGAATAAGTCAGAGACATTTCAATTCCTAACATCAAATTTTAATAACTTCAATCCCTGATGAACACTTTCATTACCATAACTTGACGTGGACTGAAAAGACGGATGAGTAAACACATACCAATATGTTTGCCTGTACATGATAACCAATACCAACTAAAACAGAGTTTTAGAATAGAAAAAATAGCAAAATAGCAGTATTTCTTTCTCATGTGGCAGCAGATGTGTTAGATTTTGAAATAAAATCTGCGAGACTTGGCTCATGGCCAAAAAGGTAGGCAAGTGCATTTTACATATGGCTGCACTTACAGGGGCCAAGGGATCTAGGAACTTGAACCATTAGAAAGTCTGAAGAGAGTGCACTCCTCAGTTGATATGTACTTATCTGTGAAGCCTTATTTAACCCTTATTGTGCTATTATGCTGGACAGGGGCTTATCCCTCATACTGAATAGATTCTTCGCAACAAATTACGTTGCATTGCTATGGCGCCGTCAGTGGGGTGTAACTTTATCCTGCCATAAAGGCAAAATTATAATCAAAATATTTGAAATAAAATATACTACCTGAAACTACTGTTCTTGTTCTTTTTAATTATGTTTCTTTTGTAGATATTTCTAATAATTTATATAAAGTTTGATCAGTGTAAACCTAAAGATTTGTAGAGACCATGCTGGTTTTGATTTAACATTAATGAAAAATCAGGTTTTCAAAATGCATTAACCCAGCTTTAGCCTTAGATTTCACAAGTTTTTCATGAGTATTTCTTTTCAAAAATGTTATAGTCAGAATCCTTATCAAAAACTGATGCATAATAGAAAAAATAGTATTTGTTTCTTCGTTTTATTTTGTCATTTAGCGATCCTAAAGCAAAGGGAATGCAAGTAAATAAGTAAATAAAGTACATATTCTTATTCCCTGACATCCATTTGATATAAAAATTAACTTTATTGAATTTAGGATGTCAGGGATTAGCAAATTCCGAGCGAAATACAAAACCGGAAGTACTCGATTTAGTAGCGCCGGCGAGCTGCGAAGTGCTGTCAGCATCGCAAAAGATCGATTCCAGCGAGTATCACTGTTGAATTATTACTATTATTAATGTTTTCCTTTGTCAATCTGACAAAGAAAGACATGTGAGAATAGGTGAGATAGTTATTTCACCTATTCTCAAGTTATTTCGCGAAACTTGTTGGATAACTTCTTGATTAATAGAAGTTACCCAACATGGCGGCGGCCTGCGATCGGCAGCCATGCAGACCGGGCAGGGCTCGTGAGTAGCAAACGTAAGTAGCTTTTTGATACCGGGCGCCGCCTGTGAGCCGCGCTGTGAGGGTTAAACTAAAAAAATTGGATCTTCAAGTTACGGAAGGAAAAGGAATGCATACCTTATATATAGCTTCACCCCATATAAAGGTATTCGGTTTATAGTCTTGTATCCACCGAAGTGCTCACACGACCTTCTTCCCCTAGCAGGCACTGTACATACAGAAACCATTTCAATCCCCCGGGGGATATTCCAGGGCAACTGGCAGCATATAGCGCACACACTCTAAGCACTGCCTTATTTATGCTAGGTACCCATTTTGCAGCTGGGTAGACTGAAGCAATATGGAATAAACTGTTTTGCCCAAGAACGACCAAAGTGCCCGGAGTGGCCAAGAATCGAACCAGCGACCCTCTGATTACTAGTCCGACACCTAACCAACTGAGCTACTTTGTCCCACTAATATAAATGGAACCCTGAGGCCTTCTAGTAGATCAGTATGCACAGCCACATATCAATTTATATATTTGTATTCACAGTCAGGTCATGATGATACAGGAGAAATATTAGGATACCTTGAACCCTCTATAAGAATCCTGCATTTACCCCTGCAATCTCAAGAGTGGATACAGTGGTGGTAGTTAGAATCCTGAGGTCTGATAAATGTACATTTATGATAGCCAAAATCTTTTACTACAATACCATTTCAGATCAAACTTTATGAAGATATATTAAATAAGTGTTCTTCATATTGTTACTTGACATTTAGGTTTGGGTTTGACAAATATGCATATGTGAAATGATGAAAATCAGTTTGTAAGTGCTTGAAAAATATCTGCTGGGCATTTTAATCAATTCTCGATCAGGTATGAAATCATAAAAATAAAAAAGAATGCAGAAAGATCAGTTTCCAGAGTGAGTGATCTATTTCTGTTTTTTTTTTTTTTTTGTGCACTTTAAAACATCAAAAAGCCAAGATATGCGCCTCAATGAATCTGTCAGATTTTGTTAGTTTTAAGACATCATACAAAATTCTTGAAAAGAACCACAGAGGCACAAGCATTCCAACAAAATGTTTTACAGAGGAAACTGAGTAGGGCATGAGAGAGAAGAGGGGGAGGGTTGCATGTTCTTTCACACCCCTAAGAACTTGAACAGTTATATATATGTCAAGGGTCGGCTAATATCAGAATGTTTTAGTTTATTATGGCTGTGTAAGCTATGATATGAGCAGTGGCAGGCAAATATTGGTAGAATATTTTTTTTTTTACATAATTGGACTGTCCTGTGCCATAAGTGTAATGGAATGGTTCTCCTTTGAGATTGTGTTGGTCCTTTTTCAGTTTATCAAAGTAGCTTAGGTGTGGTGCAGTAAACATACCAAGTAATAGGGGTCTGTGTGCTTGTTCAGGCAAATACGGTAACTAGGCATGGAAACTTTACCTATGCTATCTGAAATTTAAGCAATTATATTTTCTTTACTTGCAGGGGTAAGGACAAGCAACAGAGTACCATGTTCAAGACCATCAGCCGTAGGATTTGCAGAAAAGTTGTGATGGTCATGATTCCTATTTTCCTTATCTTCTACTTGCTCATCTATGAAGCCGCCATCTTAGGTGGTCCTCTACTGGTGCCTGGTGACCTTCAAGCCAAGAAAGCCATGAACTGGCCAATGACAGTGAGACCCTTGGCAAAGGCTCCCACAAAACCTCGCAGCGCAACCAAAAAACAACCAATCTCTTTGCCTACAAGACGTTCTGCCCTCAACAAAAAATCTGCCCAATCCAAAAAACTGTACAAGCTAAGCGGAAAGGGTAAAACTAAATCCCAAATAGTGAAATCATGGAGAGGATACAAAGCCCTGCAACAAGAAGTTGAAGCTTACAAGAAAAGGGCCCTATCACGCTTCGACTGTGCCTCCCTCATACGGGGAGACGAGAAAACAGTTAAGGTTGCAAACACTAATAGCAAATCAGGAATCAGCCCAACAGAGAACAAATACTTATTAGGTGCTACCAAAAATTGCTCAACATTTTTACGAGATAATTATTATCAGAAAACACCTCTTTCACCAGAAGAGGAGAATTTTCCAATTGCCTATATACTGACAGTGCATAAAAATGCAGAACAGGTGAAAAAACTCCTCAAGGCAATCTACACTCCTAACAATGTCTACTGTTTCCATATCTGTAAAGGGGCCGACAAAAACTTCCAGGATTCCATTGAATCGCTGAGTAAGTGTTTCAATAATGTCTTTGTGGCATCCAAGTTAGAACGGGTCATCTACGGCGGGTACTCAAGACTAAAGGCTGACATCAACTGCATGCAGGACCTGACAAACTACCATCTGCCTTGGAAATATGTAATAAATATCTGTGGTCAAGATTTCCCGCTGAAAACCAATGGAGAAATGGTGAAATATATGAGCTCACTGAGAGGTAAAAATGACATTCCAGGGGTGATTCGCAATGATACTATGATCATAGATAGGACACGTTACATCTATAAAGTATCATCCAACAATCGTGGCGAACCTTTCATGAAAAAAACTAATCTTATCAAAGCATCCCCGCCCCCACACAATATCACCCTTATTTGTGGAAGCGCCTACTACATAGCTTCAGTAGAGTTCATCCGTTACATTCTCACCAGTAAGGTGGCTCAGGATCTTTTATCTTGGCTAAAGGACGCCTATAGCCCTGATGAGCACTTCTTGGCGACCGCAAACAGACTTGCCGATGCACCAGGGGGCACCACCCTCCTCAACTGGAAATCTAGGGTGCGCGCAATCAAGTGGAAATACTTTGAGAACAAGCAGTACCCTCCCTGTCAGGGATACTATGTGCGATTTATTTGTGTGTATGGTCCTGGGGATCTGAATTGGCTTGCTAAACAAGCTCATCTTTTCGCTAATAAATTTGACATCAATACCGATCCAGTGACATTGCAGTGCTTATCAGAGGAAATAGCAAACTCTACATGGAAACAAGCTGTCTCAACCCTTGAGAAATTGAAACAACACCAACTGTAAAAAGATCCTGGAAGCAAAAAAGCTTTTCTCAACCCATTCATGCTTAGAGTTTGCCTAAAAAAGTATCGTCTGGATTTGAATTTCCAATGCTTATGAAAATAATTGAAGGCTTAAAACATATTAACAGGATAGTTGCAGTTTTAGCCTTGATGATCATTTACCCTTGAAATGTTTTCCAAAATATACTTTTGTCTGAGAGATACCAAAGATAGTTGGGCCTCTTTTGGGTGCAGTTTATTTTTTACCACCATGGTATCTCCACAACTATCATAGGAGCATATGGCAGTGTTCAAGTGAACTCTAGGTATGAAGGGGTTAAGGAAATGATGCAAAAAGAACTTTAAAACAACACCCAGACATGGTTGCAACAAAGGTCTTCAGGAGTTCATATCTCCCCATCCATGCTTACAGCAGCCATAAACTAGCAAAATTTAATTCATCAATTCAAATTGAAATTGTATATTCAAACTAGTCTCAATTATTCACTAGTGAAAGAAATTTCATTTAAGTGTAATATTGATAATGAAAATTTAGGTGAGATCTATTTTTATGCACAGCCTGTACAAATGTAATTTTTGTTCTAAATGACACCACAACAGATTTTCTGCATTCCTCATATTGCACTTTGCATTTGTGATAAACATATTCCTTGCATATTTTACCAGGACTTGCTTCATCTTAATATCTTCAACATATCATCAAAACGTTTAGCTTGAAATTGCTCATCATTCACCAATGACAATTTGCTTTCATCTTCTTCTGCTCTTGCTGTCCAGATGATATATCAGCTTTATAAAACAAACAAACCTGCTTATATTTAAAAAGTAATCTTTCAAATAGATTTGAAAGAATATAGTTTTTCATTTAAATAAATATAGTGTTAATTCACCTGTTGATTTGCAGGAAAAATTCATAACTATGAGATTTCCGCCAATCTTAAAGCTGTATTGGCCCGTTAATTGTCTTTCCCTGATATGTAACAATCCTGCATGAAGTTTTACAACCAGGAGGACTTAACATTTCAAAACAGATACTGGGCGTAATGGCCTTCCCCAAACCCTTAATTACCCCTACTTTGATAATAACCCTATTCAGTTTGACTTAATTGGCGCTGTAGGTCTGTGTAGGATATAATGGACTGGATTAAATTACTAATGCTCATAGAACCAGCTTTTATGACACTAGAGATTATCTCAACAATACAGGCAATATTTCAAAGGATTCTAGGGCTTTTTTCGTTACATGATTAAAGCCAATTCATTCACTTCATGAAAGATTTCAGGAGTGTTGTATTTGTTGTCAGAGCACCTTGGTAGTTGGTAATCAATGGGTTAATCAGGTAGCCATATGGTCTAGATCAATTCCTGCACGTTCATCAACACAATCAGTAAAGGTGACCCAAATGACCCATGAACTGACCCAACCTGGGTAAGACAGGACATTGTATATTCAACAAAGATAGCACAACTATTCAGGGTCAAATTCTCTGATTAAGGCAACACTAATACATACAAGAAGGAGCATTACTTACAAGATCACGCCCATTAAAATGTGTACAATTTGTTTTTTAACAGTATTGTTACCATAAGTGATAGGAAGGTTAAAGAATGATCTCTGAGGAGACTTGGCAAAACAACCAAATATAATGTAGACTATGTCTAAACTAAGTTCTATTATGTTCTATGTCAGGCTCAATTTCCTACTACCAGTATCAAGCAAGGGAACCATGCATACAGAAAGACACTGTAAATATCTTTCCATTATCAAAACAGGCTTACTCTGCAATGATCTTTTCCCTTACTTAATTTTTATAGTTATACTTATAGATATACACATAATTATTTCAAAATGAGAGTTTCTAGTCAAAGGCAAGGGAGGGGCTAGAATTCTTAGTGTATGGTCCCTCTAGCAGGTTTAACCTTCATTTAGTCAAACTTTCATAGTTATGCTTATACATATGCACTGTGTTTGCTTAAGGTCACCATTGAAAGTTAGGGACAGTATCAATAAAGTGCATAATAGATCTTAACAGTGGTCGCTTGATATGGTTTAACTGTCATTTGTATGGCCTTGGAAGGTTTTGAAGCTTTTCAACACTATCTGAAGTGTAGTTTAATCTATAAATTCAAATATACAAGTTTCAAGAAAAAAATTATAAGGGATGAATTTCATATTTTTCTTGAACGGTATTGGTTTTAATATTTTCTATTACTGGGAGAAAGGGTTTAGGAAATGTTAATTTGATTATATATGTAAAATGGAACAGGAGTCCTTATGCAAAGAACAAATTTCAAACATCTTAATTTCACAAGCGCAATCAGTAAGTTTGAACTACTTATATATGCTTCAACCTGTACTGATTTAGGCCATTCATTCAGGTGGTTTGACAAATAGGAAGATATAAGGTTTTGAGCTTTTCCACAGCACTTACTGAGGCCTGGGGAGTTAATGCATGCCTACTCAGGACACCTGCCCCTTTTGAAAAGCGTATGTATTGTTATCATATGAATTATCTAAATGAGCTCAATATGAACAGTTTACACTCTAAATATCAATAATATGAAGTGTTTTACTGTATGGACTTGGTTGTACATACTCGATTCAAACCTTGCCTTCAAACCTTGGTAAATGACTTGAAATAAAATCAATCTTATCATATTGGTTGTTTATCTTTACTCTTCCAACTACTCCCTAAAGACAAAGCTTACAGAAGCTTTATAATGTCCTCTAATTTAACTTAACATAGGTGACATATGGTAAGTATATCTATCAGCACATAAAGACCCCTGGTTTCCAAAGACAGGCATCAGAGGCAGGCCGCTAAGGCCAGTCCATCAGCTACCATCTGTAGAGAATCCATTGGTTGCATTTTTGAGCAGCTACAGGCAGTTTTGAGAGTCCACATTTTCTGTGCAGAGTGGGGAAAATTCAGATATGGTAAGTTACGCAGTATTCTTTTTGGACAACATACAACCACCAGTAATTGTTGTCTATCATTGAAAGCAATAGATTGAAGAAGGGTCTCAACCAGGATTTTGAAACTGGGTGTCCAGATTTGGCAGTCTTAAAACTTTCGGGTGTCCTATTTTTCAATGGGGATAACACCATATACATATGTAATAACTATAAAACCTATTAAAACTTGGAAAGTAGACCTGACTCCAAACCACAATATGTACTGTTACAGGAAATAAACAATAAGGCCTAAACATGTACTAACTTAATGAAAAAAGACATGAATGGCCTAAAAAATAACTTTTAATCATTTGAATATAACAATATTTAGAAAATCCTCAAAAACAATTCTGGTTGTCCAGTCGTGATGTTTGATATTTATGGGTTAGGCGACGGTTACTTGATTTATTGGTTCCCGGATCCTTCCCAGACCAATTTTACAGGGTCGGGAGGGAGGTAATCAAAAATAAAGTTGATTTTTTTTAACACACGGAAATCTGAGTGAGCAAGCTGTCGGGAGGGAGGTAAAAAAATAAAGTAAGTTTTTGGCTGGTAATAAAATACATACTTAAACCACATTTTTGAATATTAAAAGAATGATTTTTAATAAGATGATGCATTTCCACAACACTGTATTGCTTTGCTATTGTAATGTTGTGTTGCTCTGGTATTAATATTCTCGTAGTTTTGTAGTTTTATTACCATCCATGGCAAATTTATTGTAAGTTTGGTGTAACTACGCGGCAGAGCACAAAATAAAGTGGGGGGATTACATTTATTTTCCCGTAAGGTCTATTCCACTTTGATCGGCAGATCCTGGAACCAATAAAACAAGTAACCGTCGCTTAGGGTTTCCAAATGACGCCCAGATGCCTGAATGGGTAAGCCACTGGATTGCAGACTGGTGCTGCCACATATTGTCGGTGGCAGAAATGAAAACACATGTTGCTCACATCATTGTTGTCAAATACTTCACTTAGAGGATAAACAGCCTAACAAATTACAAGTTGACTTCTTTCATAATTAAATTATATCATCAATCCATTATATTGGACTATGCATTTGTATAGAAGGTAAATAACATGGCCAATAAAACGTCATCTAAAATATAAAAAATACACATGTACAAATACAAATTTAAAATTCTTACCTTGTGGCAAACTTCAGATTTCACCTCTTTCAAAGCGCGCTCAGAAAACACACAGCCACATTTCCACAAAAATGAAAACCTGGAATGAAGACAGTTTTAAAAGTAAGTATAATTCTTTTAATGAATTAATATAAAATGTATCGGATTCAGATAGAGTAATGTTATCAACTGATCAATATCTCAAATAAAACGTGTGGCCATTAGTTATCAAAATAAGTTGTTACCAATTCTCATAAATCTCCATGTTTTAAAAGCTCTTCAAAGCCCTTGAACATATGCTCTGGTCTCTGGATCACCAAAACATAGTCTACTTTAAGGATGCCTGCACCAGTTTTATTTTCGATTGTTGGAGACATCCCATTGTTGCGTATATTACGGGAGTCAGGCATACGTGACATGAACGTCAGGGATGGATGGGGCATTTATCCCGCTTTAGCGTACTGTTGAGGGATATGGCAATTACCTTTCAGCCCTGCATACGAGTGCAACAATTTTTTAATAATAAAATATTGACCTTCTACCATATGTGTGCGTGAATGGGGTGGATAAATTACGTTATACTTAATTTATATTGTTCGCCATTCAAATTTAGGTCTCACAACGCTTTTGAAAATTTCAGTTTTATTTTGCTGAGACTTTGAATCAGAGGAAGCACAGTGAACTTCTAAACAACTTTTAATCATGGGGTCAGCAACTGTGTTTTTTCACATATTTTTGAAAAAATAATGTAATTTATGTCATGAACGTCTCATTCGCCCTAACTGGTATCCTTTCTTGCTAATCCCTTGAGAGATACTGTAACTATCAAAAATACTGTTCTGACATGTTAAAATTATTCTTTTGGTGTTATATAAGAATAATGGGTCAAAACCCAGGAATTCAACAAACAATTTTTAACCCAACATTGGTATGTCAGAATTGCGGAATTGATGTTTCCTCTAAACATTTGTCTGAACTATCTATATGTGCTCTTAACAAGAAGAAAATAAAGAAAATTACGGCTCTTCGGGTTAGTTCTCGCACCACATAATATTACCTTTGCCGTTTGTTCACTAGGAATTTCAACACCTAATTTCACGATGAATGCACATTGAAACCTGGTTGCACTACTATATTAGCCCTTAGTGCAATAGTTCAGACCAAGAACAATCAATAGACATTATAACTAAAATTGAGTTCATTGGCTTTTTAGATACAATTTGTAACAAAAAGAATTCAAGTGAAATACATTATAGGATCAATTGGTCATGTTTTATGAAATTAAACAGTGCTTCTGGCTTGTCCCATGTGTTGAAGTCCTTGTCGCAGGCTGGTGCGACAATGAGACAGTTGGACACCCCTGAAAATATGAACACTTGTAGTTGTCATCTATACTAATTGCACACGTCAGTAGCTGACATGGTTAGAGACTCGTCGTAATTACACTGACGACTCCAACAAAGGGAATTTCCCTATTGTAGCCACGCGACATTGCCAATTTCATTTGCCAAAAAGCGTTAAAGATACCCTACCACTCGTAGCTCTGTAGCAAGAAAAGTAACTCAGAACACCCCCATTTTCTTTGGATATATTGAATGCAAATTTACAGAGCAAGAACATATCAAAAAATAAAAAAATCCTTCGGACTCGTTTTTTTTTTACAATTCCTTATGTGCGATACATTGCCTTATATTTGCGTCTTAGAGAGCTCAACACAACTCAAACAAAGGGATTTTCTCCTATTGTTGTCACAACAATAGGGAAACAAAGGCCGTGCCATTGTCTTTTCATTTTCATTAAAAAAGCAAAAAACGTACCCTTTCACTCAAAACTCCGTAGCAAAAAAAGTAACTCGAAACCCCCCCATTATTTTTTCACATATAGAATGCATATTTACAGGGCAGGAACATATCAAAAAATAAAAAAATTCTTCGGACTAATTTTTTTTTGCAATTCATTATGTGCCATAAACTGCCCGACATTTGCGTCCACTTTTGAGAAAAAAGTGATAATTTTCAACTCAACCCCTCCAATTCGATCTTAAACTGTGCAAAAGATGTAGTAGGTTTTGAAACGCTGTTTGCGCTACCTGAAAAAGGACCTACATCATCACCTGCATGTAAATTTACACCCATGAAAATCGACAATTTATTTTTCTGTGTGCGAACAACCCAGAATGAGCTGAAAATTTAAAAAATGTGTGACGTAGCAGCCTCTTTTCTCTGAAATGGTCACTATTCAAAAATCACAAATTTGTCTCTAACAAGAGAAATCGGCCAAACAGCCAATATCTTTTTACATATCCTTTAGTTTTGTCCAACAAGGTATAACATATCCAAAAATTACAAAATTCTAAGGACAAAAATAAAACTGGTGCGGGCATCCTTAATGCCAAACATGAAAGTGGGTGCCCAAAACGGGGTATCATAAAATCTTTTGGCATCCAACATTCTAGGGTAGACCATAACATCTTAAATTTACAACCATGAGGATACATTTTTCAATTGAGAAACTGAATGCCTTTAAGTAATGCCCTAGCATTCACATTGAAGTGAAAATTTTAAAGTTATTTACTTGGAATTAGCATTTCTAGAAATTCATTGAACAAAACATTTGAATGTCCTAATGTGGGCTTTTGAGAGTTAGGGTGTCCAAGTGACACCCAGGTGCCCTTCTGGATAAAAGACAATGATGCCAAAGTAAACCAGCTGCTAAATATTTGAAAGGATGGCACAGATATATCTTACAGACAAAGTATTCATGAGTATATCATTATATATGGCATATGGAAAAAGTGACGAAAAAATGACATTCCAAATTCTCAGGACCAGTTCATAAAGCAAAACTGGCAGTGTCTGGTTTTTCACCTGGAGGCTGACTGCCAAGTAGGAGACCCAGGTTTGATACCCACCGGAGTATAAAAGCAGCCATGCTCCATCTGAAAGGCCCGACACTGGCGGTCCCACCTTCCTAGGAGTACCTCTCCAGAGTCTGTCCTGAATGACTCTGGCAAAAATTTCTAAGAAAATATTTCAATTTTGACTTTTTGGTGGTTATAACCAAATATTTTTCTAAAAAAAAAACTTTTATACAAAAAATATTTCATTAACCAATTTTGGAGATATTGTGTACTGTGCAGACAAGACCATATTCAAATTTCAATTCCAGAAGGAACTATGCACAAGAACTATGTCTCCCCCACCCTCCCACCCCAAATTACATAATGATGCATAAACCCTGTTCATAGTGCATAGAGCTTACCTGTATCTTCCATTCATCTCCAGTCCTACCACAGGGCAGATGTATTCTCCTATCAGATTATCAGTATAGGCATCACCCTTGCCAGAGGGGTTCTTCAGAGCAGGGTTGTCAGTCAGCTGCAGCTCCTTGACATCCTGTAAGTGTAGTAAACAGTGTGTGATGCATCAATGAATTTGTGAGGATACGGCGCCATGTTGAACCACGCTCGAACAAGCGAGGTATAATACCCGAAAAAACACATTTATAAATGGAAAAAAGAAAATATACAGCGAAAAGATTGAACCGGACGACAATTAAAAACGGGTAAGATAATTATTCATTTTGCAGACCGCAGGAAAACGGAGCTTAGCTCTGTCGCAGAAAGATGCCACTTGAACTAATGAAAATGGCAATTACAATCTGAAGAGGCCCTTAGGGCCATTAGATACCAGAAAAATGGCCCGAGTGATGACAGGGTGTGTGACGACGATGTGCCCTACGCACGTCAACCAACACAAAAAATAATATTTAAGGGTAGGAGCATAGTTAAGAGCAAAAGCCTCTAAAACAACTTTACTAGGGGCACCTGAAAAGTATGCTTAGTTTTTCTTACATCTTAATGGCAAGTGTACAATGTATTGGTAAGCAAAACATTAACATGACAGTATACTAGTGTTTGGAATCGGTCAAAATTTTCCAAGTCGATCATCGGTCCATCTGAACGACCGATGACCGATTAATAATCAAAGTTGTGTACATGTTTTTCTGGGCCGCCATTGCTATTTACCTCAGTCATAAAGTACCGCGATACCTAGCAGTATCAAGACACATAGTGTAATTGCGTCATGCGCATTTGCTCTATGGTGTGCTGATAACAAAACAACAATGGCGGCATTGTAACATCGCCGCGGCACGCTCAGAGAGGTGGATCTAGAGCGGTCCCGCAGTGTTTCCTCTTTGGTGGGGCAATACATAGGTAAATAATCTTTGTTTCTCAGATTTTCTGACCGGCAGGACTACCGAAAGTCGAGCTATTTCTTTGAATATAATTTTTATCCATGTTCGTTTTTTTGTTCGAACATGTAAAATTGCATTCGATCATCATAATCGGAGGCACAAACGAACGCTGTTCGGCATGTTAGAACAATTGGAAGAACACTACAGTATACAAATACATTATCTTTAGAACTAGTTTTCATCAAGTATAAACATATTTGACTGATATTGGATAAGATATTACTGTATTCAGTGCAATGAAATATTGGACCGAGGTATCTATTTTGCCGATATCTTCAAATAACATATTGTTTTGGATCTTTTGAGTTTTGATAAACACGTCATCTTAAGCTTGGTTTAATATAGATCTATCTTTCAGAAGAAAAAAATTACTAAAAATTATTCAGAAAAAAATCTGCCGTGTACTTTACATATCTACATGCACCGGTAATGAGAGATTTCGATATTTCAATACAACATATGATTGCAATACAACTTACAAATTGACTACTGCTACAGTGGTACTAAATTATCTGAATTATAATCAAGTCAAAGATTGAGTATGACTCGGTTATTGTGGGAAATATCTGACCGAAAAGTTGGTCAGAGGAAATGCCTAGTCACACAGCAGGTTAAAGATTCTTTAGGAAAAGATGAGCTAGGCAAAAATGGGTGGTTGTCGAAACTTTATCAATTTTCAACTACCAGAAAAAGGGGATGACTGAAGCTTAAGAATAGCCAATTCATTGCGAAGTACAGTATCAAAATTACTACTCTGTAAAAGACAAAAATGAAACATACCTTGAGTCCTCTGATGTGGTCAAAGCTGGAAGCACCTTCAAACTTTTCCTTATCAAGAAGCAATTCTAAAACAGATTCCTTGTTGTACAACCTGTAAGAAATATTCAAACATTGATAATTATTAGTTCATAATTTGTGGTTATCAATTTTATTCTTTTTTAGTGCACCATGTGAATATACTGACAAGAATTATACAACATTTCTGCCCATTTTACTCAATGGCTATGATGAGTACTTATGTCTTTAGTCATTAAGAGATTTTTTTAGTCACTTCATGTTGTATAATTCACATCCAAATCTTACATTTTGTGAGTCAATGTTGATTCTCCCATCGTATGATTACCAGATAAGCTAATCACCCCTTACTCACTACCAAATGCAAAATATCTGGTACCATCCAAATACCTGCCTATTGTTCATTCAGGTGAATTATAAAGACACAATCAGATTTGCCACTCAGAATACATATTAAAGAACTAGTACCTGTATATCATATAGAGAGTAGGGAGGGGTTACCTCCAGGTGGATAGGACCACCCAAAAACCTCACATTAAAATGCCTCGAAATATATTTGGTGTACCATGAAATCTTTCCTCCTAGAGAATATTTCCGTGGGAAATATCCCCCACAACAGAAAAATTGCCTCCCACCCAACTGCTCCCAACCCAGCTTCTCCCCACAGAGTGTTGAGGTATATTTTCTAGGTACTTTGCCTACCTTCCCCCTCTGTCTGGAAGAATTCATCAATTTATCATTGGAAAATTAGCCACTTCAATTGGTTTTATTTGACAAATTATAAGGTCCTAAAGGTCATATCAATTTCAATGTTATACAGACCACAGTCTGAAATCCTTGTATCTCTGCCTTGAGTTTTGTATTTATAGATAGATACAAATATCCAATTTTAATATAACGTCAATGATCGAAGCAAACTAGTTTGATCTAAATGACATCCCTACTTTGACTCAAGATCATTCTACAATTGATACTTACTTTCCCATCTCACAGGACACAATGGGCTTGCGCAGAGCCTCCTGGGATATCGCACAGCTCCTCCACTTTGCTGCGAGCTCTGACACTTTATCTTTCTGCAAAGATGATGAGAAAAACATAAATACTAATGCTCAATGGGAATCCTTTTTTTATCAGGCATTGACCTAAATGGTTGTTTTAATTGTTTAGGGGCATTTGCCCCTGGTGTTCGTGATTTTGTGACCAGATGTTAAATTCTAGGAGCCAAGTTTAATATCAATTATGTACTACTGGAGGACTTTGAGAATGTGTTCTTTTTTTCAATCTTCGTCTCCCCATATTTTAACTTAATCTTTCCCCAAATTGCATCCCAGGGCTCAAGTATTTCAGAGTTTTCTGTCCAGCATACCCCATGACCCACTAGCCAGGATATTGTACTGACATCCTGCACACACAGGGATTTACTCGCTCCTAAATTTTAAATCTTAGGAGCCAAATCTCATCCTGCCTGAAAATGTCATATCAATCCCTTTTCAATGTTGGGTCATTAGATAACTGATCAGTAAATGTCTTGTCTCAGGGACTTGGGGTGTTATATATTTTTCATTCTATCAAAATAGCAACATTTTCATGCTATACAAAATAGTATATCCACTTCCTGAATGATATTGCCTGAGGCCCTGAACCATCTCCGGCAGGCGGTTGTGAACTCAACTACTACCGGTGCCTGGTCAACTTTACATTTATAAGTACAAGTAAATAGCACAGTGGGTGGTAGATTATTCTAGAATACTGGTACATACCAGTATCCAGGTTGCAATATACAGGTCGACTGAAGTCTGTGGCGGTCGGTAGTAGGGCTCCTGTGATACACTCGTATAGTCGCTGCACTGCGGATTCCCGCGATGCGAATAGTATTCATATATAAAACGGCAGCGCTAAGTTTTGAAGTGCCTCCATTTTACGTTTTGGGCGCACGATTACTTATACCGGTGGGCGCACTATTACTTATACAGTCAGGTTGATACCGGTTTAGCTTGGGGACCGTTCCTGTCCTTATAAGGTAAAACGGCGCTCTGGTTTTCAGATCGTTCAAGCAGATCTTTCCAAATAAGGAGAATCAGCTGGCATTCTACGAATACTAAGCATTCGTATTCGTGACCCTATAGTTGTGAATACATTCATATTCGCCACCTACTGTATTCGTGAGAGCCCTAGTCGGTAGTGGTGGGTCGATTAATCGCAAACTCGATTGCTCGGCTCGCTTTGGGCCGAGTTCCGATCAATCTTGAAAGATACGTCCGATCGGCAGGATACACTGTAACTCACTTCTGGAGTGGATTACAGTGTATAATCTCACAGAACCAGCGGAACTGGTAAGTAACATTGTTTATATGATTCAGTTTTATTGTATGCACTACATTGATACTTCATTTCAGGATGAAATTGATGTGTAGAGCAATCTGTGGTATTGCACTTTCAGTTTCAGTTCCAATATTCATTTACATTTCGCGACCTCGCACATTGATTTTTGCCGTTATTGCGTAGTCGTGTCAGGTAAACTACCAAATAATCGATTACAATCGATCAATCGCTCGGCGAATGTGACGATTAATCGAGCCCAAAATTTTTAACGATTCCCAACACTACTAGTCGGTAGCCTGTGTAGACATCCTAAGATTTAAAGGGGAATGCAAAATTATTATCAAGCTTCGCAAGCATTTAAAGCTTTGCTTCCTTCTCATAATAGCATTATTCAGGGACTTGGAGGGGTCCATTAAGCCATGTTGTTTAAGTTGCATTCCCTTGGTGACAAAGTCTCTAGGGTATGAAACCTCCAGGAACCGAGACCAGTGTGGCTGATTTTGGGGGGTCAACTAAGCTGGAAATATTAGCATCTAATCTTATTGGCGCACATGCTCATTTCAAATGCTTGGATCTCTAACGTTGGTACAGGTCAATAAACAACGTAGTTTTGGTACAGCCATACAGGCCAATAGACAACATAGTTAAACAACAGCCATGTACCAATACTTAACAGAATTGGAATCTGAACCATATTGAATAAACGGTGAGAAATATGTAATCTTGAATGGGAAGGTGGAGGTTGAGGGACATGTATTAATGGAGTGCGAGGGGATGAAAGACATAACATATTAAAGAGCAGGATTGGAGAATGCTGCACAAAGCTGGCTTCAATCATGGACAGGCAATAAGGAGAATGAAACGGTTAAGGGATGAAAATACAAATAAAAAAATATAAAAAATCATAATAATAATTTGATAATTACCATAAAGTGAAGCAAGCTCTTATGACTACCGTAAATTCTCAGAAATCTCGACCGCCCTAGGAATCTCGACCACTATAATTCATTTACAAAATAATTACTGGGGGATTTCGCCCACCCCCAATTCATCCAAGGACACACGTATTTCACCAAAAGTCGGCTACCAAGTATCATTGATATAAGAAAAAAACATTTAGATTTCCAAAGTTTGCGATTGATTTTAGATTGTTAACGATAGTTTCTAGTGCCCAACTGCCCATATCCGCCAAAAGACGACCAGTGCGAAACCGGAAGTACATGTAGGTATCGTATTTCTGTGTGGAGAGTGGTATACAGCTTGGGCAGCGCCACTTGTCAACAAGTATAATTCAATGCGTAATTAGCGTGCGGCAGCAAGAATAAACAAGTAAACAACATACAAGGGAGGCAAGTTACTTTATTAGTATATACAGCAGAGGAATGACAAGTCAGGTAGGTGGACAATAATGATTTTGTGGGGGAAAATTGTGTACGAAGTTAGCGATCGATTTTCCATCTAGCTTTCGTTTCAATTGATAATTTCAGCAAATTACGGCCACAGTGTCTGAGCTTTGATGGCTATTTTCGGAAAATTTCGACCACCATCAGCCAACGAAAATCGTAATTAATAAAAAGTGTCCGAGATTTGCGAGAATTTACGGTATGCAGCTAAGAGTGTGCGGACTGCAGATTTGACGAGTCCAAAAAATATTCCTTAAAAAAAACCTTCAACCACCTCCGTTTCTCCCATGTGCACTAAGGCTGCCATTGATTGTTTTCACAGGTTTAGGGATGCGAGTTTGGAAATTATAAAAAAAATCGCAAATCTTATTAAAACATTGACCATAAGCTATTCTGGCTGTGAAATATTGCAGATGCGCCATCTTGCAATTTGCACACATTCTCCTGTGAGGTTGCATTTGGGCTCGATGAAGCTGTGACGGAGTCACAAAATTGCAGTTGTCATGAATTTTCCCAATTCAGCCATACAGCTAGCCAATCATACTATACATCATTATAAAAGTCTCCACTTGTACTTTCATAAATTATAGAAGAGATAAATTTACTTCAGAAGTTTTTAATGCCAAAAAGTGGAAATATGTTGCCTGTGACAGAGTCACAGGAAATTAGCACCTGATTTTAGCCCTTTAATTCAAAACCCCATAACATGCTGTTCTTTTCAGAATTTTTATTACATGGTATGTTTTGAAACATTGTTTTCTATGAGAAAACTAAATTTTTAGTAAAAATGATCTCCAATAATGATTTTATTGAGCAAAATGTCAAAGTCTTGTGACGGAGTCACATCTGCCCACTGTGACGGAGTCACACTGATAGTGCAAATGATGGGTTTTCTTCTAATTTGCCATTAATTATCAATTTTTTTGGAAAGGTATGTCTCATTGAAATTTACAGTTTGAATAAACATTAACACTCAACAAAGATGAAACACATTTTGAAAAACACAACAATACAGATACTATATTCTCTGAACAGTTCAAATATTTTGCCATAGAAATTCTTTCCGTCTTGAGTGAGTTATGTACATTGACAGAGGGTGAGAGGTTTGATATCTACTCATAGCCCCCTTATAGCTTCTCACTTCCTTAAATACATAACTGAGAAACAAAAGCAGTGGAAGCAGTGTGGCATGTGTTTTTTGGGTTGATATCCTGTACTAATAGCTGAGGCTCCAGACAGGGATGTACTTACTGGTCAGAAGCCAGACGGCCCATACCAGGGGATTGCAATTAGACAGACCCTGTATATCCTGTACTGCCCCTGGAAGGTGTGGCACTGGAGTAAAGGCAATCCGCATCAGTAGATTAAGACAATACAATGAGACAGGAGAATATTATGTTTTGTCACTGCATCATGTCTGAAGCTATGGACCTGCGTAACCATGGAATAAACTGACTTAAAGAACTTTGCTATATTAAGCCAATGCCACGAGTTAGGAGAACATCATGTTTTTTGGGACAACAAAGCTATGGTACTGTAAAGAACTGAAGAATAGGATAAGACAATGGGGTATGGATTTTGGAACTATCCTGTTGTAAGTTATGAAGATGTGAAAAACTGGGGAACAGAATCATTTACAGAAATGTATTTGCTAAGGGAATGCCAGGAAACACATAACTATTAAGAGTTTTGGATTCGCATCTTTTCTCAACCTATTCATACTTGTGACAACTAAAATGATTTGCCAACTTTTTTATATTTACATGTACTTTTATTTTTGAAAAAATTCAAGAAAAAAAATGTTATATCCATTAATACAAAACCAACAGCTTTCATTCAGTGATTTTCGAATGTTTTGTAGTTCCAGACAACACTTTTCAAGGAAAAATCTATTGAAGCTATGGTACTGTATATGTATATACAATTGAGAAATAGGCTTATTTACTGAGCACTATCATCTTGAAAATGCATAGGGCAAGTCTCCTGTCTATTGGAACTTTCATCTTAATGTTATTGTATGGTACAGACCTCAGAGAAAGGTCATTTCCAGAGCTACTAACACAGAAAAGAGATGCATATTAAGAAATAGATTGAAACCATATCTCATCCTACTTACTTACAAAGGGTTACGCTATGAAAAAGTAACTACTTCACTCAGATCACATCTTCATGACAGCTATATCTCAGGTATGAAGTGATGTATACATCAAGAGTACATCAGTTCCTAGAAACACTTCTTCCCACTGAGAAGACCATTTTTGAGTCAAAGTAATGATCTCTATACTAGTTAATAACATCTTAGAAACTTAAAATTGTTATCATCAAACCATTAGAAGCCTTTTTATTGCAGAGGTTGATGTTTCCCTCATTTATTCTTCCTACTATTCTGCATGACATAAGCTGTGACTGCCTCATGTAACGGAGTTACTGATTTTTACCAAGTTCAAAAACTACCATAATAATGAAATTTTTCCAAAATGGCTATTTCATCATTCATCACATCCAATTTACCTGTTTTTATTGAGTTTAGAGCATTTTAGTCCAATTTTCTATATGAGAAAAATTTAAAAAACATGTTTTTTGTGTGACGGAGTCACAAGTATCCCAATTTCAACTTCCACAAAAAACACTTTTCAAGTTTCCAAATACAATTTTTGGTCAAGTGATTAGAGGAGGACCTCCAAAAACCTAGTCTAAACCTAAATTTGAGTTGATTTTATCATTCAAAGGAAAGTATGGAGTTAGTGTCAAATCAGATAGCTAAAATGAATGCCAATGTCTCATTTTGATAAAACGTGGACACCATTAACTCAAACCAGTGTCTTAGCCAGGATTTGGAAACTGGGTGCCTAAAATTGGCAGTTGTAAAATTTTGGGGCATCCAAATTTCTGAGGGGGATCACAATATACTCATATTTCAACTATAAGTATAAATTCATCAAAATAAGGCATGATATCATTAAACAACGTCATGGGAATTATAAGGAGATGAAAAAATTCAATTATAAGCTTGAGATTGAGATTTTTAGAAATTCCACACAAAAAAATTTGGGTGTCCTGAGGGGTTCCTTTTAAGGGTTTGGGTGTCCAAAAAGGCACCCAGACGCGCAAGTATGGTAACTTGAACCCCCTGCAATACAAACCGTTTGTATTGTAGCCCTCAGCTGCAATACAAACAGTTTGTATTGCATACTTGACAATACAAACGGTTTGTATTGTGGAGCTGACAATACAAACAGTTTGTATTGCAAGCCAACTACAATACAAACAGTTTGTATTGCAAGCCACCCACAATACAAACGGTTTGTATTGTCGATGACAATACAAACCGTTTGTATTGTGGGTGGTAACTTGAACCACCTGCAATACAAATGGTTTGTATTGTCTATGGTTACTTGAACCCCCTGCAATACAAACGGTATGTATTGCTGAAATTGAGTGGTTCAATACAAACGGTTTGTATTGTAGGCATTTGTAGCACTCATTACTTTGATGGCATAAGTACCTTGAATGAAAGATGGTGAAAGGTACAGTGCATATTCACAAATATAACTTGGTCAATTATTAAGAAGGCTTAGGAAATACTTTTTCAGGTGTATATCTATTATGATTATAAAACTATATATGTACTTTATTATGATATCAAAACTATCCCTTGTGAGTATTTAGCTCTTTTGTGAGGATGTGGTGGCTCTGAAAAGAGCTGTTGGGGGTACATGTATGACTGATACATGTATTAGTTGCGGCTAGGAATTTTTTCTCTGATAGCCTTGTCAACTGTTTCCAAAACCATGTCGACCAGGCAGTCACTTTGCCTATCAGGGACTTGATAGTTCTCAACCTGGGAATCATCATAACAGTGAAGTTTCAAAACAGTTGTCAAAACTATGATGGAAATTTGAAGTTATTTTATGCTTGATCAATGACTGTGCTTAGCCCATCAGTTATTGATTATAATCCATTGTGTAAGGTGTAATTGTCTCAGCTACCCACTTAGTTGTGCTATTGGTACAAGCTATTATGTATATCCTTTCTTTAGATGCTATGCTATGATATAAAAACAAAGTGTGGACTTGATCCAGTGAGAAGAAATCAAATGAAGTTTCATTATAATCCATTATGTAAGGTGTAATTGTCCCAGCTACCTAGTACCTACCTTGTTGTACTATTGTTACAAGCTATTTATTTGTGTTTTATATGTTGTCTCTAGATAGTCTTATACATGCTATGACTTAAATACAGAAAGTGTCGGTTAATAAATTAACCATTATATGATCCTCCAGTCACTAAGTAAAACAAGTTTCAAAGCATTATAACCATGTTCATTGTTTTGAATTATGATCTGAATAAATTATCGAATTTGAATTAATTTTGTCTATTTATTTACCACACATGATATTTCATCCAGTCAGTCACATCACAATACATCCAGTTTGTATTGCAGTGCTGACTCACAGCGACAATACAAACCGTTTGTATTGCAAAGCCCTGAGAAATCTGAGTCAGGCCGACAATACAAACAGTTTGTATTGCAGCAGCTCACTCAAGAGCACAATACAAACCGTTTGTATTGCAGGAGGCTAGGGGGTTCAAGTTACCATATTTGCCCCAGACGCCCTGCTGGCTAAGACCATGACTCAAACATCCATAACTTTTTATTCTCGCGGACGCAAACAAACAAAACAAAGATATTCTGAAACTAGAGATAACTAGCTTCCTAGCAATATAAGGCATGATGTGTTACGAATGAAAAAATATTTTGGCTTAGATGCTAACATGTGCTTGATCGAGCCCATTTGTAACTTTGAAACTATCAGGGTTGAGAATCGGTTGCAATTGGACCATACTTGGTAAAAAAGAGGCAACCGATCAATTATCGATTATAATTGATGATCGTCCCAACACTGCATCTCTGTCTTTTGAAGCCATGCTTCCTCATAATATGATGCTGGCATGGCCAGGAAGTAAGTGCGAAACTTCAGATAATTTCTTATTTTTTTCGTTCTGACCAAAAGATAGCATAGACTGACAGGAAATAAATGGCAAACACATTACAACGATTTCAACCTGTCCCAAAATCATCATTTTGAAACAGATTTAATAGGCAAGTAGAATTAAAAGGCAAGTATCTAGAATGAATTGTGGGGTTCTAACATCTTAGAAAACATTAAAGTTGACCAATGGAAAGACAAGTGTGACGTCACTAGGAGACAAAGACCAACGAGGGCTCTAGTATCATTTAAAATACAGAGAAACTTGACTCCAACATGCGCAGAATGCAACTTTTGGGCTATTTGTGGCAGCCAGGGTGTTCAGATTGACCGGCTGGTTTCATATCCACATCTTTTTATCTATATCTTTCTAAGTCAATATCAATAAATCATCACCTATGTACCTGTGTAGAGTTGCTCGATTTCTCACGAACTATGTAGTTGCTTGGATGAAGAAAAGAATGGATATGTAGCGAGAGACCAATTACTATTAGGGCTGGGCTCGATAAGCACGACATCAAGTGATCGGCAAAGTCGTAAGATCAATGTTCAACATGAGAGGACATTGATTGCCGAACTCGATACGCCCCCCCCCCCTACCTCCATTGTTTTCCCTACCCCAAAAATACAAAAGAGCCTACCCTATTCTTTAAAAAGACCGCGGCGCTGAGCCGGCCGCCATTAAAACTGCACTACGATAGATACTATCGCGCGCGGTAGTACTTGGAAAAGTGTGGAGAGGGCCACGCTATGTATTTTACATGGTGCTGGTCCGGCCCCCACCACACTTTTCCAAGCACTACCGCGCGCGACAGAATCTAATCGAGAAAATCGACATCGAGAAAAATTAGGCAATTAATCGGATCGCAAAAAAATGGCTGATGAGCACTGCCCTAATTACTATATGCCCTATAGTTAAGTGCTGGACTCATGCCTGGAGTACCAGATAAGCCATCAGCGCGAGGTCACGTTGGAACAAGGACCAATCAGGGCTCTCGCATCGATTACATTACTGAGAAACCTTATCTCTACCCACATCAGCTGGGGTGCCCAGAGCACCAATTTTTGGCCTATTAGCGGCTATTAGTTGACACTGGTTGAGGCTAGCATGTTCAGGTTGACCTGCTGGTTTCAAATTCATCGGATCGCAAAAAAATGGCTGATGAGCACAGCACTAATTACTATATGCCCTATAGTTAAGTGCTGGACTCATGCCTGGAGTACCAGATAAGCCATCAGCGCGAGGTCACGTTGGAACAAGGACCAATCAGTGCTCTCGCATCGATTACATTACTGAGAAACCTTATCTCCACCCACATCAGCTGGGGTGCCCAGAGCACTAATTTTTGGCCTATTAGCGGCTATTAGTTGACACTGGTTGAGGCTAGCATGTTCTGGTTGACCTGCTGGTTTCAAATTCATCGGATCGCAAAAAATGGCTGATGAGCACAGCCCTAATTACTATATGCCCTATAGTTAAGTGCTGGACTCATGTCTGGAGTACCAGATAAGCCATCAGCGCGAGGTCACGTTGGAACAAGGACCAATCAGGGCTCTCGCATCGATTACATTACTGAGAAACCTTATCTCCACCCACATCAGCTGGGGTGCCCAGGGCACCAATTTTTGGCCTATTAGCGGCTATTAGTTGACACTGGTTGAGGCTAGCATGTTCAGGTTGACCTGCTGGTTTCAAATTCACTTGTGTTTGGTCATCTAAGGTAGTTGTAACTGTAGTGTAAGTAGCTAGGGCTGTACACCGATAACTACCCGATACCAACACCGTTCCAAATACTGTCACGGAAAACACCGGTGCATACTCGTTTCAATTTTTAACGGTATGCTTAACAGTGTTTTGCAAAACTCAAACCCCTCTCAAACATCCAATAATACAAAATAATTCAGGGGGAAGCTTTACTGACGGCTGCCGATCTTGTTAACTTGGAAGGTACGATATAGCGGCGAAGCTAGTACCATCGCCGATACCATTAGTGTTGTGATTCTTTTTGTTATAGCGTAGTGGCGCTGCTGTAGCGATGTACAGTGCCACTACGCGGTAGCAATAAGAATCACAACACCAAATTGGGATTTCAAGAATTTGGGGTGTCCAAAATCCCTGATTGAAAAAGTAAAAATCATTACATTTATTATGTACATATGAACATTAACAAATAAAGTAAGTATATATGCTTAATTATTCAAGAATTGTCTTTGTTATTATTTTGAAGTTAAATTTTTTTAGAAATTTAACTTGGAATTAGTATTTACAAAAAACACTTACCCAAATCTAGGGTGTTTTTTTATGCCTAAAATCAGATATTTTTCATGAACCAGGGATTCCAAAAGACACCCAGACACCCTGCTGGCTAAGACCCTGCAGTGTAAGCCTTGTTTACCAGTCCATAAGCTTCTAAAGGCTTAGCCTAGCCCTCAGGTCCTTACCTTTTCTGGTTTCTTCTTCAGCTTAACAAGCTCATCTCGTGTAGGAATGGTTCCCCCATCGCATCCCATGTTGTCCTTTATCCAAGATAACTTCAAATACGTTTAGTTTTAATAGTCGATAACAGTTTCCCTGTTGTCCGATGGCAGAGATGAGCCTTAAGCAAATTTAGGTGGTAAACTTTTGAAATACTTCCAAGAGATGTGAAATTAGTACTACGATTCACACAAATCGTTTCACTTCTGAGAGCCAGCGCGTGTCCGCAGAAGAAGAAAAACTGGGAAAACAGACCAAACCGGGTATTCGGTATATTGCAAATCGATTGCCTTACCTACTAGACTTGGAGTTTCGTATTTTTTAATTTTCATTCTAGTATGATCTGTTATATATTTTTCCCTCCGTTCAGTACACAAACTATTTGATATACCCAAGTAATTGTTTTATATGGAGAAATATGAACTAAAAATGTTCGAAAATTGCGAACCACATCATCGAGGTCAAAGGTCAACCTTTGAACCTAGGACTGGAACGAGCTTGTTTGGTGAGGTTCTAGTGTTTGGAGGTACATTTCAACATCTGCTTAAGAGAAAAGTAAGTATATACACTTATTCAGATTTATAATTTTTGGATGGAATGGGTTTCATTGATAGTTTTCTATAGAACGGGGAATGTATTATGGCCAAACATTGTGCAAGTAGGAAAATAACAATGCCACGTATGTACGCCCACCTCTGTCTTAATAGACAGTCACTGAGTCAGCCAGTCAATCAGTGTCATGCACTTGTCTTGTGTCAGTGTCAGACTGCCAGTGGAACATTTGTGGTCCATAAAGTGAAATACTTTGTACCTTAGACAAATATCTGGCTGGACTTCAACAGACAAACTTGCACCCCCCCCCCCCCCCCCCCCCCCATCTCACTGGGAACTGCGCCCTCCACGATCATGGCGCTCTCCACGCTCATGGCGCTCTCCATGACCATACGCCGATCTGTAGGTCGGCGTGAGATCGCTGTGTGGTCATTCCAAAAAGCCCCTGTCCACGCTTTTGAAATTTTGGCTTGCTGCCTGTGCCTGCGCAGAGCTGCTATTGACTTTTTCAGGGTCGGATAAAATTACTGGGAGCGCAGCGCAAACGTGATAAACGTAATAAGAACGTAATAAAAGCGTGCTACTATTGTAGTTGGATCGCACGGAACTTATAGTAAGAGCGTGTGGAGAGCGCATTACAAGCTCAGCACAAGCGTAGGCAGCGTAGCTCAATCGTGGTACCATCGTAGTACAATCGCCGCACATCTCCACGATGGGTGTTAAGGCCTTAAAAAAGAAATTGTTTGTTTCCTGTAACGTTCCAAAAAAAAATAGGGTAGGTAGGTCGGTAAAAAAAAAGATTTTGCATTATTTTTTTGGTCAAAAATGTGTGTTTTATGCATGTTTTTCGTTGATTGGGAGTTGGGAGGGCGATAAAAACTTTGGGATAGGGATTTTTATGAATAAAAACTTGTTAGGGTAGGGTTACAGGAAACAAAGAACTTTTTTTTTAGGCTTAAGGAGAACTGTCACAGCTTGGAGTGTGCGCTCCTTAGTAATCACTTCTTTCTTTAGCCTGAGGTTCCACATCGAGCCCGTGCGAATGCGACTTTATGCAAATGATATGGTAATGAGGTTTTTGAGTCGAATTCGACGTTTAGAAAATGTCGCAATCGACTTTTGTACCTAAGTTCGGCAAATCAAATTCGACCTTGTTTTTGGCGCGAAAAATGAAAAGTCGAATTCAAAAATCAAAAGTCGCATTCGCAAGTTGGGGCCTTCCAAACGGTTGGGAAGGCCCCAACATCGTTATTTTGGCGCATTCGCGCGGAGTCGACTTTTCCGATATGCTAATGAGTTAACTCCCAGTTCCTCATTTGCATAAAGTCGAAAGCGACATCTGGGAAGTCGAATGCGACTTTCTTAAAGTCGCATTCGACTTCTTTGAAATCGAATGCGTAAAATAAACTTACGCATTCGATAAATTGATCATGGTGGTTATTTTCCCACGATGAAAATGACGAATGCGCATTTGAAATGTCGAATTCGACAAAATGTAATAGAATTCGACATATTAAATGCATACTCGACATTTGAAAGGTCGAATGCGAGCAGTTCCATGTCGAATGCGAACAAATAATGTCGCATTCTATATTTTTTATGGTCGCATTCGACAATTTATTGTCGCATGCGACTAATCCAATGTCGCATTCCACTTTGAAAAGGTCGAATGTGACAAAACTCTGGAAGTCGCATTCGACTTTTAACTAATCGAATGCGACTTTTAAAATGTTGAATGCGAATTAATATGTCGAATGCGACTTTTGGAAAGTCGCATTCGACCTAACCTGTCAATCAACCAGGTAATTTGCATAAAATCGTATTCGACAAGTCTTTCGTGCGTTCGCACAACCGTTTTCGACCTTTCGACTTCTAACACGTCGAATGCGACGTTTAGCGATTCCACATCGCATTCGACACGCCTAAAAATGCCTTACCCCACGACAATTTTACGTGTCGCATTCGACTTTTAGCGAATTTTTGCAAACTGGTCGAATTCCAGCCAGCTCGATGTGGAACCTCAGCCTTAGCCTGTTCCTTAGTGATCAAACCGCAGCACTATTGCATCTCAATTAACTGTCCACCCTGGATTTGAACTACCACTACCAGTGCGGCTCCTCATTTGACTGTCTTCTACTGTTCTAACAAGGGCCGACTCTACTACTACAACTACTACTACTACTTCTACTACTACTGGGCAAAGTCAAGTTGTTACAGAGTCACAGATTAGCTGTTCACTACTAAATAACAGTTATTAAAAAGGCATTGATATCAATTTATATATGGTTAGAAAGGGCTTGTGAAGTACTTTATTATGGTATAAAATTTATTTTCATGCCCGATACGGGGTCTGTTTTTTAAGGTTTTTAATCAAATATATTTTTCTTGCTGTTGCAATTAGATACTCTAAAAGAAAACTCAATCTGTAGATAGATAAACTTGTTTTAATCAATATAAGACAATACTTAAGTTATAATTGTTACTAAAACTGGTTTTATTAAGAAAAACATTGCAAAAGGTCCCGCTACGGAGTCACGGTCACAAAACGTTACGGAGTCACATATTCATAATAATGCGCAATACTCTATCAAATGTAGTTTAATTTGGTCCAATTACCATATATTACTTTATTTTTAGGAAGATATACACACAAACATATATATATATATATATATATATACACACACATAGTCACCGACAATTTTAATTGATCAAGTTCAAATTAGCACCTAAGTACTTTCATGTTAGTCTTTTGTAAATAAATTTCAATTAGCACAGAGTCCAGCTGTGAAGGATTCCTTGAGAGCCCAGCCATCTTATAACCAGAAATGAAGCCATCTGTATTTCCTCAAACATGCTACTGGTTGGGGCAAAATCAGTTTCCTTGCTTCTATGTGAGAATTTGGAAACTTACTCAGATCATGTTGTCATATCAAACAGGCTTGCTAAATCAATGATGCTTTGGGCATCCCCTACCTTGACCTGCCCAACTTATTACAGATCTAAACACCTCAGCCTTAGCTAATCCACCTTACCACCTACCTTACCATTATTTTGTACATGTATGTGGATAGGATGAGGCAGAATTGGATTCAGAGTCTTAGCCAGGATTTCAAAAGTGCCTGTCCAAAACAGCAATTTCAAAATTTCTACCCGTCCAGTTTTAGCTACTAATCTACTTCAAATCCTTATACCAGCTACAAGTAATAGCCTAGTGTGTAAAAAAGGGCAATAGGATAATACACTTCAACCATGTCTTAGAAGATGGTTTGTTAGGGAAATATTTGGTTATTACATCCCAAATGTCAAAATTGAAAAATCTTCATAGAATTTTTTCCCTATCCAAACAGGAGGTTTTTAGGAAACTACCTGTCCAAAAGACAGGCAGGACGGGTCCTGGCTAAGTCCCTGATTGGATTATTGGTATTGTCCATTATATCACAACTGAGGTCTAAAAGTTTTGATAATTCACTCACTCTAAACATTTTAGTATATTTTTTTCATTTCCTTCCCCGTTCAGACCATCTTTAATGATAATCTAAACTTTGAGGAGATAATAGTAAACTCTGCAACACTCAGATGTGCTTTTGAAAGGTTTAAGTATAGACAGGATGGGTTTGTCTCTTAACAGGATAGGGATATTGTCTGGGATGTTAGGTGTCTGGGATGCTTCCTATTTCCTTTTACACATAGCAATCATGGCTACATATGTTACTATTTGCAAAAATGGTACCATTTCCCATAGTGCTCAATAAACAATTGAGTTGATCTGTCCTGTGGGACTGAATTACCTACAGCTGTTCCTATGACTGATCCAATTGTTTACAGTTAGCCATGATCCCTCTGAGGATGAGGCATAATTCTCTTCACTACAAACCCTTTATTTTGTGAGATTAGGGGTTTGATTATTCTCAACATAACATGATTATAATATTAATTATGCATGTATTTTATTAAGGCCATAACTAGGGTTGCATACTGGTACTCGGGTACCGATAGGAACCGAGACTCATTTCGAAAAGAACCGGTATTTTACCGTTTCGTTGAGAACCGGTACTAAAAGGCACCGTTTCGTTTTGGAGTACCGCTTCGTTTTCAATGGATGAATAAATTTTTTACTGCCAATTCAATGCGGCGATGACGCATTGTGTGCTGATTTCCGCCGAAAGAGTTAGAGACACGCTGTCTGGAATAGCATTCGATGGGAAAAACGATACGATGTAACATCCCACGCACGTTCGCAGTGCGTGGTGGCGATCATTTGCTTCGGTTAACTTCGTCAATGTCCGTCTCAATCGTTGGTTCTGTTCCCCAATTCTACTATTGATTGTTGTCGTAGAATTGAGGAATGGAACCGCTTTTGTTAGCGACATGAACCTCGTAAAAAAGCCGATCAGGCCTCGGAGATCAGAGGCACCGTTTCGCTGTTAACGATACCGGTACTACTGGTACCGTTTCGCCAGTACCGGTACCAGTATCGTACCGTTTCGTTTTAACGGTATGCAACCCTAGCCATAACATAGTAGTAAATTGTGTTCATTAGAAATGAGTTTTACCCACCTCAAATGCCCCTAGATATACATGTGACTCGGTAACAGGGTTACCTTTTAGGGAGTCACACATTTCACTCCTAATAAAAACCTCTGAAAAAATATTTTTTCTGAAAACAACTTGAATTGGATTTAAAAGGGTCCTTTAACCCTTATGCTGCTGGTGGCTAATTTGGCCAATACAAAATGACGCGAAAAACCTTAAGAATTACTGAAACCCTGGCAAATGGGTTCTCATTTGAGAGTACTCAGCGAGAGCTATCCAATGAATACCAACATGACAGGGTTTCAATGGTTTTCGAAAATATTTGCGTCCTTGTAATTTGGATGAAAGAAGCCTCAGAATTAGAAGGGTTAAAGCTTTCTTTCACCAAGTTTGGTATTTTCATGTTAAGGTTAACACTTCGAAAATTTAAAAATACCTGTTTTTTACGTTACAGAGTCACATGTTAAGGAGTCACTGATCACCTAATTTTAAATTTATGAAAAAACACCTTTTTTTTCAATCAAAGTCTGTGAATGTTTTAAGGATGAATATACATCCTATTAAAAACCTATAAATTGCATAGCTAGCCTTTAAATCAAATTAAATGACCAGCAGTATTAGAGTGTTTAAGTTATAAACACTTTTGTGTGATTACCAAAACATCTTTGAATAAAACCTCAATAATTATTACTCTGTAATTTTCAAAAAAAAAATTAAATCCATATATAAATCCGGAAACTAGAGATTATAAGCTTTCCAACTATATAATACACCAAGCAGTTTGATGAAGTTCATTTTTTGCCCTAGATGATAACTCTTGCTTGACTTTGCCCTACAATGACTACTTACTATAAACTCATTTTATATTTGATGCTATTTGGTATAAGAGTTGGAGTACATCCCTATATCTTCCAATGATAAAAATCGATCTTCCAAAATTACTCCTGTGTCGAATTAACTTCCTACCTGACTGCACTAGGATGACTTATGTTAGCGAGTAAAGCGTGCCGGCCGCTACTTCAGTTTTTTGATAAGCTCGCATATTTCTAGACAGGCCTTGTTTACCATTGACTGACTACCATCTTGAGGATTCCACGTGAGGTCAAAGGCAGTGGTCAGCAAGTGCCGCATCATGTGCCATTTGATTTGGCATATATGTTTTGCAATTCTTTCACAATGAAATGGCGTCACACTGGCGTGTCCCTAATTAGGAATCAAACATGTACCTTTTAAAAGATCTTGCGATGGTTGAATCCAGGATGGCACCTATGTCTTAAATTTTTTTTACCCACAATTAGATATGTACATTTTTCAATGATCCAAGTAACCACAATTAAATATGTACATTTTTCAATGATCCAAGTACCACCTACCTATACTATCATTTGAGCAATTGTGTGAGGAATGAAGTCGCTATGAGGGAAACATTTTTTTTTATCATTGCCAGGTATAGGGAGGTGTGTCGATGTTCATACCACATATTCAATAAAATATGAGATTATGATATGAGACAATCTTTGAATCAGCCAATGCATTTATATACCTGTAACTGTGTGAATAAGTTGTATTATAAGGAAATTGCAGAACACTACATTCTTCCTTGCTGTGCCTGCGGGGATTCAGTTAGCAGATGAATTAATTTGCATCTCATGATCTGACGTAATCAAAATTGTAAATCTCCTGCTAAATATACCATGCATCCCTAGGGCATACAAACAGTACCATGAGTCCATGACTGCACATCATTTACATACCTATATATAACTAGAGTTTAGCTTTGACCAAAAAGAGAATTGAAATCTGCTTTCATTGTCACATTGTTCTTTGAATCTTTTGACAATAACTAATCCATGTGTACATTCTTCTAGGAACCCTAATTGATTAAATGAAAATTCTGAATGATTTGTTTATCTGAAAAAAAATAGCAATTCCTAACACTACATATTGTTATTTTTCAAGCATCACAATGACTTCGAAAGGTTGTGTCCTCGTAACTGGAGGAGCTGGTTATATAGGTAGCCACTCTGTGGTAGAGTTAATCACAGCTGGATACACTCCAGTGGTCGTAGATAATCTTTGTAATAGCAGTATGGGTAAGTAACTAAGTATATGTCTTGTATACTATAATATGTAACTGTCTGACAAAATATTTGACTTTTAATGGATTAACTTACAAAAAAGGTAGAGCAATATATACCTCTTAATTTGTTCTTGCCTAGAGAGTCTGTGACATTTAGTGTCAACAAGTTATATGATACTTTTGGAAGTTATAACCTTTGGAATTGCACATTTAAGTATCAAAGGAGAGGTTTTGATCACAATGTCTCTCGCTGATATCTTCTGAAAAATGCTCTGGTCAAAAGATGATATCTCTGAAATAGTCAGGTCATATTTGTGGTTAACAGGCATGTATGATTTGACCATGAAAAAAGTTTTGTAATTATAGGACTATATTTGTTGTTACCATAAATGTTCCGTCTAGGGCAAGACCATGTACTGAAGAGAAGTATTCACCTATTACTAGATGAAACATCCCTACAGTTGTACCTGTTGTTTCAGAATGCATTAAACGTGTCGGAGAAATAACCGGCACAATGATCGCTGCCTATGCAGTAGATATGCTTGACATAGAGAAATTAAGAGAAATATTTTCTAAGGTAACAAAATGTACTTATTTCCCTGTGGCTATTGGTTGTTTTGATTAGTTTTTTAGCATCCTCACATATTCTCAATTCAAAGGCTAGGGTGTAGGCTCACCCTTTAATGGCATCAAAACCTCATTTTATATACTCTTGGTGTTTATCTCAAAATGTATTATGATTTTCAATTCCCAAATTTCCTCATTTGAAGTCAAGGATTATGCTGCCCTACTAGAAATTGCGATAGCTATTGCATTGGCAGTTTCTTCAAATTCATACACTTTCCTCTGAAAAAAAGATGAATCAGGCATTTGCTCTACCTACACAATTAATACCCAAAGTGTGAAGATTTATACAATTCTTATGCAAATTTTCTTGTATTTAGCAGATTCTCTTATTTATTCAACATTCCAATATTACATATAATTCTGGCACCTAGTCTTTGATGAATGAATATGTGACATTTTTATGCCTCTGTAATCTGTGTTGGTGTGTGTTGCATCGCTAGATTGCTATTTAAAGGTAGTGGAAAATTGACTGAAGGTGAACATCATCAATAGAGTATATGCTTGCACTGTCTCCCTTATAACTCCATTTCAATAAAGTATGACTACCTTTATAAGGCACAACCTGACCTGTGATTACTTGATCATGCTAGAATATTGGTAGATGCCTCTGTGTTCATGCAGTGTACGTATTATACTATATGGTCTGAGGAACTTTTCATATGTTTCATCTAACCTATTCTGTGTGCATCATCTATTACCTTAATAAGCTTTCCATTTACTGTATGCTGTATAATAAGGCTATTAGCAGGTTATGACATTAGCTTAATTCAACATATTTGTTATTATATATAACCTGCCTTGACCTTTGGTAATTATTATACATATATGAAAAGTACTGCAATATTGTACATTTGGTCCTCTTTCATTATGTAAAGAATTATGTAAAAGAAAGAAAAAAACATGATTTTTGTGTCTATGAAAGTTGATGATGTGCTTTTAAACAATCATCATTATATGAAAATGAATTATAGTGGAAGATTTAGACCTACTAAAACAGACCACCGATGGCATAACTTACAACTGGCCTTTTGAGCAATTAGTCTTTGAAATAACAAGTGAAATGTTATTTTTTTTCTTGTGTAAACATTTTAGTACTTGTCATTATATAGGCATGTGGCCTCTCTCTTTTGACTATTGAGTAGGTTCAAATGTATTCTGAAGAATTTATTTTTTTCTGATCAAGGCTTATATGCATATGAAAGATTCAACTTCGAAAATACACAGATTATTAATTCAGACATTCTGAGCTGCTCTATAGTCAAGTGTGTACGCATTATCAGTCAATTTTGCTTCTTGTGTTATTTCATTTTAATATAGGGGTTCTTTACTGCATGTTTTAAACTCCTTTCAACATACATTTTCCACTGTTGCAGAAAGTGTAGAGAGAGTTCAAGAAATTACAGGCCAAAAGATTGTGTTTTATAAAGCTGATCTGCTAGACAAACCTGCATTGCAAGAAATTTTTAAAAAGGTAACAAATCAAATGCTTGCTACTAAACAAAACGGCTATTTATGGCTGTCCTTGTTGCTCTACATATCATCTGTCATAATGTCTCTGTTTTTCAGGCATTTCTTTATCCCAAAAATGCTTTGTTTCTTCTGTTATCTCTAGCACTAGAGTTATACAGGCCTTAGTAAGGAAAACTTTATTAACATTTACCTGACACCTCTGCCAAATTTGAAAAGAAATTGTTACAAAGACAGATTTTTATTGAATATGTACCACTATGATTGTACCTGCAATAGTATCCTAAGAGACGATTTTCATATTCATCATATTTTGCAGAAAATATGTATCTTTACTCATGTGGATAAAATGGGGTTCCCTTGTTCAAAAATATCTTAGATAAGAATAAGAATGGGCTTATATGGTACCACTTGGGTAACTCTTTTCTAACATTTTTCATGAAAATCTGCCCAAAAAAGTCCTTCAACCATCTGTGGTTCGAAAACTAACATGATGCCCTGGCATTTTTTTAAACAAATTTTGTTGAAAATCAAATACGGCAATTCTGACTTATACCAATTTTGGGTTGAAAAATTGTTCCTTGAATTCCTTTAGTTTACTACATAATTCCCATATAAGAGCAAAATAAATTAGACATGGCAGAACAGTATTTTAGGCTGTGACATAAATTGCATTATTTTTTTTTAAATCTATGAAAAAATTCTTAGACCATGACCCCAAAATTAAAAGTTGTTTTAAAGATCACTGTGCTTTGTTCTTTACTCATGCAAAGTACCAGGAAAATTAAACTGCAATTTCTAAAAGTGTCATAAGACCTTAATTGCTTGTTAACACTACAAGTGTCTACTATCAGTATCTTCATTTCCATTTTCTGAAACAGTCCTTGGTATAATTTCCTGAGCTGACCCAGCTCATCCGTTTTGCTTTCATTTTTGAAAGCTTTCATTTTTGTTGCATCAGGAACCACAACTTCATGCAAAAAGTCAGGTGCACCTGTAGGTGTCATAAAAAAGTTATTCACTGATTTGCAACATTAGTAACTAGTTAGATTATGGCAATTGACAGACAAATTACCAGTGAAACTAATTTGCTTTTAAGCATGCACATTGCACATAGCAGACAACTTTTTACATTCCTCATCTAATATGATATTTGAAAAGTATTTAAGAGGAGTTATTAAACCCAACAGTAACTTCAACATTCTGTCAAATATTTTTAAAAGATTTCCACATGTATCACATCATGTGTGTGCCCCAGATGATAATGGGTTAACGTTTTGGCCTTGCATCATCTCGAGTGCTGACAGCCAGAATCCGCTGATAAGCAAATCATTGTATTGACTGGGCCAGCTGCCAGCTGATTCAATACAGATATAGTCAATACAAAATCATGTGCTCATCCATTACAACCTTGACCTTGCCTGTAGGACAGACTGCACATAGCTCTATGTAGTTTACACTGTGATCCTGGCAATTGTTTACCCCAACTGTAGACTTACTTAACAAGTGTCAGTAAATCAGAATGCTTTTGGCTGCCACAGGCATGGATGGGTTAATAAAGATACCACTTGTAGTCACTTTTCTGGAATATGATTCCAGAAGTACTTAGCTATATTCCTTAATGCATGAATTATGGGGTGTCCAACTGTCGCATTGTCGCACCAGTATGCAACAGAGGCCTCAAAACATGAGACAATTTAAGACAAAACCTTCAATCACTCTTTCATTCAGGAAATTTTCAGGAAGCATGATCAAAAGTGTCTACTTGATGTTTCACTTGCATTTTCAAAATACAGATTATATTAGAAAATGCTTAAACTCCATTTATTAATACCACCCATTGATTGATAAAAGATTGGTAAAAGAGGCTGTCACTTGGGCATTCTACAATTTACCTGACATTCTAGGTTATTTCTTCATAGAATGATAGCTAGGTTCTTATTCTCTAAAAATTAACTTTGCATGTAGATAAGAGTATATCTGCTGTTTGCTCTTATGAACCAAATTTCAAAAGCAACTATAAGTTGGCACATTATAAGTTTTAGTTAGTAGGGTTTACTTGAAAATGGCTGCCTTTTCCTTCATAATGGGGATGCACATATGAGGCCATATATCAACTGTATGGAATTGTAAAAAAATGTGATAAGTGTTCATAAAAATGTGTTGTCTTTATGTAATTCATATTAGAGTTATCTGTTTGCAATTTACAAATTCAGAAGTGACTTGCCACTCATCATCTTTCCAATGTGGAAATTATTTGCACTGGTATTTCATTTTTTTGTAATCTATATATTTTGAATAAGTTCATAACATTCTTGATATTCATTTTTCAGCACAAGTTTGATTCTGTGATTCACTTTGCTGGTCTGAAGGCTGTAGGGGAATCATGCCAGCTCCCAGTGCTGTACTACAAAACCAATATAGGTGCCACAATCAATCTAGTTGAGGTATGGAATTTATACTATCATTTCATGTAAATACAGCAGGATTTCTGGTAAATGGTGTTGGATGGTAAAGCAGGAAAACAAAAACCCTTTTGCTGAATGAAGATGTGTGTGTGTTCAGATAAAATTGTAATGTATGTCAACACTAAGTTGTGCTTTTAGTATTGGGACTTCATCAATACAGTGAGACCTGCACTTGTGCACCTTTAAAACTTGATGTGGCATTTTCTGAAGTCCTCCAGAAACCATTGTTACCTATTATAAATGAGAACTCCTGTAAGTTGAACAGTCGTATATAATACTTTTTTCCTGACCTCAGTTTCCACTGCAGAATAACTTTTAAATATTATAATATTGCAATGTCTTTCTGTTCCTCAAGAGTATCAAGGAGTGGAATTGTTCAGATGATCGTACACGTCCATTACAATGTTGTGCTTTATTTTTAAGGCATTGAAGAAGTTTGGTATACATGACAGATTTTCTCCAGTTCTGCCCATCCTATGTTTGTGGCTAGAAATTTCATGGCATTGCTGTTAATTAAAATATCACATACTATTATTTTCTTGCGTTTTACATTTCAGGTGATGAAGGAGTTTGGTGTTTACAAGATAGTTTTCTCCAGCTCTGCTACTGTCTACGGCCAGCCGCAGTACCTTCCTCTGGATGAAAAACACCCTGTGGGAGGGTGTACAAATCCCTATGGCAAAACCAAATATTTCATAGAAGAAATACTGAAAGATCTGTGCACTGCTGATAAGGTCAGTTCATAATTGAGCAATGTGTTTGGCAACCTCATACCAACATATCAGGATATTATATCATCTTGCTTTATATTTGACAAAGAGTTGCTGAATTGGTTCTGATAAATATTAGGCCTTTAAATATCTTTCTAAGATGTGCTTTTATGAGTAATATATCACCAATATAGCCATTCCATTTCTGCTAGCTACATCCATGAAGTGGTTGGTGAAGTGAATTACTAATGGCTTGCTATTTAATATTAAGATAAATCATCTTGTCTTTGCAATTTAACCTTGGGAAAGGGCTATTAAATGATGCCCTTTATTTCCTGAAAGGTCAGAACAGGCAAACAAAACAATATGATTGTATTATATGCACAACCACAATTATCCTGCACTTCCAGGGAAAGTAAAACATAACAAAAAGAATGATTGAATCTAAGACAAATTGCCTCTCAATAGCTGTATGAGTGTTGATCTGACAAGATATCTGGTATCTGGCTACATTAAAGCATGTGTGTTATTCCAGGATTGGTCTGTTTCGCTGCTGCGCTACTTCAACCCAGTGGGCGCCCATGTCTCTGGCAAGATAGGAGAGGATCCCCAAGGTCCCCCCAACAACCTCATGCCCTACGTGGCACAGGTGGCGGTCGGCAGGAGAGCAGAGCTGAGCGTCTTCGGCAACGACTATGACACAGTCGATGGTACAGGTGAGAATAATTGCACACTGAGAGTCATTTAATACTCCCTGCTCAGTTAGATTAATTGAACAACTTCAGACCAAGAAAACATGATCAGCTTATACTGGTTTTCATCTTATACATGCATATGAGGTTCTAATTAATTAGCTATGTGTTGATTAAAGAACAGTTACACCATGAATAAAACAGAGGTCCAAATATTGTCTCAGTGTATACTCTACTTTAATCCAAGCCCCCACAACTGTCCACCTCTATATGAGAAGTACACTGTTGCTCAAATCCATCTTCAGCACTGAGGAAGTCCAGCTTCTGGGAGTGGCCATTTTAGTACATCTGCAGCTAGCAACAAGTTGTCACAGTTTGTACATCAGATAATAGGTGGGACTCATTGTGTGGTGAACCTCCTTGGTTTTAATACAGTCAGTTTTGACCCGGTAGTTTTGGCTACATGCTATTTCAGATATTTATGTTGTATTATTTCGTAAATAATTTAGAGAAATAGGAGGCCAGGCACCAGATTATGACATGCCAAAATGATATTAATTCAACTTCCCAAAATATCATGCAACTTTCAAAATATTGTTCAACTTGGTAAAATATTTTGTGCAACTTTCAAAATATGATGCAACTTTTAGAAATATATCATGCATCTCAGAAAGGATGTATATTTTTTGGGAACATGTATAATGACCTCAGAGATGCCATGAAGGGTCCATTCTATTGGGACATTGGGGAGCACATGACACTGAAGCCAGTTGCATTTCTATGATAGCAAGGTTCCTGCAATATATGTGCAACTATATGAATTTACCAAAAATGAAATTGTTATTCCTATTTTTGCCACAGGAGTGCGAGATTACATTCATGTAGTGGATTTGGCTTTGGGACATGTAGCGGCTATCAAGAAACTGGAGGAGGCATCAGGATGCAAGGTAGCTTGGTCATAGAGTATTTCACAATTAGCATTTACTTTACCTCAATGTGTACATGTACTGTATCAGGGATGTCCAACTATCGCACCATTATGCGACAGAGGCCTCAAAACCTTTGATCAATGTTTAACTTTAATGGAAAAATGATCAATTAGGTCTATTAGATTGCATTTTTTTTAATGTGATGTAATGGGTTTACTCCATAAAGTGATGCTATCTATTGATTGATCCAGGTCTTCATTATTGCTAGAAAGGCTGATATGGTAGTGGCACCTGGTGACAATATTCAAAATGATCATCGTACAGCATCCACCTAAATTGCTGTGCTCCAGGACCAAATGTCTGTGCTACACACCCCTGTGTAGTGTACACCGTGTTTATTTTGTGCATCTAAAAAAGTAATGTGCTCAGCAGGCAGGTGCCTTTGATGCTCCGTTAAATTATTGCGTACTGGTTTTGAACGACAAGCTATCATGTCAGTGTGTTTGTAAAATACTAGTATTTGGATAGCATCTCCACATAATGGTGAGCAGTGTACTGAATGCAGACTATAGGGGTACGCAAAGTATGCATTATTAAACTGTTGCAATATTAACACAGTATACAGTATCTACAAATATCCTTTATTTTAAAATCCAATGAGACTATATAAGGTGCCCACATTACCTTTACATCCATATTAAATAGAGAGTCTGCCCTTTGTGATCAATTTAAGCAGACTGTTTGGTCATACGTAAGAGAGTCCTCTGTAGTGACCCATTGAACAGCATGTTCATTGAACAGGAAAGTCTACTTCAAGAGTTTTCACTAAACCAGAATACTAAAAAGCAGGAGTGTCCAAGTATCCAATTCCTGGAGCACAAACAATTAGTCATGGCACACAGCAACTTTTGGTGGGCGATGTGCAATGAATGGTTTAGAGACTGTCACCAGGTGGCACTATTATATTAGATTTCAAAGCAATAATAAAGACCTGGATCCATAAAGGCAGTGTTAGTAAATAGAGTTCACACATTTCCAAATAAAATCTGTAATAAAAAAAATGCATGTCAAATATCTGCTAGGCTCAATAGGCCATGCTTCCTAAAAAATTGTGTTGCTAAACATGTGGCTAAATAATGTGACCAAACGTTGTTTATGAACAGAATTGTTCTGAAATGAACCTGCAACCTTTCATTTGGTGATTTTTGTTTGTTCTTTTTAAGGTTTACAACTTAGGAACAGGGAATGGATACTCTGTCTTAGAAATGGTTGATGCACTAGAGAAAGCATCTGGAAAGAAGGTATGTATAGGTTATACTTATTTTAAAACTAACATGCACCAAATCAATTAGAAAAAAACAACTAAAAATGGCATGCTGCATACCAGCCAAAGGTTGAATAACACTCTAAATTATTACTGTACACTGCCTTAATAGTCCGTGCTAAAATAGTACGGATCTCTTAAAATAAAAAAACAAAACGTTTTTTAATAGTCCGGATTCAATCCCCGCCCGCCACGCCATCTATCTATCATAACACAAACTAATTTTTGGCAAGTAAATAGAGCCGATAATAGATGGATCAAATTCAGACAAGTTCTAGTAGTGGGGGCTCTTACATTTTTTCTTTGGCAGGGAAATTGCAGCTAAATTGCAGTTAAAATTTCAATGCTGCCTGCCACCCCAGATGATGCCTGCTAAGTGAGAGCACAACTCACCTGGTTGCCATTAGCAACCAGGTAAGACAAAGGAATGGATGTTACAAACAATTTGTGAAGGGCCTCATGCTCCGGTAGCACTCAAACAAAGGATTGGGAAAAGGATGTGATAAAAAAGGCCAAAAACGATCTGAAATATTTCATTTTATGATATTAGCAATGTTAAAGGGTTTAAGAAAAAGGCGTTAGAGAGCTAATTTTGCGTATATGACGCCTGTAAAGGTGATTTATAGCGGCGCCACCTATTGACTGGCAGGGAGACTAACAGACAAATAGACAAACGTAACCCCCCTTCTTTACGTTTTTGTCCGTTTTTAAACATTCCGGATTCTTCCAAAGGGAAAAATCCGGAATGTTTTTACGCTCGGACTATTAAGGCAGTGTACAGTATCTTATCTTAACCCTTCCAATGCTAAGTCTATTTTCATCCAAAGAGCAAGTATGTAAATGTTTTTTGAAAACCATTTAAACCCTGTTATGTTGGTATTCATTGGATAGCCCTTGCTGAGTACTCTCAGATGAGTACCCATGTGCCAGGGTTTCAGTCATTTTTAAGGTTTTTTGCATCATTTTGCATTGGCAAAATTAGCCACCAGCAGCAGAAGGGTAAACTACATATTTAAATTTGATCGTCTTTCAATTACAACTTTTCTTAGCGTTACTTGACCATGTCTTTCTTGAGGCTTGATGTTTGACCTGTGTTGCTGTAGGTTCCTTACAAGGTTGTTGATAGGCGAGCAGGTGACGTGGCGTCCTGCTATGCTGACCCTGCACTGGCAGCTGCTGACCTGGGATGGAAGGCGGAGAAAGGACTCAAGGAGATGTGTAAGTAGTTTCTATTCACCTCTTCAAAGAAATGTAGTCATAAGCTAGTGATTATCAATGTGTACACTGCCTGTTGATTTTTAAAAAGAACTAGCTTTTGAGAATGACATACTGTTACATATGTATGTGTGTATCTTTATTGACTATGGCTTCCACCATAAAATAATACATAAGTATGTGAGAGATACCCCTTTTATGAAAATGTAAAAAAGTATATTTTGCACACATAAGTTGTATTACAATGTTTAAACTAGACTAATAGTTCTTTGATTTGGTCTGATTTACATCACCAGGAAATATCAGTATTATTATAACCAACTACTTTTAGAAGAAAAGTACTATGACCTATAAACTAGAGGAGGCAGTTCAAATGGCATGGGCTATACCAAAAACTGACGACATAGTTATCTTTTTTAAATCAGCGTTTTTGCTATAAGAAATATTTTTACATGATATGCAATATTGTATGTATGTATATTTATTGACTACGAATAAACGTAAAAGATACAATACATCAAAATACTAGTAATTGGCATGAATACAACCGTGTAACTTAAGAAACAAGAACATACAGTATATACCCTCCTCATCAGTTATAAGATGCGGGTGCTAACATAGAATACAGTATTAAGTCTAATACTTAAGGTGGGCCCATATAGTTAGCTAATTATATATTGAACTATATGAAAAGAGGCATTAAAACTACAATATAAGGAGTTAAAAGTCAGTGTCTTATCTTTAACAGTTATATGATTGTATGTTTATTTCAGGTGAAGATCTATGGAGATGGCAGTCCATGAACCCCAAAGGTTTCAGACCATAAGCAGTATTGGAATTGGCCTTCAATGGGATATTCAACTTAATTCATTCCAAGGTGCCTTTGCAATGGCCATAGCATATTGTTTGAGAGAACAAAAGGATTGATATATTTATTATGCAATAATGGAGTTGCAGGTAGTGAATTGTTGGGGTAGTTATTTGGTGTGCATGATTTATAGTTTTTACACAGACTGGCATCTGATTGTCTATCTTCACTGAGCAGAAAATGATAGAGGATATTCGCAATCTGGCAGCTTTCTTTAGAATGAGTTCATTACCTTTAATGAAGGGCATTTACAGTATGTACTTAATTACCGATTATAGTATGGGAAAGGTGTTACCTGCTACCTTGTAAAACTGATGTGTCATATAATTAACTGCTGAGGGGGACTTATTTTATGATGTCCTTGGTTAATAAGGAGTGGTATCTTCACTGATGTAAACGGAAGTATAAATGAGTAACCATTTCTCATTTATTTGGCAAAATAGTCTTAGTTGTTTAAGTAATACACAGGGATTAGAGCAGTATTTCTCTAGGGCTGATTCAGGCGCTTGCAACAGATGCCCTAGCATTATTCATGCATGCAGGTAAGTTTGGATCGGTAAAGATTTGTTCAAAGATTTCAATGGCTAATTTTATATCTACCATATGTATTGCCTACTACATAACTGCAATATTATAAACAATATAAAATGCTCCCTAATATTGCAAATTGCCACCTGATTAATGGAGGTGTATTCTAGGTGTATTGGTGGTAACAGACAAGGTCTTACAATAACTAAGAAGTTTGTTATCCAGGTAGGTTCACTTGCTTTTGAAACCTAGTCTTACCAGAGAAATACATCCCCTTGAACCGCAACACCATAGGTACTGCATGCCAGCCTCTACGGCATATGAGCCTCGAGTTACGCGCTGTAGCCTGGGGTTGTATTGGTCACGTGATCTGTGCACTGCTGGTTGACTGGGAGCTGTTATGCTATCTAGGTCAGATAGTGAGAGGCAGCGAAATTTGATGATTCATGACCAGCGCCCACTCCCTGTCTACTTCTCTCAGGTCTTACTCAAACATCTACTAGTCTTACTCACACATGTACTAGCTTATGCGTTTATGATAGGTACCATTGTACTGTATGTGAACCAAAGAGTTCAATGATCAAACAATATGTCAAGACTATATTACTGGTAGCTATTAGTACTTCCACAAGGCTGGTCCAACTACTGAAATAGAATTGTTACCAACAGCCTGGCATTTCATTACTCTTCAGATAGTCTGGACTAGTTGACCTTACAGTATTGTAAGACCTTGATTAACAATTAAATTATATCTGCAAAGGTCAGTCATCAACTCTGGATATGGCCCTTCTTTCCGTAACACCAGTTGTCTATCCGACAGGTATGTGCCATACATTTTCTCAAAGACATAGGCATTTGTAAAGCATACATAGTACTGCAATATCATTTCAAAGACTCCTTAGTTGCATGGCAGATTTCTTTTTAAAATGTTTTGTTTTCAAAATCAGTAGTATTAGTTTTAAAGTAAGTCTCTGATCCCAAATCAGATGCTAGCAATATAGCTGAAGAAGGTTTAAGATCAATCAGATTTCTTTCTTGTGATAATTCCTTTTATTCATATTTTAAATAGACGTGTATCTGGTTTTATGTGCAGAGAAAGTATGATATCTGATTTGCACGATACTTGCACGAGTAATTGAAATGATTTTGCACATTTATCCCTCTTGTTTCAGTTTGTGATTTTTTCATCTCACTATCTCACTGTTCAGTACGATGGTGCAAGTGTGAACAGCAGAAAAAAAAAATTCAAATTTTTTTCTCCACCGTTTTTTCTCCAAAACAGCAGAAAAAAAAATTAAATTTTTTTTCTCCACCGTTTTTCCAAAAACAGCAGAAATTTTTTTTTTGAATATTTTGTCTCCAACATTTTTTCTAAAACAGCAGAAAAAAAAATTTTAAATTTTTTTTCTCCACCGTTTTTCCAAAAACAGCAGAAAAATTTCTTTTAAATATTTTGTTGCCTATTTTTGTGCAAACTGGTTATCTGTCTCACTTTACCACTTCCAAGGGAGCACTCATTATTTGAATTTGATGGTATGTGGTGACCAAAATGGCATGTAAAAGTGGACAAAAAAGACATTTTAGAATATTCATAATTGATATTGAATATTGATAAATGAATAAGGAATTTCATAATTCATGTATGAATTGCAAATATTCACTACTTTCACTATTCATTATGCAGTCGTGACCAGATTCGGCACTACGAGCGGTTAGAATTGGTGTGACCCAACTTCTATGCCTACGACAGCGTATATAGGCCTGACATGAGAGTGGCATGGGGAAAGATCGACTCCGTATTAAAGGAGCAAAGCACGGCCACTTTGCACCTTATCAGTTACTCAGGAAATCACAAGAAGGTTGTGTGGTTCTCCTTGGCAACCTATCTGACCTAGATAGGATGACATGGTTTCACGGGCCCTGGGTCAGACTGAAATTGCCGCAAAACCTTATCAGTTACTCAGGAAATCACAAGAAGGTTGTGTGGTTCTCCTTGGCAACCTATCTGACCTAGATAGGATGACATGGTTTCACGGGCCCTGGGTCAGACTGAAATTGCCGCAAAACCAGTTGCGCATGCCTGGATTCCAGCCAACATCCTGCCAGAAAAAGAATTTATCACACTAACTACTAATGCCGTACTAAACTGGAAGTTGGACGGGGCGTTCTTGAATCACGTTTATCATTTGTTAAATACTAGACCCCCCCTCCCCCAGGTAAACTTGTGATTTCCTGAGTAACTGATAAGGTGCAAAGTGGCCGTGCTTTGCTCCTTTAATACGGAGTCGATCTTTCCCCATGCCACTCTCATGTCAGGCCTATATACGCTGTCGTAGGCATGGAAGTTGGGTCACACCAATTCTAACCGCTCGTAGTGCCGAATCTGGTCACGACTGCATAATGAATAGTGAAAGTAGTGAATATTTGCAATTCATACATGAATTATGAAATTCCTTATTCATTTATCAATATTCAATATCAATTATGAATATTCTAAAATGTCTTTTTTGTCCACTTTTACATGCCATTTTGGTCACCACATACCACCAAATTCAAATAATGAGTGCTCCCTTGGAAGTGGTAAAGTGAGACAGATAACCAGTTTGCACAAAAATAGGCAACAAAATATTTTTAAAAAAAAATTCTGCTGTTTTTGGAAAAACGGTGGAGAATTTTTTTTTTTCTGCTGTTTTTGAAAAAATGTTGGAGAAAAAAAATTTAAATTTTTTTTTCTGCTGTTTTTGAAAAAATGTTGGAGAAAAAAAATTTAAATTTTTTTTCTGCTGTTTTGGAGAGAAAACGGTGGAGAAAAAAAATTTGAATTTTTTTTTTCTGCTGTTCACACTTGCACCATCGTAGTTCATCATATACTGTAGAATGGCTAATTTTGCCGTGTTTTATTTTCCCGTTTTTTCCCGAATGCTATCAAACGGGAATGATTAACACAGGGAAAATCTATACAGTTCATGTCCGGACTTAATAAACACGGAAAATTTTGACCCAGCTTTATCTCCAAAGTGTCTGACCAGCGTTTACTCAGAGTGGTAGCAGTCATCACTCATTGCAATCTACCAACCAGGGCTTGACGGTCCCCAGAAGGACCAGGTAGGCTGGCGGGGCTACCTGAACCCAAAATCAGGTAGTCCCGCCACCATTTTAGGTGGTCCCACCACTTTCTTTTCGGTACCATTTTGTAATGTTTTAGTGGGAAACTTCCCCAGGATTCGGGACTACCTGAATCCAACTTTAGGTAGCCTGACAGGGCTGTTTTGGAATTGAGATCCCCCGGGAGATGAGACTATGCTATTTGTTGAGCGCTGATGTGGCGGGGAACACTCGCTAATTGCAGTGGATGACCACTGATCATGTTGTGACTTCTGCTCAACTATGTGCCACTTCAGATTACATCGCCGTTGATCTATTTCTGGACTGGTCTCTAGACTGGTTATAGTCCCATCGCCACGTGCGTTGCTGCAATTAAGGCCCTGCACGTGCAGGTACCCATTAATATTTACTCTCTGGTATACTAAAATTAAAGGTCTACATAAAACGGGAAAATTAAAAACGGGAAAACACATATATCCTCTTTTCGGAAATATTAGAAACGGGAACACCCAAAATTGAGAAATTAGGGAAATTTGTCACACGGAAAAATTAGCCATTCTACAGTATCTGATTAGTTCAGAATGTTTTTAAAAAGCAGCTTGTATAACTTCTAGTTTTTAAGCTCCTAAATTGATGTTCATGACATGTATGACATAATATGTTGTTTGGCAGAGTGAGGATCTGCTCACCAATATCCCTACTTGTTGGGTAGTAGAGGAGGTGATTGTTGTGTGCTGGCAAGAGAAGTATATGAAGAGGGGGCAGTTATTGCAGCCCATTCAGACTGAGAGGGCCCAGGTGGTGAGACAATGTATGGCAATATACTAGAAATTCAAACATTTGGGCAAGTATTTTTATTAGACACTTTATCTTCAGATTTTCCTTTAAATTTGCCATGATTCTCAGGTTAATTATATTATTATAAAATTACCTAGGCTTCTCAGCATGGATGGGCTTCCATAAGTAAATGGGTAGGCTATTTGTTCATGTAGAAACATTCCTAAAGGCATTTAAGTAAGGGATAATCTAGTTCACCAGGGGTGTGTTGTATACAACACATGGACTGTATACAAAATCAAATAAAATATATTTATAATGCAAAGTTGCAGTTTTATTTCTTTTTTAATATACAGAAGTTGAAGTGAATATCTATATACATCAAGTAAAATATATTCTGAAAAAATTATATATATTGGAAGTAGGGTTTACTCCCATTTTCACATGTAAAAGCAAGTCAGAATATCATTGTTAAATGAACATCACATTTGCATATTATAATTTTATACATTTTCCAAGCCATTCCCAGCATAAAGATGGGCCAATTGATATTTTAGTTAGAAAAAAAATTCCCTGTTGGGTTGCTTTCCTCACTTGCCTCAACACAAGTTATAGCAAGTTTGCTTAAAGGTAAACATGAGGCTTGCAGAGCATTTTGTATGAAAATATTGTCATCAGATGGCAATACCACATTTATATTGCCAATAATGGAGACCTAAATCAATCATTAGACAACAATATTGTTCACACTTATAAATGAAATCTGTATAAGATTATATGATACTTTTTGTACAACTGAAGGTTTGTACTAATGCCACATTAAATCCATGAGTAAGTCAGTGTACATAAAGGCCTTTTCAGTCTCAATTTCACACACAGATTATTCCTTAACCAGCAGAAATCATACATCATATTCCAATAAGTCCAAAAAGGGTGAAATAAATTCTAAGTTCACAATATCACAAGTTACTGTAGTCGTTCAGGTATTGTGTTTGTTTTGGTGTACAATTGAGCTTTGTAATGTGAGTTGGCATAGAGTCCAGATTCATCTGACCATGTGTTCCTTCCTGGTCGCCTATAATCTGCAGTGTCTGTAAACTGGGAATGGCACTTCTTGTAAGCATTGGAGTTGTCTGGGAAATCTTGAGGCTGCTCCTGTAGGAATAATCAAATAGGGAATTGTATGAACCTATTCATGCTTGTAATGGTCCAAAAAACATAAATGTCATTATTATATAATCTGTGTCGTCAATCCCCCAAAACATACTAAGTTGCAATTACTGGTCAATAAGGAACAAATCTAATCACAAAAAATACCTTTACTTAAGTAATGACAGGATTCTGACATCCTGTATGCAGTATTTAAAAGGTTTGGCATAATGTCAAATGGAGTATATATCTAACAAAGGAAGACTCAAAAGCGGTAAATATAAAAGTGTAAAATATGGTCTTCAGATAACTGCCTTTGATGCGCCATTTGATTATTGCTCACTGATAACCTCCGGCTCTGTTCAGAGCAAGCTGTGTGTATGCAATCTACCCGTCTCTTGGGAAGGGTGGTGCTGCTACCTTAAAGCCGGCCAAAGCAGGCAAGTGCAATCTTTATCTCATTCTCTTATTCAGCACCAGCCACAACCTTTAATGTCTTGGTTGCAATCAGTAACTCTGATTAGTGGTCACCGCCATGTTTGATCACACTCGAGTCGCAGGTTCGTTTACATCGTAATTGAACTTCGTACCATTAGAGGCTGCCTAGGGTCTTTATGTTGAATGACACACTATCATGTCAGTGTTAAACGATACAAGCAATGGGGTAGAATATCCAAATAATGGTGCGTAGTTTAATTAATGAGGACCCCATGGGTGCACAAAGTATGCATTAATCAAACTGCCGCAATATTAACACGGTATACAGTATTTGCCTGAATGGCACATCCCATCAACTTACCAGGGCTGGGGTGTATGGGTAGGGTGGTTTATAGTCTGAAAGGTGTGTGGTATCCAGGTGCCGCTTGTCATGCTCTGGGTGGTGCTGGGGAAGAACAGCACCATAGCCACAGTCAGGAGCTCCAGTATCCCTAAAGATAATGACACATACAGAACCTGCTCAACAGTTTGTCATTATAGTAATAATGGATAATCAGACGACATTTCTTTAAATACTTAGGTGCAAAAGTTATGCATATAAAATCATACTTTGTGTATTGAATTGGCTTGAATACCTTGGCAATGCAAATAAGGTAAAGGAATATACACCCTGTAATGTCAGTGACAAATAAATAGAGATGTTAAAAATCTTGTGAAATGTCAACCCTTGAAGATATTCAGAGAAATGCAGTCAAATCACATCGAGCCAAATGTAAGTTTTTCTTCCACTGCCAATTTATTTAAATAGTATACAACAATACTGATCAACTTACCGGTCTACTTGTGCATTAGCAAAATTCCCAGCTGTCACCATTGGGTGTTTACTTTCTCTCTCTTCAAACTCTGCCTTCCTTAATATTTGCTTTGAGTGATCTTGGTATGTAGTTTCTGGGAGAGACTAAAATATACAAATAGATACAGATCAAGATTCAAACTTCAAAAATACTTGGCACACATAGCTGACTTAACCCATTCACATCTTAAGCGCACACACAGTCTGACTGTTAAAAACAAAATCAATTTTTTGAAAAATATTCACAGAGGGATTTTTAAACTCAACATGTAGAAAAGAATTCAAATAAATATTTCCTTTAATCATGCATGACCAGGTGTACACTCCAAATAAAAGGGGGTTTATATATCTTTTGGCATTTAATGCTATCATTTGGAAGAAATTACTTTTTCATGAGCATGAACACTTATAACACCGGAGACTAATAAAATAGGGGAACTGCCACCAGCAGATCCGAGGCTTGATCTGGTTTACAGATCACACTAGGGGATCAAAAGATATACCCAGCATGCAGCCAATAGGCATGCTAGAAATGAGAGGGACGGGCTGTAAATGAGCACCTATGAGCGCACTGTGAACTGTGCAGGGACTTTGCAACATTGTGGTACAGGAAAACTGGAAATAATGTTAAGATAGAAAAAGATGACACTCTGATACTTGGTAAAAACGTTTTTCCACCAGCTATTGATCACTGCATTATATCAATTAAACAACACATATTCTTAAGAAAAACCTTGTGTCAGTGAGCGTGTCACCAAAACAATTATGCAACAAATGAATACTGAAAAATGCACCACAATAAAAATGACACACTGATCGATAATATTTACCCCATCTGTTACATCTCCTATTCTTTTGTAAGTTGCTCTGCAGAGATCTCTTGTATCATCTTTGCTTATATCATAATTTTTCGGTTCTGCTTCTCTTGCTTGGTGCCTGAAAGCAAAAAAGATAAGTCAAATTCAACCAGACAGGTAAACAATATATAAAACCAGCATCACATAATCAGCCTGTCCACTTAGCTACATCTCTACCATCACATGGATGGTATCCTAGCTGGCATGCTGTCCAGTAACTTAACTTGTCTGTCAACAATGGATATCAGTGTATATTGTATGCACAAAAAGGAGTATAAAATGACTTTTTTGGGGTTCACATTTCTGACAACGTTTTAACCAATTCATATCTGGAGATCTCCTTAAAATAGGTTGTCTTGATTCGTAATACTTTTGAAAACCCTAGGGATGAAGCAAACATCGGGAAAATATTTGAAGTAGACTTGTTAATTCGTCTCTGATTAACATCTCTCCTTCCAATATTGTCTGGATATTGCTTTTGTCAGAGATAGATCGTCAAAAGCGTCAGGTGGTTTTGGATGTTACAGGTATGAATGGGTTAACAAGTTTTGTCCATACTGCACCTAAGCAAATGGTATCGTTCAAAAGAGACATTCATTTGATATATATTTCAAGCATGATTTTGAGCAAATCACTACATTCAATTTGTCTGGTAAATTGGAAATCAAGATGGCGAAAATCAGCAGAATTTTGTTCAAACCTTCACAATTTTATATGTGATACATAACAGCTATCTCTAGGGGATGAATGGTTGATCAATCAAAAGCCTTGATAGTCCCCTATCCAATAATATCATTGTTGTTATTCTTTAGGCGTCATTAAGAACTGAAACATTCAGACCATGGTCTTAGCCAGCAGGGCGTCTGGGTGCCTTTTTGGACACCCAAACCCTCGAAAAGAACCCCTCAAAACACCCAAAAAAATTTGTGTGGAATTTCTAAAAATCTCAATCTCAAGCTTATAATTGAATTTTTTCATTTCCTTATAATTCCCATGACATTAATTAATGATATCATGCCTTATTTTGATGAATTTATCCATGTTAATGGTTGAAATATGAGTATATTGTGATCCACCTTAAAGATTTGGACACCCAAACATTTTACAACTGCCAATTTTAGGCACCCAGTTTCTAAATCATGGCTAAGACACTGATTCAGACTATAACATCAAAAGAATCAATCAATTTCTAGCCAATATTTTGCTGTGTTTTGAATACAAGTGGCAGAGAGAAAACTCGATCCAAACAATAAAAGAAATTCTACTCAATGATATTTTGTAGTTTCTTTTTCGAGTTTTGCACATTTAGGCCATTGCGTGGTGACAAAATGAGAATGAGTTGCTCACTTCTCATTTTCACACTGCAAACCTTTTGCAGTACTTTTCGCCCATAAACTTCTCCACAGTAAAGCAGCTATCTGACAAAAAGTGCTGTTAGGTCAAGTCAAACAATGGTTTTGGTGAAGCTGCTGCCACCTGCATAGTCCTATGGCGAGACATAAACAGAATGGAGCAACAGGACCAGCATCTGTCATGCAATTATGTTGCAACTTGTAATAGAATTGCATAAATACAGATCTTAGTATTTGATTATCCAGCACTATGGACAACCTACTGCGTGTGTTGAAGGAATAGTATGGTATTTGACATTGTGATAGTGACATCTAAAACTGAAAGCCCATTTGAAAATTACATTTAGAAATCCATGAAATTTTGCATAAGCTTTCCTTGTTAGATCTCCTTTGGAAAACCAAAATGAAAAAAGGGTTCACCAGTCACCGTCCATATAGGTGGCACCAACGTTGCGCTAAATTTACAAATTTCACGTCTAAAATTTAAAGTCCATTTAAAAAATACCATATATTTAGGATTTCATCAAACCTTGCATAGGCTTTCATTGCCAGGTCCCCTGTGAATATCTAAAATAACAAGAATGACGCTTGTAGCGTCTAATTTGAATTTTCTTCTAATTTTAATACTGTGCTTTTTTATATCAATTTTTGTTTTGTATTTTTGGTCAAGGTGTTTTTGATTTGCGTTTTTGTGTTTTGCATGGGGTTTGTTTTTTGTTAGTTGGTTCTACACAGAGGTCTAGCTTAAACGTCAGACCTCGGTCAGGGCCAGGTAATAAACTGGCCGGTCCTATAATTTATTCTTTTCATCTGCCCAAAATGTCCGATAACTCAAGCGGGTGGCCTACTGTGGCAGGCACTTGACACGGCAGCAAGCAACCCACTGGCAGGCACCGTCACCCGGCATTTGATTGACCTAAATTGGGTCTCCATGGCAACACCACCCAGTGGGTGGTGGGTCACGGCGGGAAGCCACGTGCTGCTTGATCACAGCTGGCCGTGAGGAGAGTCAGCTATTAAGAGGTGATTGTCCTATTTATTTATGCTGCTGTAGCAATAGTATTTGACTGTCAAACTACAGGAAATTGTTTTACATGGTTAAAGCCAAAATGTTTCTTTGAAAATATGAACACCCAAGTTAGCATGCATTTACAAGTATTGAATTAACCTTTAAATGTTATAATCATTATTAACACTCATATCTGATAGAAAAAATAACATTTGACATGTACTATCAAATATTCTGAAAATGGGAGAAAATCATTGTCTAAAATTATATGAATGATAATGGCCTCATTCATTTGAATGTAATGTATGTTTTATCTTTTGCAGAAACTTTTGAGAATGCTTGGCAGTGACTATGAGTCAGATTATGAAGAAGAGGAAGAAAACGAACAACAAATTCTAAAATACAAAGACAATTTGACCTAGTGGGGACTTTGATGGGAGCATGGAAACAATTTGAAATAAAAGTTTTAAAAATTGTTATATTTGCGTTATTATATATATATACATACAAATGCAGGACCTGTAAAAAAAATTGGAGGACCAGTAAACTACAAATATTACTGGTCCTGATGTCCTGTATTCGAAAAATCAAGTCTTAACCTATGTCTACAGCTTTTTATTCATTAGTTTTGGGCTTGAGGGTTTTGTTAGTTTTTGTTATATAGATTTTGGTTGTAGTTTCTTACACACTTGGTATACTGCAATGACTCCTTACGACAATGGAAAATATTTAAAATGGCCCTAGGAGGCAAGCTTTTCCCACCGTGTCCTGTAAAGAAGACACACTCGCCCAGTAATGGGCCGTACATACCAAACGTATTTCGAATAAGATGGGGGCCTTTAACCCTTAGAGCGCTGCGCAACATTGTATACACTTGTTCTCCATGCTAAGTTATTTTGACTTACTCTCAGGGGAGCATGGATTTCAACATGGGGTACTCCTTAGGGTTGTTTTGTTATGTATATAAACATCAAAATAATGATATAAAAAAATAAATTAACATGAATTGAACTAAAAATTGATAATTCTTACCTTCTTTCACCATTTTTCACAAAATTCCCTAGCAAAACGGATGCAAAAATATTCAGGGGTACTGTTGACATTGCTTGATAAACAATTTTGTTTACAAAATAAATGTGAAAAAACCACAACAATCAACTCTTTATTAAACCTGAAAATTAAAAAAAGAAATTACTACACATCATATTCACATCATTGTTATCAAATAACATCAAAAACAATTTATTATGTGATTGAAAAACGTTTCAATTATGTTTATGTTTGGGGGATGCAACCTCACCTTCAATTTCACCTTTGGGGAATGCAACCTCACCTTGCAAATTACGTTTAGGTAAGATTGCATCCCCATAATCCCTAAAAAAAATTAGATAACATATTCATATGACCCTATGTTGACCCCATAGAGTCTCTCTTTCATAAATGATAGATCTGCAGTGCGCCCCCAGGGCTGCCTGTAAATGGGCTCCTGGCTTTTTCACCAACTGTGCATGATCAAGGATCTCTCACCTGCCAGGAGTTACCCAGTCTCGACATAACACCACCAGGACTCACCAGAATAACTTGTGGAGAGAAAATATCACCTGTGAAGCCTAAAATACAAGGATTTTTGTATGAATCTTGCCTGAATTTACTGGACAAGGCAGAGATGCAGTCGAACAGTTAGGTCATTAGGGGCCATAAAAAGGCTCCTGACCTATTTTTCAAGCCAGTGTTTATCCCCCAGCTGGTCAGCATGACTGGTATCAGGGCATACCCCAGGGATCTACTGCTCATGATCAAGCAGGCTGTCATCCAGGCGAAACCAAGGGTGCCATTAGGAGTGCTTGAAAAACTGAGGCAAAATAACATCTGCTCAATCCCCAAAACTCACCGAGGGGTGTCAGGAGGAAAATCAAAAGTGCGGAATATCCTGACTGTCACAACAACACCCAGGCCAACCCATCAGGCTGTACATGGCAGGGGGGTGAACTGGGACAACTTGATAAAGATTGAAACCAGGACAAACCTCTTCCCAATTGTGAGTAGAAAGGATAGAGCTAAAGAGCTGTGTATCTGCCTCTTGAATACACAGTCAGCAAGAAACAAAATTGAAATCATTAGGAATTCAATTATTGAGCATGATATTGACATGCTAGCTATGACTGAAACTTGGCTAACTTCAGCAGCAAAGGATGAGCTATTTATCAAAGGCCTGAAGATAGGTGGCTATGATTTATTCAGTGTGCCACATAAAGGAAATGGTGGATAAGGAGGAGTGGCAATATTGTATAAGAAAAATCTATCAGCGTTGTCAAAAACCTCATGTGAATTCAGCAGTTTTGAGCATTGCGAGGTTACTTTTAACACAGGCTCCAAGCAACTTAATGTCAATGTGGTCTACAGACCACCTCCATCGCAAAAGAATAAATTGACAAATAAGATGTTCTTTGATGAATTCTCACCATTCATGCATGACCGGATCTCTTCCACTGGCCACTTCCTGCTTCTGGGAGACCTCAATTTCCACCTTGAGGATAGGAATGACAATGAAGCACTCAAACTGATTGACTTATTTGATACCCTGAATTACAAGCAGCATATCACAACCAGAACCCATAAATCGGGACACACCCTTGATGTTGTCATAACCAGGGACAATGAGAATCTTATAAGTCAGTGGAAGGTAGGAGACCAGCTCTCAGACCACAACCTCATTCTGTGTGATGTGTCGCACCCTAAACCACGTCCGATCCAGGTGCCGATGTCAGTGCGTAAACTCCGCAGTGTCAACATGCCCAATTTTAGAGAGGACTTGAAGGACGCTCTACAACCTGGTAATGCTGAAGACTGCTCCGTGGAGGATTTGACTAATCACTACAATTCTGCACTAACAACAGTACTTGACAAGCATGCACCAGCAAGAGTGAAAATGGTAACAATTCGGCCAAAACAACCATGGTTCTCAGATGATTTGTATGGTGCAAAATGTGCAGAGGAAATGGGAAAGGAAGTGGAGAGACACCAACCTCACTGTCAACTATGACTGTTTAAAACTGCGAGGTCCAAATTTAACAACATGTTATTACAAGCTAAGAAGGACTACTACAACAATCTGATAGCTGAGTCCTCTACTGATTCAAAAAACCTCAGTAACATCGTCAAAGACATATTGCATCAAAGAAGAGAGATGAAACTCCCTGAGCATGCATCAACAGAAGAATTGGCAAACCGCTTCGCTGTGTTCTTTACTGACAAAGTTTGTAAGATACGCGATGAGCTGCCAGATCTCTCCAGACACCAGTTAAATTTACCTACCCCGGCATTAACATGTTCACTGAATGTTTTCTCGGCCGTGACTGAAAGCGAAGTTCGCAAAATCACCGACTAAGAGCTGCTCTCTAGATCCCGCTCCCATTTGGATAGTGAAAGACTCGGTGGATGAGCTTATTCCAATGGTTACAATTTTAGCGAATTAGTCGTTACAAAGTGCCAACGTGCCTGACTCAATGAAACAGGCATTAGTCACTCCGTTACTGAAGAAAGATGATCTCAACCCGGAGGTGCTCAAGAACTCTAGTTCTGTAAGCAACTTATCATTCTTGTCAAAAGTATTGGAAAGGGTAGTTGCAGCAAGGCTTACCAATTACATGACTATAAATCAGCTACATGAACCCATGCAGTCGGCATACAGATCATGTCATAGCACTGAGACTGCACTTGTGCGGGTACAGAACGACATCCTTCGCACTCTCGATCAGGGTGGGGCCGCCATCCTTGTGTTACTCGATCTTAGCACTGCTTTCGATACAATCGATCACTCCATCCTTCTATCTAGGATGGAGTCAGTTCTTGGAGTTAAAGGATCTGCTCTACAGTGGTTCAAATCGTACCTGCTAGGCAGGAAACAGAGGATTAAAATCAATGATGACTTCTCCGAAAATCAGGAAATCCTGTGGTCTGTACCACAGGGATCTGTGTTGGGTGCACTATTGTTCCTAATAATGGGGACAAAGTAGCTCAGTTGGTTGGGTGTCGGACTAGTAATCAGAGGGTCGCTGGTTCGAATCCCGGCCACTCCGGGCACTTTGGTCGTTCTTGGGCAAAACAGTTTATTCCATATTGCTTCAGTCTACCCAGCTGCAAAATGGGTACCTAGCATAAATAAGGCAGTGCTTAGAGTGTGTGCGCTATATGCTGCCAGTTGCTCTGGAAAAATCCCCCGGGGGATTGAAATGGTTTCTGTATGTACAGTGCCTGCTAGGGGAGGAAGGTCGTGTGAGCACTTCGGTGGATACAAGACTATAAACCGAATACCTAATATACATCATACCTCTGGCACAGCTAATCCGAACCTACGGTCTGAACAATCATGGCTATGCTGATGACACCCAGCTCTGCTTATCATTCAAAAAGACAAGTGATAACGCAATAGTCAAACGTGAAATCCTAAATCTTGAGACATGTTTGTGTGACATTAGTGTCTGGATGTCTCAGAACAAGCTGAAACTCAACAATGACAAGACTGAAATCATTCTATTCGGCTCTAAGAAACACCTAGCTGAACTGAACATTAAGTCACTCTCTGTAGCGGGGACTGATGTGCCTGTTGCATCTGAGCCTGTGCGGAATCTGGGAGCTATGTTTGACTCTCAACTGATCATGGCACCCCATGTCAAAAGTGTTGCCAAAAAATCTAGCTTTCACCTGAGAAATATTGGAAAAGCGAGACGTGTGCTAACAGAAGATGCCAGAAAAACAGTGATGCAGTCACTGGTGATGTCTCGTTTGGATTACTGCAATGCTCTCCTAATTGGAATACAACAGGATTTTATTGCAAAGCAGCGACTACAAAACAGTGCAGCAAGGATAGTATCGAGAACCAGGAAGTATGAACAAATCACACCTGTTCTCATCAAGCTTCACTGGCTACCAATCAAATTCCGCATCCAATTTAAGGCGCTCAACGGACTTGCACTTAAGTACATCAAGAAAGTTGCTCGTGCCTTATAAACCCAGACGCCATCTACGATCAGAAGCAAAGGGCCTTCTGGATGAGCCTCGGACTAGACTCAAATTTGGAGATCACGCTTTCTCCATTAGTGCACCGAGATTATGGAATGCGCTTCCACAACACCTGAAGGATTCTACATCGTGTCAGGCCTTCAAGAAGTGCCTCAAAACACACCTTTTGAGGCGTTGTTGACTGACTCAAACTATGACAATGTGCAGCGCTTTTGAACATTTTATGAATGGAAAAGGCGCTATATAAATTCCAATTATTATTATTATTATTCCCCTATTATTTATGACGTGTATAACGGCATTCCAAAAAGAATTACTCTCAAAACCGCAATTTGAATTCGCGCTGTAAATCGGCGTAATCAAATTTGCGGTACAAAAAAAATCTTTTTTTTTAATATTTGAATTATTCTGACAATTATCTACATGCACATATGTGTGTGTTGATAATTGGTGGAATATTTCTATCGGAACGGCCATCTTGCTTCGAGGGTTCTGATGCAAAGCTGAACAATGCGCCGCCATCTTGCCCTCGCTCTCCGAGCTCACGCCAGCTCTATAACCTTGCTGGATTTTGTCCAAGTTGGACCGGTAAGTATGCGAATTTTAATATGATACATTGGTAACTTATTCATAAGTTACCAATGTATCATATTATGATGATTTTGTAAAATTATTGTATGTACTTTCCTTCGTTTCAGCCTCGGATCGGCTATCAACGAAATTCAGAAATCTTGCCGGCAAGAATTCAATTTGGGCAGCGAACAATCTCAGGTTTTTTATATATATATTATTCTATCAATTATCAACATACACATATGTGTATGTTGATATTTGATAGAGTATTTACATCACAACGGCCGTCTCGCTTTGAGGGTACGAAATCGAAGCGTAAACAATGGGCCGCCATCTTGCCATCCGTGTCTGAGCGATCGCCCGCTCAATAACTTCGCTTGACTTTGTCAAATTTGGACCGGTAAGTATGCGAATTTTAATATGATACATTGGTAACTTATTCATAAGTTACCAATGTATCATATTATTATGGCTTTATTAAGTTATTGCATGTATTTATACACTTTTCAGCCTCTAAAAGCTGCTAGTGTAATTCACGCTATGCCGGCGGATATCGTCGCCAACCGCGGAGCGTCTTTCGATATCTGGGGCGGAATTATTTGCCAACAGCGCCAAGTGGGTAAACCATGTATTCCGAATGATCGCGTTTTTCAAATAAAAAAAGGTTATTTACTACCCGGTACAAATTATAGGAATGAAACCCACATACAACCAACGAATTATGATTTGGCTAAACTCCTGAATTACCCACCGCCACTGGGTGCCACTCAACACGCCAAAAAAAAAAAATCAACAATGAAAAAAACGGGAAGTTATTAACTTAAAGAGGGAAGCCAAACTTCATTTTAATATAAAGTTTATAAACCTCCAACTCAGTAAATATTAAATATTCTAATTAAAAACCACATCCGCACGCCTGTCACAACCTACTTTCCCCCCCCCCCCCCCCCCCCCTTTCGCTCCCAACTAAAAAGCCATCCCGCTAATAACCCAAGGCACTGAAAACTCCTTAACTGAAGCCCCTTCTAAAAGAAAATAGTACACCCATGGAATGCAAACGGTCCACGATTTAAAACATGAACAGAAATTAAAAAAGAAAATTACTACAAATACTAAGAACCCACAAGTACTTTAAACAATATATAAAAAAGAAAAAAAAACAGAAGAAAAATAAAAATGAAAGAAGACGAGAAACACGGGTGATTCGAACCCACATAGAACCAAATGACCTAAAGAACCCCAACGCGCACCCACTCAGCCACGCCAAACACAGACACTAGGACTCAAAAAATATCATACTTAAACCAAACTTTCGGTTCAAAAAAAAATTAATTAAACAACGCGAAACCCAAAAGAAAAAACACAAATCGTGTATTCACACACGCCAATCATCAAATAACTACCTCCCACTAAAACCTCAACATAGTGAAGAAAAACGGCTGTCAAGAAAACGATCGCACCAACGCTCGCGAGGCTGTCAATCAAACAACACCTCAAACATACCCACGACAATTAACAGCCAAATCGCACTCAACGCTCGTGACGCTGTCAATCATACGTCATCACACACACACACGGCAATTAACAACCAACAAAAAACAAAACATATGATAGGCTAAAGAAGACGCGCTCGCGAACCACGCCGCTGTCAACCAAACGACGGCACGAAGACGCTGCCGAACCACGAAGCTGCCAACCAAACGACGAAACATACACACACACGACAATTAACAGGCAACAACAAAACAAAAGATATGATAGGCTAGAGCAAAGAGGCTGCGGAACCACGTCGCTGTCAATCAAACAACAGCACACGAAACCGAAAAATGATCACGCACACGACCACAACACCAACACGCGATCAACCACATAAAAGGGAAAGAGCTAACGTCCAGTAGGCAAGTCACGATTTCAATATCCATAACAACATTTGAATTTTTTTGAAAAAAAAAATTCAAATAAAAAGGGGGTGACCCGTCATGCTATCCATATAGGTGCGCCAAAACGGCACTTCCGTTTGCGAATTACATTGTTTGCCACTTAGGCGCCCTCTATATGGACGACATGACTGGTGACCCCCTTTTTCATTTTGGATATTTAAAGGGGACCGATAGCTTCATGCCACTCAACACGGGACTTGGGAGGAAGCCACACAAATGCAATATACGCATACATGTGTGTGTGGGGGGTCTTTAGATAAAAAAAATCACCCCACGAGCGAACCTCCACCATGCCTCATGGCCATATTGCTGGTGATGATATAGAGATTGAAGTAATTACAGGAACAGAAATAAATTGATAATAAATTCAACTTATAAAAAAAAGGAACAAAATTACACGTTTTCATTCATTTTGAATTTGATTCGCTATATGTATCAAATCGAAATACCGAATCATTTAACGAATCGATAAACGTTTCTTGTCAATGACAGCCCTACTGTCTTATGCATATTTCTGTTTATTTTCTAACAGGTGTTTGCTACACTGCTCAGCGTCAAGACTGAGACACAGCAGCACTAATGTGTAAAGTTTGAAATATTAGCGAGTTTATATATGGCAAATTAATCCGTTTTTCCATAATATCGGATCGTAATATATGCATGTGAACCATCTCCAAAAACGCCACCTGAGTAGTGGTATTCTTATGCATGTACTAATCTACCACTCATGCCCTAATAACTAGACCTTAATGTTTCATTACGACGCAACCACCTAACAAGTGAAACTAAGGGTTCAAGATAATCAGATTGTGCTATGAACGGTATGACAGTGATCGTCAAAATGGGTATATTGCAATTATAATTTCTTAGAACCACACGGATTACCGTAATTTCGCGTGTATAAGACGCACTTTTTTACACTAATTTTTTCACTCAAATCGGGGGTGCGTCTTATACACAAAGCTAGAAATCTAGGGTGTTTTACATCGAGTTACCAGGCCACTCGGAGATCGCCAATTACAATTATAATGCGGCCAATACAATGCCCATCGATGTTTGCCTAGTCATTGATGAATTGTAATTACTGGACCACCCTCCGCTAGAATTTACTGATTACAATCCATGTGACATGCCTAGGACAATGGGTAGTGAGTACCGATGCAGGGTGATACGCATTGATGTCACGGTGATGTCACATTTCACTCATCTCAATATGCGTTTTACTGGCTTTCTAGCGTTACTCATGAGGAGTTGATATCCTACGATAATTCCCAAAAGGGGGTGCGCACTATACAAAAAGCTAAGGCCTATACATGATTTTAAAGGCCTAAACAAGGGATGCGTCTTATATACGGGTGCGTCTTATACACGCGAAATTACGGTATGCGCTAAACAAGCGTCACCACGCTGCTGTTTACCGAACTCATGTCACATTGAATGTCCGTCCTGATTGGCAATTAAGGAACTCATATCCACAGTGATTATGTGTATCATCCAAATTTGGTTGTACACTGTGAGACATTTATATATCACAACACGCATGAACGTGTGTCTATGTATGTACGTCTATGGTTATCAACCGACCATGTTTAATTGTGACTAGATACAAATTTTGAGTACAAAAAAGAACAAATATTACCAGACCGTAATATTTGCGAATCGGACCCACTCGTTAAAGGCGCTAATATTACTTCCACGTTAATATTTCGGACTTTACAGTATTCAATAATAATCTTTTCTTATGGTTGCTGAGCTGGGATTTGGTTCTCACTGAACAGTGTGTATTCCTAGCCCTGTTATTGTCATAGCAACACGCTATAATACTTACAAGACTTAGGCCGATTTTGCTCAACATCATCATATATCTATAGCGCATAGCTATGAAAAGAAAACGCCTGGGCTTGGGAAACACACTATGTTCAGTGAGAAGCTGTTTCTGTGGCTTCAAAGTGGTCCCGGTTCACAGCAGTGAGTCGGGAATAAATCCAGGATGAGGCTCCTGTGCCGGGACCAAATCCAAGCTCAGCAACCATTAGAAAACATGATTTTTGTGTCATTTCCACAGATCGAGTTGTATGATAATTTTTTATCACTCAAATGTGCTATAATAGCCATTAAGATCTTCCACTGAGCATTGGTGCAGATTTATAGCCTCGTCGAGTGTTTGCAACAAACTCGAACACCTATGTCTCGGCTATAAATCTGCACCAAATTGCTATAGGGATTAAGATCGAGCCAGGCAGCTGTGTTGGAAAAGCCAAGGCCGAGGGGGTCTGATGCATCTCACAGCCGAGGGTCGCCAGGCCAGAGGCTGTGAGATGCATCAGACCTCCTGAGGCCTTGGGTTTTCTAACACAGCTGCCTGGCAAGGTCTTAATGGCTATTATATCATGAAAAAACATTTTTTTGCGAAAAGTGCCTTTAACTTGTGGAAACCGGGGCTCTTTCAAAAATTGTTTACATATGGTTGCCATGACACCGGGCGAGGGCAACGAACGAGGGTAGAAAACCGAGTACACTTTGGTATGCACTGTATGGGGAAAACAATGCCTTAAGTATTGCTAGGGCAACATGATATAATCAGCGGCAGATCTACATATTACATTTTTCGCGCACCCACAACACTAGACGCAAATGTTCATGCAGCGCGAAGCGCCCCCAAAAGTGAAACGGCAGCAGATGTAACTAATTGAACCTCAGAATAGCAAGTTCATAGCACTAGGAAAATTGGATTGCAAAACTGGCGATGCCACAAAGTTAACGACATGTAAAGGCGTATTGATATAGTTATTATTGTTTATTTATTTGAAAAGGCATTAGATTAAAAGATCATGTATGTATCAATTTTTCAGCTATTTTGGCGCTCCTTATTGGGTTCTAACGACATTCGGGTGATGGCGAGCCGTCTGGCAGTAGTTAGACAACAGGCGCCATATTTGATTTGGTTATTTACCAAAGGTGACGAAGGTAGGTCATAATCAGTTTCGGACCGTATGTAAATGTGTGGGGTCATTGATAAAAGTGGCTTAGTGGTACATGTACCTAACAAAGATCTACTATGGTTGTCAGTCACGTAAATGACAAGAATGACTCGGAATACTAGGAACGATCCCAAATAGAGTTACGGGATTTCATCAATATGGTTCTCTTTTCACTCCGTCTCACACAATAGAAGGAAAAGCCTTATTGATAGCCCAGTCGACTCCCGATCCTAGGGTCGCGGGTTCGATTCCATCTTTCGATCGTGCAATTTTTTTTCCACCCGCCCAGTGCTTCGTGTGGTACTTAGAAATATTTCATACTCAAAATAACGGTGGCTTTATTTCTATTATTTTTTTAACTTAACTTTGCTAAAATGAATTGTTGGTCAAAACCGTTGATCCCAGAAAAGACGTCTGCCTGAATTGCCGTTCGCTATAAGGGCCGATGACTTTATGTTGGGCTTAGACTAAAAACAATCTTTTATCTTTGATTTATTATAATAAACATTTCCACAGTTGTGAAGTTAGGAATTTCTTCGAGAAAATATATAGTTTAATCTTGGATTAAGAAAAGAATGGATATGTAACGAGAGACCAATTACTATATGCCCTAGAGTTACATGCTGGCCTCATGCCAGGACTACCAGATAAGGCAGCAGGGCGAGGTCACGTGGGAACAAGGACCAATCAGGGCTCTTGCATCGATTACATTACAGAGAAACCTTATCTCCACCACCTGCTGGGGGTGCCCAGAGCACCTATTAGCGACTATTAGTTGAGGCTAGCATGTTCAGGTTGACCGGCTGGTTTCCATTCAATGTGTTGGTCTTCTAAGGTTTAATTGATGCAAGTTATGCCTAGCCTTCATATAAAAATTGAGATCTGTGAAGTTTAATGGGTGTAAGTATTAATTTATATCTGTTGATGAAGGACACTTGCATGCACACTTGCTGCACATGACTTTACCTTAGATCACCAAACACAAGTGGATTCGAAACCAGCCGGTCAACATGAACATGCAAGCCTCAACTAATGTCAACTAATAGCCGCTAATAGGCCAGAAATTGGTGCTTTGGGCACCCCCAGCTGGTGGTGGAGATAAGGTGTCTCAGTAATGCAATCGATGCGAGAGCCCTGATTGGTCCTTGTTCCCACGTGAGCCCGCGCTGATGGCTTATGTGGTACTCCTGACATGAGTCCAGCACTTAACTATACTTGGCATTACTTTATGCAACTCCCACCCATCTACCTTCTATCTGCCCTTTCACACGTCCCCACGTGATCATCAGTGCCCTATCCATGCACCTTCCACCTGAGCGCCTCTGGCTGCCAGCCTGGACATCAGCTCCTGGGTTTTCCAGCAATTGCTGGAGAACCAGGAGGATTCTACCATAAAGACTTACCTAGGACCTGCATAACATCACCAGGATCAACTAGATGAAGTCAGAAAACACTTTTGTGCTTGAAAAACAGCACAATCTGGATACTTTCATATGAATCTTGGACAACTGGCTATCTTAGGACATAGCTGGTCTGTTACCAGCACATCATAAAAAGGGTCGTAAAAGATACTTGACCCAGTTGCAGACATCTTCCATGCTATCTGGCCTGGCACCCTGTAACGTGATCCAGCATGACCCCTCTAAGGGCCTATACAAGAAACTTCTTGCTGGGAATACAACAGACCACAGTTCAACAGCGGCCCAGAATCCCATTACAGATGCTACTGACTCTCAGAGCATATGAAATATGCTCAGTCCCTAGGACTCACAGAGGGCAGTCTGCTAGGAAGATTGGAGTGGGTCCCAATAGAAATGGGGCCATTCACTCTAATCTTCTACAAATAAGCACCACCACTCCAGTCAAAACATCAGGACTGACTGTGGGATACCTGAACATCCAGTCTGCCAGGAATAAAACAGACATCATCAGAGACATTGTCATTAATCATGACATAGACATTCTTTCATTAACTGAGACCTGGCTCACCACGAAAGATAAGGATGATTTCCACGTCAAAGGACTATCTTTACCTGGGTATGAACTCAAACATACACCAAGACGTGGAAATCAAGGATATGGAGGGGTTGGTGTCCTACACAAGGCTTCAATCAAAATCATCAAAACAGATGTTTACAAGTCAGACAGCTTTGAAAACATGCAGATCAAGTTTAACACAGGATCACGCTGCCTTGATTTAATTACCTTGTATAGGCCACCACCCAACCAAAAGAATAAGTTCACCACTGGTCAGTTCTTCGAGGAGTTCTCTTCATTTCTCCAGGACAAAGTCACTGGCTCAGGTGACTTATTGATGGTTGGTGACCTAAATTTCCATCTTGATAAAAAGACTGACAACACCACCCACAAATTCACTGATATGCTGGGGTCACTGGGTATCGAACAACACGTCAATAAACCCACTCACATGTCTGGACATATATTGGATGTTATCATGTGTCGAGACACAGATAATCTTGTACAAGAGGTCCAGGTGGGTGATATGATAACAGACCACCATCTACTGTTATGCAACGTCCATCACCCCAAGCCACACCTTCAGAAGACAAAAATAATAACAAGGGCCTTTCGCTCCATTAACCTGCCCAGTTTTAGAACAGACATTTCACAAGGACTGGGGGATCCTGATGACAACCTCTCTGTCACTGATCTCATGGACATATATGATACACAACTAACCAATGTGCTGAATAAGCATGCACCACCCAAGGAAAAGTCTATTGTAATAAGACCACAACAGCCTTGGTTCTCAGATGATCTCCATCGAGCAAAATCTGAGAAAAGAAAAGCTGAAAGGCTGTGGAGGAGAACTGGCCTGACAGTTCATCGTGAAATCTTCAAGGAAGAAAGAGACAAATACAACAAGCTCCTTGAAAGTAGCAAAGTGTCATATTACAATCAGAGGATTATTGATTGTGGGCAGGATTCAAAAGCGATGTCCCAGACAATGAATGAACTCCTCTTCAGGCAGAAAGTGTCAAAACTCCCAGAACACAGCTCTGCAGAAGAACTTGCAGATAGGTTCTCATGCTTTTTCAAGGAAAAGATTGATAAAATCAGGGATAACCTCCCTGACTGCTCTGACATCAACCTGGAAATAGCACAGTCACCACCTGTTTCCACTCTGAATGTTCTGCGGCAGGGTTGGGTTTCTTCCGGAAGAAACGTATTTCTTCCAGGACGACGGAAGAAACAGGGTTTCTTCCGTATTTTTCCACTTTCTTCCGGAAGAAATGGAAGAATGGGATATATGATAAGAATTGAAAAAGCTATGGGTTATGAAATGAAAAACATTAATGGGCAGATAATAACAAACAAAAAGATCTGAGGTAGAATAGTTTATATATATACCATTATAATCTTACAATATATTACATCAATTCCTGTCACACTTAGTTTAACCCTTGTAAATTTGCCCTTGTAAATTTGTTTTATCTGATAGATACCTTGCACATACATGACCCTTTACATACTAGTTTAACCGTATATATATATATACTGATTTAAGTTAACCATACAAAGTTATTTAGTAAGAAAACAGAGAGATAACATCCTCTTAACTCATTAACATGAGTGTCATACACCTGGACTAAATAGAAATATCTTGATAGCAAAGCAATCTTTTGAGACACATATTTCCAGTAGTTAACCATACACAAACGGGTGTAAAAGTGAGAAAACATCCTCTTAACCCATTCACCTGTGAATGATACACCTGGCCTGACTCTTATAGAAATATCTTAAGAACAATGCAACATTTGAGAAATATTTAGTTGAAAATTATTCTTACTCTTGTGTTAAGCAAACACTCATACAATACGTAATGTTCTAGTTTTCCACACAATCTGTGTACTCCTGGTGCTAATCTGTTGATTGATGCTGATTACTGTTCAGCTATCTCTGTCTAATGACAAACTGTTTCTTTATAACTTGAGTTAAGACATTAACATTGGATTAGTTTTATATCCAGGTTGCTGGTCCCTTATATATACACAGGGTTCACATTAACTATGGATGGTGAAAAGAAGCAGTTAAGCTATGTAGTCAGATCCTTTCTAATAGCAATTCAATGGGATTAACTATACAATTAGAGGCATTTACACTTGACCTACATAAGGTTAACTAATAATCCAGGTCCTCCTTTCCCCTTAACATCCTATAGCAGAAAACAAGTTAGGCTGCTTTTTCTACCCCAAGACGGTTGCGGATCTTGTTGTGGATGAGTCCAAATGATGAAAAGATTCTCTCAATGGATGCAGATGATGCACAAGCAGAGTGCAGCTGTATCATAAGTTCAACTAGTCCTTCTGGCAGAGCAGCATACTTCAGGCCCTTCCACCAGGTTACAGGGTTAATGCTGCCCACCTTGAAAATGGATGCTGGGAAGGGGTCTGACTCCTCCTGTGCAGGCTAGCTAATATCTCATGTATGAGTACAGGTGGAAACCATATGTGGTGTGACAGTAGCTAGTTTGAGTGGTTTAAGCTACTTTATTTTATTCAGACATACCTTATTTGGTTAAGTACATGGAAACCATGCTTATCATACCATAAGGCATATTACTAACATGTCAATTTGAGGGATTTAAGATTCCTCATTGTTTTCTATTTAAGTGCTGCTCATTTGCTATCATACTGTTCCTTATTATAAGAAAAAATTCAAAAATTCAAAGAAAACTGGAAGAGATAGGTTTCTTCCAAAAGCATTGGAAGAAATGGAAGAAACATATTTCTTCCAGGACGGAAGAAACCGGATTTTTCCATGGAAGAAACCGCCCCTCGGAAGAAACTGCCAACCCTGTTCTGCGGAATACTACAGAGGAGGAAGTATGGAAGATAATTTGCAAGTCTCCTGCGAAAAGCTGCATGCTTGATCCAATCCCAACTTGGCTCATCAAAGAAAGTAGAAGCGAATTACTTCCAGTAATGACTAACATCATAAATTCTTCTCTCAGATCTAGCCAGGTACCGAAATCCATGAAGTCGGCTATAGTAACACCGTTACTTAAGAAATCTACCCTAGATCCAGATATTCTAAAGAACTACCGTCCTGTCAGTAACCTTTCTTACATCTCAAAACTGTTGGAGAGGGTGGTGGCGGGGGCGACTCACTGACTACATGACTGAGAACAACTTGCATGAACATTTACAATCTGCTTACAAGCCTGGTCACAGCACTGAGACTGCCCTAGTGAAAGTACAGAATGACATTCTAACCAGCATTGACCAGCATGGAGTAGTTATACTGGTCATGTTAGATCTGAGTGCGGCGTTCGACACCATCGACCATGATATTCTATTCAGCAGAATGGAAAATACATTAGGTATTACGGGTCAAGCACTTGCTTGGTTTAAGTCTTACCTGTCAGGACGCACACTCCGCATCAAGATTGACAAGTCATTCTCTGAGTTACAGGACATTCTGTGGTCCGTACCACAGGGATCAGTGTTAGGACCATTGTTGTTCCTGATCTACCTCCTACCCCTTGGAAAACTCATCAGAAAGCATGGTTTAGAGCTTCACATATATGCAGACGACACACAGCTCTATCTGGCAATAAAACCTATCACTCAACAAGCTGTGGACATAGGAGTTGCTAGGCTGGAGGGCTGCCTCACTGACATATATACATGGATGTCACAGAACAAGCTAAAACTGAATGCAGACAAAACGGAAGTCCTAGTGCTAGGTACCCCTAAGCAGCGAGCCAAAATATCTGTGCCTAGCATCTCCGTAAATGGTGAGATTGTTAAGATTCTCAATATACCTATCGGCAATCTGGGCTCTGTTTTTGATCCAAGCATGAATATGGCCGCACATGTGTCAAAGGCAGTCAAATCTGCAAACTATCACCTTCGAAACATTGGAAGGATCAGAAAATACTTGACTGCAGAATCAACAAAAGGTGCTGTCATATCCCTGGTAACCTCAAGATTCGACTACTGCAATGGACTTCTCTGTGGAATACCTGAAGAGCTAATATGTAAGCTCCAGAGAGTACAAAATAATGCCGCCAGGGTGATCACACTCACAAAGAAGTATGACCATATCACTCCAGTACTAAAGGAACTTCACTGGTTACCAGTCAGGAAGAGAATTGAATTCAAGATTCTTCTCCTGGCGTACAAGTGTTTGCATGGAACTGCACCCTCTTACTTGAGGGAAATGCTGAAAGAGTATGTCCCACCACGGACACTGAGATCAACATCCAAGAACTTACTCTGCGAGCCGAGAACCAACATGAAAACCTACGGTGACAGATCATTTAGTGCCTGTGCCCCAAAACTATGGAATCAGCTCCCAAATAATATTCGGGCAGCTGGGAGTGTGGCAATCTTCAAACGACAATTGAAAACACATCTGTTCAAAGATGTATTTATCAAATAACTATGTGGATATCAACATCTATCCTCTGACAATGAATGTAATGCGCCTTTGAGCATGTTTATATGGAAAGGGCGCAATATCAAATGACAATATTATTATTATTATTACTTTGGGCTTGGATCCGTGCGCCCGCCACTCACTTTTTGGGCGCACGGATCCTTACTACACTGACACTTTCTATTCCTCCTGCGGCCTTTAGCGCCTTGCCGCAACACTTGCCTTCCCCCTTCTCTGTAATTATACTGTCCTCCCAGTACCTCTTTCAACGGGGCCCTATCTGGATCGAGCAACTCTATCGTCGGGTATGCCGTTGTTTACATTCTGAGATTGATGGCCTATCAATCTCAGAATGTAAACAACAGCATACCCGACGATAGAGTTGCTCGATCTACCACAACACTGCTTCAGTGCCTGCCCACTTATAATACTAACTGTATAGAAACTAATTAGACTGGTGCTTTTAAGAGGAACAGCCAACGTTTTTGCACGCAGGTCACATTTATATGACCTTCTTCTTCTTGAACTTCTTCTTTCTTGATAGTATCCTCCTGTATAGGAGCTGTAGAGTTTCAAATAATATAAAGATTAATGCTAATATGTTACATGGATTTGTAAGGTGCAAACACTTGTTAAAAAAGCAAAATTGGACTTTTATAAACATGAATTGGAAGTGAATAAAAACTCACCTAAGAAGCTCTGGAAAATTTTAGGTAGCCTAGGGGTGCCATCCAAGAGCAATAAAACTCCATCATCGGCAATTGGGCTTGATATAAATGGCTCTATCAATTTTGATAAATTCACTGTTGCTGAGAAATTTAATGAATTTTTCTCCACAGTAGCATCTAAACTGGTAACAAAATTGCCGAAGGCTCTCGGAAGGTTTTCTAGTGCTTTTTATTATTCATTCTATGCTGACAAAGGTGCTACTTTGAATTCTTTTGAGCTGCAAAATTTGACAGAGAAGGAGACTCTAGGACTTTTGAGAGGGCTGGGTAGAGACAAGGCCACAGGATTGGATAATATACCTGCCCGTTTCCTTAGAGATGGGGCAATTATTATTGCCAATCCGCTGACGCACATTATAAATCTATCCATCTCCACAGGCACTGTACCTGAGGACATGAAGTCAGCCAGAGTGGTACCACTCCACAAAAAGAACAGTAAGACTGACACTGGTAACTACAGGCCAGTATCTATACTAAGTTGCATCTCAAAGGTTCTAGAGAGGGCGGTGTACAACCAAATTGAACTATTTTTAAATAAAAATAACTTACTCTATGAATTACAATCAGGCTTCCGGCCTGGTTTCTCCACTGATACCACGCTTACATTTCTTACAGATTATATTAGAGGTAAAATTGACAAAGGTGACCTCACTGGGTTAGTTTTACTGGACCTGCAAAAAGCATTCGATACTGTCGATCACAAAATTCTCCTGTCAAAACTCTCTGCGATAGGTCTTAATTTAACTTCGGTTAATTGGTTTAAATCCTATTTAACTCAACGTAGCCAGCTGGTAGAAGTGGAAGGCACCAGGTCTGAAACCAGGAATGTCACATGCGGGGTACCTCAAGGGTCCATTCTCGGGCTGCTCCTCTTCTTAATCTATGTCAATGACATGCAGAAGGCTGTCAATTGTAAACTTCTTTTATATGCGGATGATTCTTGTCTTTTAGTCTCTGGAAAGAATGTCCAGGACATTGAAAATACACTTTCGCATGAGTTACAAAATGTTAGCGATTGGCTTGTAGATAACAAATTATCCTTACATCTAGGGAAAACAGAATCTATCATTTTTGGCTCACACAAGAGACTAAAGAATAAGAAAGAGCTAAATGTGGTCTGTAATGGGGTCAAAATTGATAGCAAACCTAATGTGAATTACCTAGGCACAAAACTAGACCAGACTCTATCAGGTGAAACCACTGCGAATTCAGTAATAAGTAAATGTAACTCTAGGTTAAAGTTTCTCTATCGTAAGGCTAACTATTTTGACTTTACCACCAGACGTAACCTTGCCATGGCTCTTATTCAATGTCATTTTGATTATGCTTGCAGTGCCTGGTATGGTGGTCTCAAGTTGAAATTAAAGCAACGACTACAGATCTGTCAAAATAAAATGATTAGATATGTTTTGGGACTACATCCGAGATCTCATATCGGTTACAATGAATTCAAGATAGTCAATTGGCTGCCTGTAGAGAAAAGGGTCCAGCAATTAAATGTGAACCACATGTTCAAAATTTTTAATAACACTGCTCCATCTTATCTTTCTGAACAGTTTGAGCGTGTTCAAAATCAACATCACTATCGAACAAGAGGGAGCCATAATTTTATTGTTCCTGGGGTAAACTCAGCTGGGAGGTCTTCTTTCTCATTTGTCGGTGCCAAAAACTGGAACAATTTGCCTGGCCATATCAAACAATGCATAACAAAAGAGAATTTTAAACTAGAAGTAAAGAAATATTTTATGGAGTGTGTTGCAAATGAGGAAGAAGCCATCTATTTATATTAAACTGTGATATAGTAAGCCACTGTTGCCAAATAGACATTGCTGTGATATGTGTCAGTCTTGCCTGTGATATATCATGCCCGGACCACTTTGGAAATAAGTGCAGGACACTTAAAGTGCTATCCGAGGCACAGGGGCTTGTATCGTTGAGCGGTCACTCGCAAGTCTGAGGCTGGTACTATGAAATAGAGCAAGGGGGGAAAGCCTCTTCATCACTGATGCGGATATTAGTGCCCTCTAACTCCTCATTTCGTTTCCTTTATATTTTTCGTCGTCATCAAGTGGTTGCATTATGTACTTACTTCAGATAGGCACGTAAATACCATAAACTTTTATTGTGTATACATACAAAAACTGGTAAAAAGTAGGCACAACACAAGATTATCCAACTTAGATCTCAGAGAAGTTCAAATCATGATCTCTCACATAATCTCGTCCAAATCCCGTTGGTGGTGAGACTTCAATCCTAGTCACAGATTGGTCCCTAGCGATCACGTGACAGTTTGAAAGATGTCTGCAGTATTTAACTATGATAAATTCCACCTGACATCTCCATGCCACATACAGTAAACACATTTTGAAAGTCTGCTTCTATATACATATCAAATAAAGTTCAACCTATTGCTGCCAATGATATATTAGCTTAGAAAATTACGCATGTTACTAAATATTTCGATTTTTTCATTTCGAATGTATTATGAAATAAATGAGCAAATTAGATGTGTTTCATAGGTTTGGTTAAGCAAGCCAAACAGCGCCCCTAGTGGGCAAATATTACACCATTTGAGCAGATTTGTCAACCGGGGATGGATACATTGACAGCTCCCACCTAACTTCATTTTATTTACCTTTAGAAGGACAAGAAGATTGAAAAACTTGGATTAGATCAGACATATGCATGTTTTGACTAAACCTGATAGGTTTGGGGTTTCAGTATTTTTCTTTTGAGGAAGTTTGACAACATAGTTGTTGGGGCACCAAATTGATTTCCCCCCTTGTCTATATTACTAGTACGGCTGTGACTACTGTGATCAACGATACAAGCCCCTGTGATCCGAGGTATATTTATGCCATGTATAACCTCTGACACTGTATTTATATTATTTTACCTTGTATTGTACATGTACATTTTTATACCTAAATAAAATCAATCAATCAATCAACATATAGTTATACATTATATATTAACTATATTAGATCTAACTATATTAATAATATATTACCGCAATCTTACCAGTTTGAATTAAGCGTTGCCCGACTGTAGTTCATGTGTTCTGAGCGTAAAAATAACGAGCCTTTTCTCTCTACGAAATCTGGGACACCTGCAAAACCCGCCATTATGCAATTTGTGCTTGTTCCTGACGGGATACTGAGGACTTGTGCTGTTCGAGGTTGGTTTCAGTTCTTTCATGCCCACTCGACCACGTTGTTTATTAAGAAAGTAGTCCGACCCACTTTGCTTCGTTTCATTCCGCGTAAAAAGAAATTCGTAATATCGACTGCAACAGCATATTGTTGAAGCAAATCTAGTTAAATACAGATATATGGAGATACATACGAATGATTGACTTTACTATATCTGACAGGTTGTCACTATATACTGATATTTCTAATGAGTGCGCAATCATATAAGGCACCCCAAAATTGAAATTAGCCCTGGTAACAGCTACGTGTTGTAGCAACAGCTTCACCTATCCACCGATAGATGGCAGTATAGGTAGCCTAATGCATGGATATAAATAGAACCAGGGAAATAGAACGGTGCTAAGGGGACTTTATAGCGTGTTGTCAAGGTGATTTTGTGTTATTATTTGCCACCAAGTGCATTTTGACCATTGGAGGCTCACCCGGCCAATCCACCCGGCTAATCCACCCGGCCTCCAAAGGTCACGACCCCTGACATGACCCCTGACAGTAACCAGAAAGGCTACATAAATAAATGTTTCCTGCCAAAACATTCATTGAAACTGTTTACAGAGTAATTAGCTGATTGTGGTACTTAAATCTTTCTATCTTTAAAAGATTAAAACTCAGGATTCAGTGTCCAAGAGGTGTTCTAGCTTCTGTGACCCTGTGACCTTTGACCTGAAATTTACCCAGAAGCCTCTGCTCTCACCCGGGTTACTCAAAATGTAGGTCAACAGTCTAGTAGAAGCAAATATGATCGAATAACGCTTGAAATATAAGTAAAATATATCATAAAACCCGCTATAAATGGGTTTAAGTTACGCCTTCAGACTTGGGTGGTGGAAATGTCAGCTTCGGCCACTGGTGTTTTCGTGAAAGCTTCGGGCTATGCTGCGCTCCGCCCTCAGCTTCCACTCAACACAAGCGCCCTCAGCTGACATTATCCACCACCCAAGTCTTCAGGCGTAACTTAAACCCAATAACCATATGGTGCAGGTGTGACATACTCCACTCGCTTAAATCACTTGTAAACTAGCTTAAATCACTTGTAAACTAGCTTAAATCACTTGAAAAAACTAGCTTAAATCACTTGTAAACTAGCTTAAATCACTTGAAAAAACTAGCTTAAATCACTTGTAAACTAGCTTAATCCCTTAAATCACTTGAAAAAAATAGCTTAAATCACTTCTTAACTAGCTTAAATCCCTTGAAAAAACTAGCTTAAATCACTTGTAAACTAGCTTAAATCACTTGAAAAAACTAGCTTAAATCACTTGAAAAAACTAGCTTAAATCACTCCTTAACTAGCTAAAATCACTTGAAAAAACTAGACACATTGAGACAAGGAACCAGCAAGTGCAGGGAGATCTCATTATTTAGTAGGTGGACACTATATCCGCACAGTTGTGATGTGAATGACGTCATGGACACTTGTGAGTGGAATCCACTTGCATACTAAAATGTCAAGTGACGGGGAAATACCCCCATAATCGCGCTCACTGATGGCGGCCCCAACGGCGGCAAATTTAATCTTATTGGGTTGCGAGGGAAGGGTTCTCATATTTTTTTATCTAGGTTCCGTTCGCCCCCACCCTACACCTTTAAATGTGTGAATGTATGTGTGTGTGTGTATATACGTATGTCTGTATATATATATATATATATATATATATATATATATATATATATATATATATATATATATATATATATATATATATATATATATATATACAGACATACGTATATACACACACACATATATATATATATATTTATATATATATATATACATATATATATATATATATATATATATATATATATATATATATATATATATATACAGACATACGTATATACACACACACATACATTCACACACACACACGTTTGATTTAAAGGTGTAGGGTGGGGGCGAACAGAACCTAGATAAAAAAATATGAGAACCCTTCCCTCGCAACCCAATTAGATTAAATTTGCCGCCGTTGGGGCTGCCATCGGCACACGCGCTTATGGAGGTATTTCCCCGTCACTTGACATTTTAGTATGCAAGGGGATTCCACTCACAAGTGTCCATGACGTCATTCACATCACAACTGCGTGGATATAGTGTCCACCTACTAAATAATGAGTTCTCCCTGCACTTGCTGGTTCCTTGTCTCAATGTGTCTAGTTTTTTCAATTGATTTAAGCTAGTTAAGAAGTGATTTAAGCTAGTTTTTTCAAGTGATTTAAGCTAGTTTTTTCAAGTGATTTAAGCTAGTTTACAAGTGATTTAAGGTGGCCGTAAACGTTTCGTCCTCAGGGAAGGCCTGTTTTGAGATATATCTATATTATTAATGAACCGGGTCTTACCCTCCATATGAAAAAAACTCCATACCTCTACCCCACTCCAAACTCCATGAAATGTGAAATTTGTTTGTGTGACAGCTGAAAATCAGGAAGCAGGCTCAAGCCATGCTGCCATGTTTTGGTCATGTGACCAATTAGCTGATAAGCCCCTCCCACCTGCCAAGTGAAGATGAGGCAGGAAATGGAATGGCACCACAGATAATGATGTTTTGATTAATTCAAAAATAGTGTATTGGGGGTTAGTCTTAATCAAAATGTGGCTCCGGCTGTCTGAGAAAAACAGGAAACATCCCAGTTTTGGGGCTTCAAGTAAAAAAAATGTGTGTATTTGATGGGAAAACCTGGACTTTTGGGAGGATGTTGGGTCAATCCGTCTCATACCTTCAGCTGGAACAGACACTCTATGCTCTATGGATAACTAACAATACTATAGTATTTATCAACTTGGTTTCATTTTTAAACACATGTTTTTCACAAGCAATAATACAGCAATCATGATATAGTTACCCAAAGTACAATTACACCCATATAATTCAGCTAATTGAAGCCTGGATTGTATTTTTCACAACAATTGTCGTCAATTCAGTTGGAGACACAAAGGAGATTGAAATTGCAGGTGAATAATTGGGTTTATTGATAGATTAGCACTGTGGCCTCAGTTCTGAGGAAATAGATACAGGTATGTGTGGTGTCATAATCCCCTCAGGACTCCCCATTCTAGAACAATGAGTGTGGTGTCACTCATAATCCCCTCAAGGATTATGGGAGTCAGGAACCAATGTCTAAAAATAAGATTTGCTATGGGTAATAGGCAGGTCACTTCCTCTAAGCATTTCAAGCAGTGTAGTAGTTAAATGTGGACAGTCTACTCATATGGGATTCACTAGACAAAGGAATACTGTGTTAGACCTCAGGGAAAGTTGCCATTTCTGTTGCAAAATATGTATGGATTACTCATTCTGGATTATGTAACTTGGATCACTGGAGTGGAGATACAGCAATAGAGGTTTGTGAAATTATCTTTCTTTCAAGGCCCAGAATCTAAAAGCCACCTTGTCAGAAAGCTATGCTTTGGAAGTTTGGATAGCTTCAGAATTGGCCCTGCAACATGTTAGTCTTAGATAAATGAAGCTAAAAACCCCATATAGAGCATTACAAGCTTTTATTTGCCAAATCAATATACTTGCAGTCAAAGAGTCTGCCAGCATAACACACTAGATAGCTGAAAATTGATTTTGATGACAAAGTTCTTTGAATTATTACGAATTCAAGAGCTATAATACATATACATTAGCATGCAAACAAGATGCCAGTCTACTAAGTAGGCGGGGCTTGGGTGATGTCATATGCCCATATATGGAATCCAGTTGACAGGGATGTTAGGCAGGTTGCAGAAATGTACTCATTTATACTTTTTTTTGAGGTAATTGAGAAGAAAAAATGTTGACAGTTGTGAAATACAATGGAAGGTTACTTTATCTTTCCACTTGGACAAAAATAAATACATTAAAGTAGTAGCAAAAAGTTGCACAGTAACTTTAACTGTGAAATACACAAAACTGCCATTTTCTCAGCTTAGTTTTCTATAGTTTTACTCTCACGGCTGACGTGAATTTAGACACAAATCTTAATCAATTAGCTTCAAACTTTGTATATAGATTCTAAAACATGTTCTCTACAAATCTAGACGGGGATATTGCAATATCTTATCTGGTTAATTTTTTATAGTGAGTCAAAAATCAAGAGACCAAAAAAGCATTTTTTTCCTAAAATGTTGTTAGATAAATGGCCATAAAAAAAGTTAGGGGCCATATTTTACAAAACCCTTGTCTGGTTTTGACGAGACAAAGGTTTTTTTCAATGTTTTAAAAAATCAGGTTGTTATCTTAGATCCTGCTCTTAGATTTGCGTCAGCCGCGACATATGTACTGAAAATTGATTAGTCAAAGTTTTGACCCCAATTTCTTTAAAATATTTGGAGCACATACAACCTATCCATATCCTATGTATTCCTTAGAATCTCAGCTTTCTAAAAATATATAGTTTGCTAGGGGTTTAGTGTACAAATAATGAGAAATCAGCCATTATTTGAGGGAAAGTCTGCTCTCCACGGGAAACGTTTACAGCCACCTTAAGCTAGTTTTTTCAAGTGATTTAAGCTAGTTAAGAAGTGTTATAAGCTAGTTTTTTCAAGTGATTTAAGCTAGTTTACAAGTGATTTAAGCTAGTTTTTTCAAGTGATTTAAGCTAGTTTACAAGTGATTTAAGCTAGTTTTTTCAAGTGATTTAAGCTAGTTTAAAAGTGATTTAAGCGAGTGGAGTATGTCACACCTGCACCATGGTAGGGGACGACGTCATACAGCTCTATGGCCTAATGGCCATTTGATAATACTAGCCGCCCGCCGTGCTACGCACGGATTTGGATTGTAATTTCAAATAAGTGATAATTAGTGGAATAAGAGAGTCAACATTTACGACATATTAGTTTAATTCATGTGAGAATGCAAAAAAAAAGGAAGAAAACAGACAAAACTGGTATAAATGAGAAAATTAAGCAATAAAACTATAAATCAAATCGTGCTGAGAACTCGTTCATTACAGGATATGGCCACACTACCAACCGTCTTGGCCACCACGGTACCGTGGTGGCCCGGACGGTTGGGAATGTGGCCACACTGTCAGGGGCGGATCCAGCCTAAAAAATTGAGCTATGCACCTTTGGAGAATTTGGAAAAATGAGGGGGCCCGGAGGGTGCAGCGGCCTAAGGCCGCTGGCACGACCGCCTTTGCACCGTGGCCTTTGCCGCGGAGGGTCCGGGGGCCGCTTTAGGCCCCGGGGTGCTCTAAGATGCATTCTCCTGCATTTTCAGGGCAGTTAATGGAACATTATTTTCACTGTAAATATATCTAAACTTTGTTTGAAACTTTCTATATTTCACGAATTTAGTAGGTAACCTTGTTCTCACTTCTCCTCATGTTGGTATTTTACATAACTTTATCATTTGTTATCACAGTGCATGTGATTTTTGTCCTCTATAAATATCACAATTTAAAGCAAATCTGGTAAATTAGATACTCTAAATGCATGTTAATTTGAAGCGATTGTGACTTGAAGAAATTCCATAATGAGGAAAGACCAACAACCTACCCTGATTGTATCTTAGATAGATAAAAACAAGTGAATATGAAACCAGCCCGGTCAACCTGAATAGGCTAGCCTCAGAGAATAGCCAAAAAGTCGTGCTCTCCGCATGTTGGCAGTCATGTTTCTATTCAATTCAAATGATACGAGGGCCCTGATTGGACCGTGATCCCTCGTGACCTCACGCTGATGCAGATCAGAGACCCCTGGCATGTCCAGCCCTTCACTGCAGCGCATATAGTAATTCGTCTCTCGCTACATATCCGGTTTTTCTTCATTTAAGAGTGTGAGCAAGCCTGTGGGAGTCGATTTAACAGCAAATATTTTACTTTTCAGTGATAGCCTAAACATTCATAGTTGATTATGAGGAAAAGTGCATCGTCTTTAATTGATATAAAAATCTCAAATGACCCTATGTTCACTAAGTAACCCAATGAACATACGATGATAGAAAAGAGATATATTTAATTTATTTCTTACAATAAATGTTATCGAAAAGTTCTGAGACTATCAAGTTTCTGTATGTAACGCTCATCAAAATCTCATCAAAAGGGTCTGTATGTGTAACGTAGGTGTTTTACGCCTACGCCATCTATCTGAGGGTGTTAGATAAGACAGGGGTTTTCGACTGATCTGAAGGGCTTGACTTGAATGGGTTAACCTAGTAGTAACTTGACAACACAAAGGAATACACTATTGTAAGCTTTAATAAGTAACTAAGAATACATTGATATACAGGAAACTAATAGTGAGCGTTGCATACATATCAGATACATATATAACCTAACCCTGGCAGGCAAACAGAAGGGTACTCACACAAATATATAGCACTCTGTAGGATAGTAGGCACCAGGCCACCCCCAACGCAACCCTCTCTCTCTCACGTCGCGGCAGGAACTCACTGTTCTCTCAAGTCTCTGATAGTACCCGAGCATGCGCACCTGACAACAACACTACAAGTCAACATCATCCCCTATCACATACCCAGATCTCACACAGGGGCCCTTCAATGAGCAGGTAAACTAAAGGGTCGTAACAACGTAGGAATGTGGCTTGATAAGCAGGCGAGCCCATGACCCTGCTGGCAGCGGGGTCATCAAGTGCGCACCCAGAGTCAACAGGTTCCACCCTTTACTTCCCTAGATACACTAGAATAGGGGAAGGATAATACAGTAAGCCACTAATACACTAAGATTAGCTAGCATGTTTGGAGGAACATGTCTACGCTACACTCCCCCCCTCTCGGACTGTGATACGCCCTCGTATCACCGAAAACACATATAAAATTACCAAAAATACTTCTTTTAAAAAAGATTCAGTCAAAGCAAATGATCTTTCGAAACTTGAAAATACCTTTCAATTATCAAGACTGTACTCATAACAGAGACTTCATTCACAAAAAGTTGACCTATCTGAAAATGAAATTTTAACAGAAAACTCCTAACATAGTTTAACCATACAAATTCTAGCATAGAACAGACTCAGGTTAACGTTAACTTTACATATCCTAAAATATTTCTTCCGTAACTAAGTCATATGTGCATTCAAAAATTGACAAAATAATACTCTCTTTAAAGAAAATGGCTACATGAATATAAGGACCTAAGCAAGACTAATCATAATATGGTTAATACTCATAACAATATCGCATGCACATATATAAAGTAATCATACAATCTTATATTTCCAGAATAAAATAAGATTCATATCTATTACAATTTTATAAACATTTTTAGCTCTGAAACATGAGACGCCATCATACAATTTAAATTTTAACTGGCAAATACACAGAGAAAATAGAAAAATATTAAAGCAATACTTGCAAACTTTTATTATAAATTTCAACAATGCTTTCACTGGTAGTTCAAAATAGTGAGTTAGACAGCCATGCCTGGATGGTCAATTCAATCCTAGGGGGTGTTGGCATTCAGTGCAATAAGCGAAACGAAAATTACTGCACGGATCAATCACTAAACCATGGCCCAGCTCATTCTATTTTCTGAAACGCACTGAACACACAGAACTACCGAAGGCCTGATATCCCTGCCCATGTGGTAGAGGAAAACACCTGCAGTCAGATCATGCGCACATACCCTGCGCTTACAAGCAAGGAACATCCCTTCACTAAGGAAGAGATGCATCACTTGTATCAGAGCTCAATACCAAAAACTTGCCGTCGCACTTGGATACTTCTGAAAAATTTACTTATTCTACCTCATGTCAGAATATTTCTAAATTCAGCATTTATATTTAATTATTCACACACTAGACAACCTATCAAGAAAATTACCTGAATAAACACAACATCACTACAATGAATATAGGTTACTACTAGCCTGCTTCGTAGCTCATACATATACTAAGCCTAATCATTGAGCACTAAAAATGTCAAATCAGAAACTCCTCTCCAAATGTCTTTTTAAAATGTCACTTTAACAGTATCCACTCATCTCATGGTTCACAAACAGCTTCCAATCGTCTTCCAAACGTCTATGGAATCTTCCTTCCTATGATTGTGTGGTCCTGGTACAACGTGGTCTGCCCCACCCTGAGAATGCTCGGAGGTGTGTACAGAGATTTCACCCTTCGGTCCACTACATAATCAGGATCAAGCGGTGAGATCTGTATACAGCCCCAAAGCAACAAACTCAAAATGTATACTTACCCTCCCAATATTGCTGTTTTATTTCTTTCAAACAGTAACCCCGATGGGACATGAGAATTGGTCTGTCAGTTTATTCAGCAAACCGTCATCTCCTGCGCTTCCTAACAACTGCAGTCAGTCTATCCTTGTACGCAAAGAGTGTCGGTTGCTCTCTCTCATTCCTTGTCTTGTTTCTTGGTAGACTAGCTGGGGGACTCCATGCCCGCGCCCACCCTAGTCAATGAAATTACTTGACCGAACTCGACAGGCTAGGTGGGGGACTCCATGCCCGCGCCCACAGTAACCTGTGACTGTTTTCTTGAGTTCCACCTCACTTGTAGTTAGCCATTTAAGGCTCTACCCAAATATCTAGGGTAAATCAATCTTTCATTCGACATGTATGCCCATTATTCTGGCACACGTTTTAACGGATTAAGTGTCCCTTCATGACTACTAGTCTGAGACATCGTCATTATCTTCTCATTTTAAAATACTTTTCACACCTTCAGTGTGTCCAACAGCCTGGCCTGATGGCAGGGTATGCCCCATTACAGTCACTGAAGACTCTGGGTATAACCACCTGTCACAGTCCTCTGTTGTTGTTTGTGTGTGTATTTCTTTTTTTAAATTATCTCCACACCTTCAGTGTGTCCAACAGCCTGGCCTGATGGCAGGGTATGCCCCATTACAGTCACTGAAGACTCTGGGTATAACCACCTGTCACAGTCCTCTGTTGTTGTTTGTGTGTGTATTTTTTTTTAAAATTATCTCCACACCTTCAGTGTGTCCAACAGCCTGGCCTGATGGCAGGGTATGCCCCATTACAGTCGCTGAAGACTCTTGGTATAACCACCTGTCACAGTCCTCTGTTGTTTTTGTTTTTCCACACCCTCAGTGTGTCCCACAACCTGACCTCATGGCAGGGTATGCCCCATTACAGTCCTTCACGACTCCGGGCATAACAACCTGCCACAGTCATTTTGCATTTTTCATCCGGTGCACTCAGCGTAAAGTTAAGAAAAAAAAATATATATTAGTGTATGACAGGCAATGGGTATAGGCTGGAGTCCCATAGTGGTGTCGACCTTGGCGTGCCATGGACAAGGCTCTTTACGGACCTACGCTTAAGAGCACTCAATCTTCCGGCCACGCGACCACGGACTAGGCCTTTGTCCGATCCAAAGTCAACAATAACAACTGCAATTAGCAGTGCCAGCCACTTATACAGGTGCTGTAGGCTATGCCCAATGCCGTAGATATGCTCAATGGCCACCTTGCTACGGCTTCGTCTTATCTCAGTATGCTATGTTTCTCATACATACTCTCCGTTTATACTCGACTTTATCCGCCACATGGTGTTTTATTTTTTTAATTACATTTTGACTCGGCCTCCCTAGGGGGGGTCAGCCCGAAGAGTTGCCGGTCAAAGGATGCCTTTGTGTTTTGACTCAGCCTCCCTAATGATGATCAATCATAAATTATATAAAAAAAAAAAATGATCAGTCAGAAGGGATGCCGGTCTTTGGGTGTTTTTTTGGATCTAGCTTCTCTAGGGGTGACCAGCTCGAAGGGACGCCAGACTTTGGGTGCCATGCGGAAATCAAAAAATATATATAGGCTCGACGACTCAAGGTTGTGCGTGCCCACATATTTATATATAAAATTCAGAAAGTCAAAATTTACTGCCGCAAAGCACAAAAAAAAATGAAAAAACAAAACTTCTACAATTAAATTCATTGAAATGAGAGACCCTATAATGGGTTCTGCTGAGCGCAAACCGGCTCTGTAATTCTCCCGGCAGGTATCCGAACCTGCCTCCTCTCGTTGTCGGAAGGAATTATGCCGGTAACTCTGTAGAGTTAAACAGTACAGACGTCGATCACACTGAAGCGTCAGGGCGTTGCCTTCATAGCAATGCTTTCGCTTCCGCACCATGCGTGCACTCCCTGACATCTGCACTTCTCCTCTAACCCCGGGCGTTCTTGCTTTTCCTTCCTTTTTTTTTTTTTTTTGAAAGTGCCGATAATCTCGTCCTATGCATGGCACTTTTTCTCTCAACCCAGGCATTCCTGCAAGAATTTCCTGGAGAGCACTCCTCTGTAAGTGTGCTATCAACCCAGGCATTCCCGCAAGAACTGCCTGGGGGGCACTCCTCTTAGCCTGCCTCCCAGGCCCTTTTTAAATGTCTTCCATTGTGGATAGATGGCACTGCAGTATACTAGGAGCTCACTTACCAGTAATCTCCCCCGTGTGACAATTGCGGGAACTAAATGGCCAACAGTAGGCCACAAGTCCCTATCTAGTATAGGTGCAGGCTTCTATATATAATAAAGTAGAATCATCACAGAGCCTTGTGGCTAGGCTATCCTCCTCTGCAAGTGCGCTATCAACCCAGGCATCCCTGCAAGAATTGCCCGGGGAGCACTTCATGTTTGGGTCTGCGCCACGCATGCTCTCAATAGTGCCTGAATTACTGCCCTCAACCCAGTGTATCCTTGGGGAGCATTCCATGTTTGGGTCTGCGCGTGCGCTCGACCCAGGAATTCACTGAAGAATTGCCTGGGGAGCACTCTGCGCCTGCCTTACTGCCCTCAACCCAGGGTATCCTTGGGGAGCATTCCATGTTTGTGTCTGCGCGTGCGCTCGACCCAGGAATTCACTGAAGAATTGCCTGGGGAGCACTCTGCGTCTTCCACCACGCTGCTGTGGTTCGTTGCCATCTCGCCTCTGCAAAAAATTCACATTTAATAACATTTTTATTCCATTAACTCCCGCACCTGGTATCCTCTCTGTGCCAGGGGGAGAACAAAAATTCAAAAACTGGCACTCCCCATTATCACTCTCCTTAGCCACAGGCAGGAAAGGGTTAACCTTTGGGGTGGCCGGTGCCTCATGTGTGCTAACTAACCTCCCCATTTTCCCACCAGGGTTAAAAGTGCTCACATCACTATTATTTGTTTTAATAGTACTCCATAAATTTCTGTATGCTCACTTTATAATCACCTAACCCCTCCTCCCACTTTTTATCATGCCCCCCTAATCAAATTTCCAAGTCCGAGGGCTTTAATCTCATCCCCACGAGGTTCAGGGCATGGGGAGGGGTGTGTTTACTTAGTGGCAGCCATATTGAAATTCCTGACAAAAAGTTGCTTCTCAACAAAGAAAACTATCAAAAATAAGAAAGAATCAAATTTAAAACCCTGATCAGTCCCTTATTGGGCGCCACTTTTGTAACGTAGACGTCTTACGTGTTAGATAAGACAGGGGTTCTCGACTGATCTGAAGGGCTTGACTTGAATGGGTTAACCTAGTAGTAACTTGACAACACAAAGGAATACACTATTGTAAGCTTTAATAAGTAACTAAGAATACATTGATATACAGGAAACTAATAGTGAGCGTTGCATACATATCTGATACATATATAACCTAACCCTGGCAGGCAAACAGAAGGGTACTCACACAAATATATAGCACTCTGTAGGATAGTAGGCACCAGGCCACCCCCAACGCAACCCTCTCTCTCTCACATCGCGGCAGGAACTCACTGTTCTCTCAAGTCTCTGATAGTACCCGAGCATGCGCACCTGACAACAACACTACAAGTCAACATCATCCCCTATCACATACCCAGATCTCACACAGGGGCCCTTCAATGAGCAGGTAAACTAAAGGGTCGTAACAACGTAGGAATGTGGCTTGATAAGCAGGCGAGCCCATGACCCTGCTGGCAGCGGGGTCATCAAGTGCGCACCCAGAGTCAACAGGTTCCACCCTTTACTTCCCTAGATACACTAGAATAGGGGAAGGATAATACAGTAAGCCACTAATACACTAAGATTAGCTAGCATGTTTGGAGGAACATGTCTACGCTACATATGTTCGTTGTCCTACAGATGCTTGATCATAAAGAAAATGTGTCAATTTCTGGTCTAAACACAAGGTTTCGGAAAAGATACACATTTCCTTAAAAAATCACAATTGTTCAAAACTATTTAACCATTCATAGTTGACAAAATAAGAATTATTAGACGTTATTTAGTCACTGGTGAAGATTGCTGTAGATTGGCATTGTCTCTGGTGCCACTCGACGTCTTTTAGTTACTGTTATAGTCAATAGAGGGCGCTGCAAAATTTCCCACCAATACGATTTATTATATAGATGCAGGACGACCCCCGAACTCAAATTTCAAACTGTCCCAAAATCATCATTTTGTAATAGGATTAAGAGAGCAGTAAGAGGCTAGTAGAACGAATTGCGAGGTTTAGAAATTTGAAATCTGGCGAGTAATTTATTTTTGCCGTTAACATTGAATCCATGACTGTGGCAACTTTTCCCGCTACTAAAGATGTCAAAAAATTACTAAGATTTCAACCCTTCCCAGAATCTTCCCTCCAGATTTAAATCAAATGTTAAAGCATGTAGACGGAATTGTGGCGGTTCTAACAATCCAAACTGCATTAAAATTGACCCCTGGAATGGCGAAGCTTCTGATGATTTCATTTCATACTGACCAAATGATAGCATAGATTTTTGCAGTAAACATTGAGTCCAACACCCAGGCAACTTTTCCCACTACTAGAGATGGCATGAAAATTACTAATATTTCAACCTATCGCCAAATCCTTCTTTTAAAATTAATTAATTAGCAGCAGGTAGAATGAATTGTGGCGGTTTTAACAATTTAAACCGCATTAAAATTGACCCACGGTAAGGCGAGTAATTCATTTTATACCGTGAACATTGAGTCCACTACTCTGGCAACTTCTACCGCTACTAAATTAAGCTGGCATAAAACTTACTAAGATTTCAACCTTTCGCAAAATCTTTATTTAGCAACAGATTTAAAAAGCAAATTGAGAAGCATGTAGAGGAAATTGTTGCGATTCTAACAATCTGCACCTCATTAAAATTGACCCACGGAAAGGCATAGCTTCGGTTCATTTCATATCATACTGACCAAAAGATAGCATAGATTCAGCGAAAAAAAAGTGACAAAAAATTACAACAATTTCAACCTGTCGCAAAATCTTCATTTCTTAACAGATTCGAAAGCCAATTGTATGGCATGCCAAAGTGATATTTATTCAACTCTCAAAATATCAGTCAACTTTCAAAATATTGTTCAACTTTGTTAAAAATATGGCGCAACTTTCAAAATATGGCACAACTTTTAGAAATATATCACACAGCTCTGGAAGGATGTATATTTTTTGGGAACATGTATAATGACCTCAGAGCAGTCATGGGTGTTGTGCCAGGTTGTACACTTTTAGTGGGGAAGGTCAGTGGTAAAGGGGAAAACCTACCGGATAGAGGGAGTCATTTGGTGGACACTGAGTCATTGAGTTAACCCTTATGCTGCTGCTGCTAATTTGGCCAATACTTAACAATTAAAAAAAACTGAAAATGACTAAAACCCTAGAACATGGGTACTCAACAGAAAGTACTCAGTGATAGATATCCAATGAATACCAACATGACAGAGTCTATATGGTTTTCAAAAATCTTTTCATCCTTGTGATTTGGACCTTAGCATTACAAGGGTTAAACCTGCCCCCTCCCGGGACCACCCACATCAGGTTGAGGTGACATGTCACACTTCAGCCCTTTATGAATGCAAATGTAGATGGCCGAGTAGGTGTCAACAAGTACTTCAGACACAGCTGGAGAAGTAATTTACAAATATAGCTCTGTGGTCAGAAAGTCATTATCAATTAGACAGAGTGTGAACATAGGCACATTGAGTCTAAGCTGCATGGATCATTTGCTAATATTAGGACAACTTGTGTACACAGGGGCCTCTTTAAATGGTAGACGTAGCTGACAAGCATACTATACTCAGAGTTTAAATTGCCATATAAATCTCTCTCTCTCTCTCTCTCTCTCTCTCTCTCTCTCTCTCTCTCTCTCTCTCTCTCTCTCTCTCTCTCTCTCTCTCTCTCTCTCTCTCTCTATATATATATATATATATATATATATATAATTATATATATATATATACATATATATATATATATATATATATATATATATATATATATATATATATATATATATATATATATATATATATGTATATATATGACATGTAAATATATATATATATATATATATATATATATATATATATATATATAGAGAGAGAGAGAGAGAGAGAGAGAGAGAGAGAGAGAGAGAGAGAGAGATAGAGAGATAGAGAGATAGATGTAATTATATATATATATATATATATATATATATATATATATATATATATATATATACCGTAAATTCTCGCAAATCTCAGACACTTTTTATTAATTACGATTTTCATTGGCTGATTGTGGCCGGAATTTTCCGAAAATAGCGATTAAAGCTCAGGCACTGTGCCCGAAATTGACCTTGTAGCTGAAATATAAATATATATATATATATATAAATATATATATATATATATATATATATATATATATATATATATATATATATATATATATATATATATATATATATATATATATATAATATTATATATATATTTAATATTATATATATATATATATATATATATATATATATATATATATATATATATATATTTATATATATACATACATACATACATACGTACATACATACATACATACATACATATATACATATATATATATATATATATATATATATATATATATATATATATATATATAAATATATATATATATATATATATCAAACTCTGAGAGTAATGTGAGAAAAGTACCCTTATCATCTATATGCACTATTTTAAAAAGCCCCTTTGTACGCAAGTTGTCATATTTAGCATTTAATGATTCCCTTAGCTTAGACTGACTGTGTCTGTTGTTACAGGATTATTCCTTGATAAATACTTGAAGGGTTGTTGTCTGGAATTAATAGGTTACGGTCAGGCTGATCACAGAGCTAGGTATGTAAATGACCACTCCAGCTTGAGTGCTTACCCACTTGGCCATGGCAATTTGCATTCATAAAGGTTTGGTCAACTAAATGGGCCTCTATATATTTAAAGGTGGGACGTCCAGTGAGGCTCAGGTTAACCCTTCTAATGCTGCGGTCCAAATCACAAGAATGAAAAGATTTTTGAAAACCATCTAGATCCTGTGATGCTGGTATTCATTGGATAGCTCTCACAGAGTACTCTCAGATGAGTACTCATGTGCTAGGATTTTAGTCATTTTCAGGGTTTTTGAATTAGTTTGTATTGGCCAAATTAGTTAGCAGCAGCATAGTGGTTAACACAAAATGACTATCAGAACAGTAGGTTTTCCCCTTTACCAGCGACCCTCCCCACTAAAAGTGCATGACCAGGTCACAACACCCATAACTTTTCTGAGTTCATTATACATGTTCCCAAAAAATATACACCCTTCCTGAGCTGTGTGATATATTTCTAAAAGTTGTGCCATATTTTGAAAGTTGCGCGATATTTTTAACAAAGTTGAACGATATTTTGAAAGTTGACTGATATTTTGAGAGTTGAATAAATATCACTTTGGCATGCCATACAATTGAGAAGCATGTAGAGGAACTTGTGGCGGTTCTAAAAATCCAAACCGCATTAAAATTGACGCACGCAAAGGCGTTGCCTCAGATGATTTCATTTCATACTTCAAGCAAAACCTGACATATTTTAGTTACGGTCACTGTCAATAGAGGGCGCTGCAAAATTTCCCGCCAAAACGCCGAGTAGCAGACTGTTGCGATCCGCCCGGTCTCCATGGGTCCTGGGTTACCCTCCGCCCGTGTTACAAGCCCCACCCGTCCCTAGTTTTGGGTTTTTCTTTAAGAGATCGCTGTAAATAGTATTTTTAAGTGTAAATTCTAGAACTAAGTATTTTGATTGAAGTTTGGGGGCGGCGCTGCGTTGCAGAGTCACCTCCAGATGCACTTTTTTTCATGGCGAAGCCACTTCCGGTTCGCAAACGTAGTCCATGGAGCTGTGCCCCACTTTTAGTTAATAATTGTAGTTTAGGGGGGTGATTGCTGCGAAGAACTGTTGTTGGGTAACCAACAAAGGATTATAAAATTATATTAAGTCCAGATTTCGTGGTGTGTGAGGGCCTTTTACTTGGAGGCCCCCCCTGCCTCATCACCCCATTCAGGGAGTGATGCGCCTGGCTATTTCTATATAAAGCCTGGTTGGCCTGACCTTGGTGTGTTCCACTGGGGTCCCTTGTCCACAGCAGAGCTTGCCGTTTGTTTTCTTCCTGAATTTCCTGAATAGTCCACTGGATCATGTCTCTCTGATCCGCGGATTGGGTTCACATGTTTATCTTATATGTTTCATTTTGACTTTATGATTTGAATTCTTCTTCTCTCCCGTAATCCCTTCCGTTAATCATTTTAGTTGGGACATTAAATCCTAAGTTATCCTCATTTTTGCCTATTATGACGTGACTCGTAGATGAAGGATGTGGCTCCCGATCGGGGATCGCGGATCGTGGATCGTGGATCACCTTTCAGTTTTTGGTTCCTTTCAAGTCTTGATTTATAGTACAGTAGTCTCCTTTAGAATTATAATTTGCTTCTGTATATGATTTCTTTTGTGTTTATGGCTATTTTCTTTCATAGTTATTTCTCATTTGACTCCGCGGAGCAATCCGCAGATTTCTTCCGTTTCCCTCATTTACATTATTTTATGAACTCAATCCAGCTATTACTAGATTTGCAGAACACACTTAACCTTAATTAATTCTTGTATGGACCTGTGATTGTTTCTTTGACTATTTAACTTACTTAAGAGCTTTTGCTTCTCTCCTCACAGCGATCCGCGAATTTCACCATATTAATCCGTCTAGTCTTCCTTGTGTGTGTCACCTGCTTTAATTTGGACAATGTTAACTATATACTTAAAAGCTTAACCTATCTATGGAACTAATCTTAGTAGTATCTCTCTTGCTTTTCTGTGTCGCCTTGCACTGCACCAGTTCAGCACCGCGCATTGTATGTCGCTGCTTGCGTTTTGGAAATATATGTTTTACACTAGACTTAGATCTATTTAATTGCGGCTTTAGTGTTATACTTTCACCTCCTTACCCTGCATTTGCACGCTACCCAGTTAATAGTTCCCCTGTCTGCACGTTTTCCCCCTTTGCACTTGACCCTGGTGAACACCCCCGACCGGCTCCGGTCGGGCTATTTGGTGGCAGAGTATAGTGATATTAGCATGATTGTTACAATGGTGGCAGCGGTGGGATCCGCAGTTATTTTTCTTTTTTGGGGTTTGGGCGAGCTGTAGTCTATTTTACACTACGGTTTTCTTTGAGGTTTTGGCGGCTTGGTGGAGAAATGGATTCGGCTGAAGTGGTGCTATCTGGTAGGGCAACGGAGGAGTGTCATGATGGGGATCATCATGTCAAAGATGGACAAGGTGTTGAGACGAACCAGATCCACGGAGAGGGTGGATTTCGATTCCGACAGACTCGTTCGAGGGCGAGAGGGAGGCTAGAGGGGGCTCTGGCCGAGGGGCCCCGCAGGAGTGACAACACCGTCTCCCCAAGGCCAGTGCTCAGACGTCCGCGGTCGGCCACTGGGGGCCAAGGTGGGGTTCGGTCTGGCCTGGAGCGGGCCCGTCAGAGTAATTCCGTTCCGCCGACCGGTGAGGAAGCTCCGTGGACATTGACTAGTGGGGAGAGAATGGAGGCGAGGAGAGAGGAGTGTCGGACAGAACCCATGGATGATGGGCATGGGAGGACAGGTACACAAGGCGAGAGCGATTTGATGGAGGCGGATTGTAACATATTTGACTTGAGTCCATTAGTGCTGCCATCTATTAACAAGAACTAGCTATAACCAGTTCCAGTATTCTAAACCTGTCCTGTACTATTTATAGTGCCACACCCGGTCTATTGAATAAAGCTGTCATTCTATGACTAGTAGCCTAACTGAGTAGTTGCCTGTTATTTGAAGTCCATTACATGGTGTCAGAAGTGAACTCAAAGAAAGAAAGAACTCAAGTCTGCAGAAGTAGTGCACAGAGGAGAGTCCACACGCTAGAAGAATCGGACAGTGATCAGTTTGAATATGAAGATGATGAAGAGTACAATTTGCTGATTGAAGAACTCTTCGTGGGCAACATAGAATCATCAAAATGGCAGGCAAAAGTTACGTTGGAGGGTAAAGAAGTGTCATTCAAGCTTGATACAGGAGCCCAGGCCAACGTGATCCCTCATTACATATACAAGACTGTGGGGGAAGATGGTGATATAAAGAAGACAAGTGCTGTGCTGAGTCCTTATGGCAAGGGTCAGATCAAGCCGATGGGTAAAGTCCTCATGAAATGCGAAGTGCCCAGTACGAAGAAGCGACTCAAGTTGCCGTTTTATGTCACCAGAGAGCCCTATAATGCGATATTGGGGCAAGATGCATGCGAAGAACTCAACCTAGTCAAGCGGGTAGAGATCGATGAAGTCACAGAATCGATGACTAAAGACGAAATGCTAGAAGAGTATAAAGACTTATTTGAAGGATTGGGGAGCTTCGAGAGGGAGTACAACATAGAGGTAAATCAGGAGGTACCCAGTGTTATACAGCCTGCACGCCGATTTCCCTACACTCGCCTCGATAGATTGAAAGCAACCCTTGAGAAGATGGAAAGACAAGAGATCATCGCTCCAGTTGACAGACTTACAGAGTGGGTCAGTAACCTTACTGTAGTGGAAAAGAAGAACGGAACGCTGAGGGTGTGTCTCGACCCAAAACCGTTGAACGAAGCTATCCGGAGAGAACGTCACTCCATACCGTTGCCAGAAGATGTACAACATAAGCTCAACGGCAAGACCGTCTTCACCATTCTCGACGAGAGAAGTGGGTTCTGGCAGGTAAAACTGACGGAGGAGTCCTCGTACCTTACAACTTTTAACAGTCCTTGGGGTCGTAAGAGGTTCCTTCGTATGCCGTTTGGAATCTGCTCAGCCAGTGAGGTAATGCAGAAACGAAATGAGGAAACGTTGGGCGATCTCCAAGATGTACATGTCATAGCCGATGACATGATCATTGCAGGAAAGGATGATGAGGAGCATGATCAGAGACTCAGAGAAGTGATGGCGAGAGCCAGAGAGAGGAATGTAAAATTCAATCCAGATAAAGTCCAGTTCAAGGTTCCCACCGTAATCTACATGGGAACAGAAATCTCAAAAGACGGGATGCGCCCTGATCCACGAAAAGTAGAAGCAATCACCAAAATGCCTAAACCAGAAAACAAGCAAGATCGCCGAAGGTTGCTCGGTATGGTGAAATTCGTCTCAAGATTCATCCCGAATGAGTCAGCAGTGACAGCCCCACTCAGAACTCTGTTGAAGGAAGAAGTAGAGTATCAGTGGCAGAACAAGCATGACAGAGCCTTTGAAACGCTTAAAGAAATCCTATCAACCAGGCCTCTACTGCGATTCTACGATGTCACCGCACCAGTGACTCTTCAAAGCGATGCTTCTCAATCGGGTCTAGGAGCGTGTCTGATGCAAGATGGACAGCCCGTCGCTTATGCGTCAAGAGCATTGACAAGTGAGGAGAGGAACTATTCACAGGTGGAGAAAGAACTGCTAAGTGTGGTGTTCGCCTGTGAGCAATTTCATCAATATGTGTTTGGTAAAGACATTGCAGTGCAGAATGACCATAAACCACTGTTAGACATCTTAAAGAAACCTTTAGCTCAAGCATCACCAAGACTGCAACGATTGCAGATGAAGCTCTCAGGGTACAGGATACACCTGGAGTGGATCCAAGGCACCAAGATGCTGATCTCAGATGCCCTGTCTCGAGCACCAGTTGGTATGGCCGAACAATGTCTTCAGGATGATGAAGTGCTGATCCATGCGCTTGTGGAGTCCCTTCCGATGTCAGGGATGAAAATCGAAGAGATGCGGGATGCAACAAACGGAGATGAAGCCTTACCAGTGCTCAAAACCACCGTTCAGAAGGGATGGCCGAAATACAAGGACAGCACTCCGTTATGCATCCGACAGTATTGGCAGTTCAGGGACGAAATCAATGTCCGAGAAGGCATCGTCTTCCGTTGCGACCGAATGGTAGTGCCAGCAGTTCTCAGAAAAGAAATGCTTGGAATCATCCATGAAAGTCACATGGGTGTCGAGAAATCCAAGGCTCGTGCTAATCAGGTAATCTACTGGCCAGGAATGTCCAGAAAGATCCAGGAGAAGGTAGAGAGATGCACGATCTGCTTGGCGTATCGACAGTCCAACTCCAAAGAAACTCTAAAACCGCACTCGATTCCAGAACGACCATGGCAGAAGTTGGGTGCCGACCTCTTTGAACTGAAAGGAAATGATTACCTTGTGGTCGTTGATTATTTCTCTCGGTATCCAGAAGTCGCCCGCTTGAACAGCAAAATGGCGGAATCAGTGATTTCGCATATGAAACCAATTATGTCACGTCATGGAATTCCAGAGGAATTGATATGTGACAATGTACCGTTTGGTAGCAGAGAATTCAAGGAATTTCCAAGAAAATGGGGTATCACAGTCAACACATCAAGCCCAACATACCCACAATCAAATGGTTTGGCAGAGAAGACAGTACAAACGGTCAAACTCCTAATGAAGACGGCTGAAATGGATGGGCGTGACCCTTACATCGCCCTGCTTGATTACAGAAACACGCCATTGTCAGGTATGCAGTTCTCACCAGCACAACTGCTGATGAGTAGGAATCTACGTACCAAGCTGCCGACATCCAGTGCCAAGTTAAAACCAACAGTTGTGAAGGCCAAGCAACAATTGGGCAAAGTGAAGGAGCAGCAGAGGAAGTTTTACGATCGTGGAGCACGAGATCTTCCGAAGCTGAAATCTGGAGACGTGGTGAGAATCAGGCGAGGAAAACTGTGGAGTCCTGCTCTGGTCACCAAACAAGATGTTCATCCTAGATCCTACATCATCAACTACGAAGGCAGAGATTTCAGGCGTAATCGCCGAGATATCATCAAAACAGCCGAACCGTTTCCTGTGAGTGTTCCACGCGATGAGGACCTCCAATTGCCTCCATCAACCACAACACCAGAAGTGCCAGAACCACCGATTCCAGCTACACCAAGAAGTTCGCCATCAAAACCTCCGATTGTGTCAGCTACAACATCTGTACATACAGATCAGCCGGTGAAAACAAGAAGTGGCAGAATATCAAGACCGCCATGCCGGCTCGGTGTCAGTGTTAAATAAGCTAGTGGTGAACACTAGTTTATGATGGCCAAGTGCTAGTAACCTCTGGCCATGAAATATGAATATATAACAAAATCAGAAATGATACAAGTCATGTGCTAGTAACCTCTGACTTGAATGGTGTGAACGAATACACAAGTGCAAGATACAAGTAGTATGTGTGTGTGTTCTAACTCAAGCAAGTACAGAGAACTGTGAAAGACTCTTACTCAAGCAAGACTTTTATTTTAAGTTAATTCTTCCAAGTTAAATGTGTGTTTAATTTAGTACATTCGTATTGACTATGAGCAGTGACTGACTATTGATTTAAATATCAGTGCAATACATCTATTCCAGAGAGAAAGGGAGATGTAACATATTTGACTTGAGTCCATTAGTGCTGCCATCTATTAACAAGAACTAGCTATAACCAGTTTCAGTATTCTAAACCTGTCCTGTACTATTTATAGTGCCACACCCGGTCTATTGAATAAAGCTGTCATTCTATGACTAGTAGCCTAACTGAGTAGTTGCCTGTTATTTGAAGTCCATTACACGGATGATGAGAGAACTCAGCGGGTTGGGGGCGCATCCGCGGATGATTGTCGTGATGCGGATTTCGGTCGCGGTAGGCATCCGTCAGGTGGACTGCTGGCGGAGCACGCTGATGGGGGTTTGGCAGAACACAGATCCTGGCAGCCAGAAAATGTGTTGGGAATGGAGGAGGGATCAGCTGGGAGGCGTGTTTGTGGTCCGGCTGGAGGATCGGGAATGCTAGATGGACAGGTGGAGGACAAGATGGAGCGGGACACGGAATTTCCACTGGAAATGCGGAGGGGCTCCGCAGTCTCCGAACAAGGCAGACGAGCGGAACCCTCCACGGTGGTGAGACAGTCTTTTGAGGCAACAGGTCGATCTCCTGTAGCCACGAGACAGCCCAGAGCAACGTTCCGACAACCTGTGGAGGAAATACCACGGAGAAGGCTGTTCAGAGAGGGACAGTTGGGGCCGATGTCTGGAGTGCAAGGGGAGCCATTGGAGCCATGGCAAGAAGCAAGACAACCCAGGATGGTCGCCCATCAAACGGAAGTCAATAATGAGCTTCCACGGAGGGGGTTATTCGTTGGGGAACAGTTGGGGCCGATGTCCAGGATAGGGGGACGGCCCAGAGTAATGTTCCAGAGAAGTGGGGGGATTCCGCCAGAAAGGCCGGCTGAAGAGAGTCAGCCAGGGGAAATGGGGAGTTCCGCCCCCAGATCCGTGGGAGGATTCCGACAGCCCAGACCGATGTTCCGTCCAGCACGGAGGGAGTTGGCCCATGGGGAAGTAGTTGGGGAGGAACAGTTTGGGTCGATGTCGGATCGATGTCATGCACCAATTGAGAGGCCAAGACAAGGACAGTACCACTTGAGAGACGAGGAGTATGGTGGGCCCCGTGGGGGTTCCACGTCTCGTGAACCACTGCATGCCGGAGTTGGATGTCCTGTGCCCTCCGGGATGGCCGAAGAAGCCCTGGGGTCAGAGCTCGGGCGGAGAGGACTGGGAAGGGTGGACTCATACGGCCATCATGCAGGATGGGAGAGTGCGAAATGAGCCAGTGTATGGACGAAGGAAGTAGTACTCGACCAGCCGGGGCAGCTGGAGGCGCAGGGCCCGGATGGTCTGGAGGGTGCTGACTCTGAATCAGAGGCAGCCGAATATGGGAATAATGTTAGCGAGGGAGGTCGTGACCGGCCAGAAGCAAGTGCCCATGCGTGTGTTCAACCCTGGAGCTGATCCAGTTCTTCTGTACAAGGGTACCACTATCGGGAGGCTTATACCCCTTGAGGAGATGCTCAAAAGGTATTGGGCGATAAGAGATGTCATGGAATTTATACAAACCTGGTAAAGCTTCTGAAACAACAGTTTGGTCCTGGGCAACACGCTGAAATGGCTGAGTTGCGTGGAAACGGAGAAAACCCCAGGAATCTCTTCAGGAGGTGGGAATGGAGGTGCGCAGATTGACCAAGCTGGCCTACCCAGAGTTGAGTGATGGGGCCAGAGATCGTTTGGGCCGGATGCATTTTGCAGATGCTCTGGATAATCGTGAAGTGCGGATTGCGTTGTTTCAAGCGCGTCCAACCTCCCTCGATGAGCCTGTAAAGATAGCCACGGAGGTGGACTCTTACTTGGAGGTGGAGAAGTCGAGGTCGAATCGTGCCGCACCACGCCACGTAAGACAGCTGCTGACGGAAGAGCAGGACGAGGTAGTGAGTCTGCGGCAGGAGATCGCAACTCTCAGAGGTCAGCTCCAGAGGGGGGAGATCGGTAGACCTCGCAGGAGAGATTTATCAGAAGTCACTTGTTACAATTGTGGTCATAAAGGCCACTATAAGAGAGACTGTCCGGAACCCAGAAGGCAGAATGCCGGAAATCAGGGAAACGCCGATGCGTCAGCCCCGGGGGCCAGGGGCGGACGCTAGGTCATCCGGCCTACCGCGATCCAGTAGAGGGAGAAGATAGCCAGTTGGGAAGCTCCGGGGGAAGACAAGGGCTATATGTAAAGGGGAAGTTGTGTGGAGTGGAGGTGAACTTTCTGATAGATAGTGGAGCATCTGATTCGTTTCTGAACTTGGCCGAGTATGAAAGATTGGCTAGGCTGGGATTGCCACAGTTGAGGGAGCTGACTGGGCCGGCCGAGCTGGCGGATGGATCGCCTCTCCGAGTCAAGGGGTATCTTAAGGGTAGAATTACTGTAGGGAAAATGGCCAGTGCTGGAAATGTCATTGTGGCCGATGTCAGCGCGCCGGCCATCTTAGGACTGGATTTCTTCATGGCGACGAGAAGCACGATTGACCTGGGGCGCATGACGATTGGGAACCGGAAACACAGAGAGCCCCTGAAGGACCAGGGTGGAGTTCCCATCATTCGGCAGGTACATTTTAGCGAAACGGTGATGGTGCCGGTTGGCAGCGAGAAGATGTTGCTGGGTGACGTGGAGCATCAGGATGGAGAACCGTGGATGGAGTCCGCAATTTTGGAGCAGACTCTGAATCAGAGGCAGCCGAATATGGGAATAATGTTAGCGAGGGTGGTCGTGACCGGCCAGAAGCAAGTGCCCATGCGTGTGTTCAACCCTGGAGCTGATCCAGTTCTTCTGTACAAGGGTACCACTATTGGGAGGCTTATACCCCTGCGGAGGGAGGACATAGTGGAGCATGCGGAGGGAACCGTCACCAACTGCCGAATACAAATGGGTACCTCGTCTGCCGAGCAACCTGTGGGGGTGCCGGAGCACCTGCAGGACCTCTTCCAGCGCAGTAAAGAGCACCTGACAGAGGTGCAAGGATTGAAAGTCGCTGAACTATTGAGTCGATATTCGGATGTATTTACCAAGAACGACATGGATATGGGTCAAAATGATATGGTGAAACACTCCATCAAGACTGGAGATACCTCGGCAATCCGCCAGCCATTTCGGAGATTGCCAGTTGTGCAGCAACAAGAGGCTGAGCGACAGGTGACCGAGATGCTCGAGAGGGGGATCATTGAGAAATCGCAGAGCCTCATAGTTTTCCACTATGGATTTTGCGAACGGCTACTGGCAGGTGGCATTGGATGAGGAGGCCAAAGAGAAATCGGCCTTCCGAGTGAGGGGAGGCCTGTACCAGTGGAACGTTATGCCCTTTGGCCTGTGCAATGGGCCTTCTACATTTGAGCGTCTCATGGAGCGGGTACTGGAGGGCTTGCACTGGAAGATCCTTCTGGTATATTTGGACGACATCATCATTTACCGGAAGACATTTGGGGAGGAGCTGGATCGGATTGAGGCTGTTTTCCAGCGGTTGCGGAAAGCAAAATTAGAACCTAAGCCAAAGAAATGTCATCTGTTCTGCAAACAGGTCGGATTCCTGGGCCATGTGGTGTCCGAGGAGGGGGTCGCGACAGACCCGGAGAAGATAGAGGCAGTAAAGGCTTGGCCAACTCCTACCTCAGTGACGGAGGTAAGGAGCTTTGTGGGACTTGTCTCGTACTACCGCAGATTCATAAAAGGCTTCGCCGTGATAGCTAGACCTCTGCACAAACTCATGGAGGAGGAGCGATTCAGGTGGACCAAGGAGTGTGAGGAGTCATTCGCGCAGCTGAAGAAGTGCCTTGTGAGTGCAACAATTTTGGGATAATCTCGGCTTCAAGGAAAGTATATCCTAGACACTGTTGCAGCGGATACGGGATTGGTGCTGTTCTGTTGCAGGAACAGGAGGGCCAGGAGAGGGTTATTGCCTACGGAAGTCGTACGTTGAGCAAGGTGGAACGGAACTACTGTGTAACGAGAAGGGAATTGCTGGCAGTTGTGGTGTTCGTGAAGAAATTCAGACAGTTCCTACTGGGGAGGAAATTTGACATTCGGACCGACCATGGATCACTGCGGTGGCTGGTGACGTTCAAGGACCCGGAAGGGCAGTTGGCCAGATGGCATGAAGTACTAGGGGAATACCAGTACAATGTCATCCATCGGGCAGGCCGAGTTCATGGCAATGCCGATGGTCTCTCGCAGAGGCCAAGCGTGCAGTGTGGTCGACTGGAGTCTCTCAACATACCAGTAGTTCCACGAAAGGAGGGTAGGGGTGAGGCTGAGAAGTCTGCATCGGGCCCTGGAGAACCAGGTGGGAGTAGGGTGAGGGTGGGAACCATCCTCATGACACCTCAGCTGGACTTGGCAGACGTGAGGGAGGCGCAGCTGGGTGATGACACCATCCGTCCGGTGATGGTTGCCCTGGAATCTGGAGCCCAGCCGGATTGGAAAGAGGCATATGGCTGGAGGCCGGCGGCGAAGGCCTATCTGGGACAGTGGGGGCAGTTGCGGGTTCGGGATGGTGTGATGTGTCGAAGGTGGCAGTCCAGTGACGGAACATCTGGTCGATGGCAGTTGGTGGTTCCTCGTGCTCTTCGTGGAAAAATCGTGAGGGATATCCATTGGGGAAGAGCCGGGGTACACCTTGGCATGAAGAAAACTCTGGGTAAGGTAGTAGAACACTACTACTGGGTGGGTCACACTGCGGATGTGCTATCGTGGTGCCGGACCTGCGAGGTGTGTGGAGCACGTGGAGTTGCGGGGCGCAGGCGAAGGGCAGGCCTGCGGCAGTACCCAGTTGGGGGACCCATGGAGAGAGTGGCGATGGATATAATGGGGCCGTTCCCTGAAATCTTGGTGTTGGCGGATTACTTCACCAAATGGGCGGGGGGCGTTTCCCCTCCCCAACCAGGAGGCCTCCACGATAGCAGAAAAACTGGTCGAGGAAGTGGTAAGTCGGTTCGGGGTGCCTAGAGAATTGCACTCAGATCAGGGAACTAATTTTGAGTCCAACTTGATGGCTGAGGTGTGCAGGTTGCTGGGCATTCACAAGACACGCACCACTCCATACAACCCTAAGTCTGACGGGTTAGTAGAAAGGATGAACCGCACCCTGTTGGATATGATGGCTAAGATGATAGAGCCTGCACAGGGGCAAAGGGACTGGTACCAAGTAGTCCCTTATGCTTTGATGGCCTATCGGAGTGCTGTCCAAGAATCTACCGGAGAAACCCCAAATATGATGATGTTGGGAAGGGAGACCAGACTGCCAGCACACATGAAAGTGCCTCCACCTGGGGAGGGGGAGCAAGAAAAAGGTGACTATGCCTTGGGACTAAGATGGCGTCTGCAGGATGCCTGGAAACGAGCAGCCCGAAATCTGGAGTCCAGTGCGGCAAGACAGAAGGAATACTACGACCGGAAGTTGTTTGGGTCACCCCACAAACCGGGGCAAGCGGTGTGGCTGTATAAGTCCCGACGAAAATCCGGTGTCTCACCAAAATTGGCTAGCCGGTGGGAGGGTCCATATCTTGTGACGGACAGGTTGGCAGTTGTTACCTACCGAATTCAAAAGGGTCCACGGGGCAGGCCAAAGGTGGTCCATTTTGACCGGTTGAAGCCCTACAGCTCCACACTGCCAGACGGGTGGGCAAGATGGAGGGCCGCCAGGGAGATGACGGGGGCCTCTGCAGTCACTGGTGGCTCGACTGCTGCTGTGGGGGGGGGGGGGAGGTTGGAAGTCGGCTTTGCGATGGGGAGTCCGCGGGGGGCAGTGCGGTAGATGAAGGTCGGTCCCGGAGTGGAGATGGGGCCAGGGTTGGTCGGGGGGAACCTCTTGGTCCTGCTGGGGCGAATTCCGCTGGGGAATGCGGATTTGTTGTTCAGGTCCCCACTGGGGACAGCCATCCTCCGGCGGCATGCCCGGAGGCGGAGGAGACATCCGTGGCGGAGGGGGGTAGGCAGAAACGAGTTTTGCCACGCTGGTTGGAGGGATACGAGCTGGGTCACTAGGGGTCATCCATTTCCACCTGTGCAGACAGGGAACTTCCCCTTTTCCAAAATGTAAAGTAACTCTAAAGGCACAGAATGGTGCAGAATGGGCTGGGAGTTGGGGGCTCCGTGGTTGCTGAGCTGGTGCCAACACGATGAAACGAGGGGGGGAACTCAACATGCTGTTTCTTTTTCCCTTTCAGGCCATGGCCGAGAAACAACTGCTACACAGCCAGTCCACAAGGTGTGGGGAATGTGGAAAGGCGTTCTTGTCGTCCTCCAACAGGGATCGTCACGTTCAGCAAAGCCACCGGGGATTGAGGCCCTTCCGCTGCGGAGAGGAGGCTTGTCAGAAGACGTTTGCCAGGAAGGAGGGCCTGACGCTTCATCGCGGCTCGGCCCACCGACAGGGATCTAGTCAGGAGTCTGACAGTGACTCTAACACAGGACATTTCAAGAGGAGTAGTAGAATTGTAGATGATCGCATCATCATCCGTAAACAGCGGCCAGAGGTCAGGGAGACAGGGCTCCAGGCCCAGCGGACACTGCTGTGGAATGAGATATATATCACACAGAGTGCGAGCGACCCTCGGCCACCCATGGGCGACCCCGTCATTGATCTGACGAAGGAGACACCCTCGGCCACGCCAGACAGCGGAGTGGACTCGGAGGAGGACCCCTATCGCAGGAGGGAGCTGAAAAGAAGGAGGGCGGCCCGCGAGCGCCGGCATCACGAGCGCGAGGACAGGGAATACCGAGAGAAGATTGCGAGGAAAGGAGACCCTCCAGCCCCCGCGAGGGCGGCGTCCCCCAGGTCGGCGCCCGACGTCTCCACTCCAGATGTTGCTGCAGCTTCCCCGGTTGCAGCGGAGGCCCCCGCTGCGGTGCCAGACGCTGCTTCGGTGCCTGTTCCTGCTCCGGACCTTCCCGCGGCTGCCCCGGCCCCAACCATCGAGTCCGCAGCGGAGGCCCCGGCCGCCCCAGCTCCGGAGTACCCGGCGGCCCCGGTTCTCCGGGATGCACCTTCGCCCATGGCTTTCCAGGCTCCAGCCTCCCGAGATGCTGCCGACTCCGTGGCTCCTCCGGCCCCGGTCTCCTGGGACTCTGACGCCGCAACCCCGACCACCCCCCAGATGGGACACACAGATCGGGCGACGCTTGGGCCTGCCCCGAACATCACTGTCTCCCTTGCTGACGCCGGATCCAGCCTCACCATTGTTCACTTGTCGGTCACCCTGGTCCGTGAGACGACAACTAAACGGTTTCAGGGAGGAGAGTTGGTGGAGGAGACCATTGTCAGAGAGTTTCAGCCTCTTAGCGGATAATTGTATATATGTAGATATGTGAGGATATTTTCTTGTTGGGCTGAAGGTAGTGTGGGGTGACACAAAGGGGGTTCGGCTCCGTGGAGTGCAGTTGTGCCATGAACCTTTTCATTTTAGACATCTTCCGGAGGAAGAATTTTGGAGGGGGATGATGTAGCGATCCGCCCGGTCTCCGTGGGTCCTGGGTTACCCTCTGCCCGTGTTACAAGCCCCACCCGTCCCTAGTTTTGGGTTTTTCTTTAAGACATCGCTGTAATTAGTATTTTTAAGTGTAAATTCCAGAACTAAGTATTTTGATTGAAGTTTGGGGGCGGCGCTGCGTTGCAGAGTCACCTCTAGACGCACTATTTTTCATGGCGAAGCCACTTCCGGCTTGCAAACGTAGTCCATGGAGCTGTGCCCCACTTTTAGTTAATAATTGTAGTTTAGGGGCGTGATTGCTGCGAAAAACTGTTGTTGGGTAACCAACAAAGGATTATAAAATTATATTAAGTCCAAATTTCGTGGTTTGTGAGGGCCTTTTACTTGGAGGCCCCCCCCTGCCTCATCACCCCATTCAGGGAGTGATGCGCCTGGCTATTTCTATATAAAGCCTGGTTGGCCTGACCTTGGTGTGTTCCACTGGGGTCCCTTGTCCACAGCAGAGCTTGCCGTTTGTTTTCTTCCTGAATTTCCTGAATAGTCCACTGGTCCTTAGCAGAATCACACCTTAGGTTGTGAGTATAATTAAGGGAAAAATAATTATGGATCATGTCTCTCTGATCCGCGGATTGGGTTCACATGTTTATCTTATATGTTTCATTTTGACTTTATGATTTGAATTCTTCTTCTCTCCCGTAATCCCTTCCGATAATCATTTTAGTTGGGACATTAAATCCTAAGTTATCCTCATTTTTGCCTATTATGACGTGACTCGTGGATGAAGGATGTGGCTTGCGGATCGTGGATCGCGGATTGTGGATCGTGGATCGCGGATCGTGGATCGTGGATCACCTTTCAATTTTTGGTTCCTTTTAAGTCTTGATTTATAGTACAGTAGTCTCCTTTAGAATTATAATTTGCTTCTGTATATGATTTCTTTTGTATTTATGGCTATTTTCTTTCATGGTTATTTCTCATTTGACTCCGCGGAGCAATCCGCGGATTTCTTCCGTTTCCCTTATTTACGTTACTTTATGAACTCAATCCAGCTATTACTAGATTTGCAGAACATACTTAACCTTAATTAATTCTTGTATGGACCTGTGATTGTTTCTTTGACTATTTAACTTACTTAAGAGCTTTTGCTTCTCTCCTCACAGCGATCCGCGGATTTCACCATATTAATCCGTCTAGTCTTCCTTGTGTGTGTCACCTGCTTTAATTTGGACAATGTTAACTATATACTTAAAAGCTTAACCTAGCTATGGAACTAATCTTAGTAGTATCTCTCTTGCTTTTCTGTGTCGCCTTGCACTGCACCAGCTCAGCACCACGCATTGTATGTCGCTGCTTGCGTTTTGGAAATATATGTTTTACACTAGACTTAGATCTATTTAATTGCGGCTTTGGTGTTATACTTTCACCTCCTTACCCTGCATTTGCACGCTACCCAGTTAATAGTTCCCCTGTCTGCACGTTTTCCCCCTTTGCACTTGACCCTGGTGGACACCCCCGACCGGCCCCGGTCGGGCTATTTGGTGGCAGAGTATAGTGATATTAGCATGATTGTTACAAGACGCTGCACGCGGCGGACATCGCCGAACGTAGTAGAAATCGGTAAATTTCACATTGCTGCGTTATTAAACTATGAGATATAACTTGGAGAGTGGAATTAGATTAATTTCAAATCAAAAAATCTAAATTGGGACGCGGAAATATAAGAAAAAAGTGGTCCCAGCTGCCTCGGCACCGTAACAAAATGGCGCGGCCCATAGGATCTACGGCGATTCATAATATAGATGATGAAGCATGGCTTCGACGCCAAGCGAAGCTCTGAACATTGCCAGCACTGAAACGTAGTGATTTTTTGCAGTTCTATCCCGTCCCTACCTCGCATGAACTGGTGAATAGGTGGAGACAAAGGTTTATTATACTAAAGGTGACCGACTGGAGTCTTTCCTACACTGTGTGGCTACGAGGATCTATAAATAGAAGCCCTGCGTAGCTGTTTAACAGATGGTTTTCTCATTACTAAGTGAACGGGACTACATGACACCCCATACTCGATACTGATAAGACAAGTGGCTAATGTCGTTAAAAGACAATAAAAGTCCTGGGGTCGGCCCCTGGACATTCCTGCTGGAGTGTTCTATATTTAGATATCCCTTAATAAATGCATTTGCTTGTGGATATAGGGAATGATTAGACCAGGAGACTTGCCCCCTTAGGCTGTCCGTACCGTTTGTCGTGGGGGCAAGGGTCCTCACGTTGAAATTTTTGGAACCTGATACGTGATTTTGCACTGACACATTTGAATGAAATAAAACTTACTTGTATTTGTAGACCAGTGTTTATTAATCATTCAAGACAATATTTTATTTTACTCACCTCCTCCTTTTTGGAAAAATCTTAACATTTTATGGAGGTACATGGAAGAAGGCCTCCTTATCCGCAAAATGGCCGCTAATTCTCGCGTTGTCAGACGAGTTGTTGCGTTATCTCCAAGCACCAACACACGTCCACGTGCCGTCCAACAATTGAACTTCGATAAATTTTTACGGCGTACGCGGCCAACTTACGTTAGTACCGCTTTGGCAGACTACGGCGACTGAGGGAACAAGTCAGAAAAAACACTTTTATAACTGTTTAAGAACTTTATTCAAAAATCTGGCCCTTATGAGCCTTCATTAACTTAATTCCTACAAACTTGTCCATTAAACTAGTGACGGAGTGTTTTCATCACAATACACCGACCCATTTTTCTGCATTGGAGGACTAGTGCCGTATAGGTGAGGCCCGTCAGAGCAACAATAGCATAGGGCCGTAACGTTACGTCACGGAGGGTCTAGGGAATGATAGCCTTTTCGCCAGAGTTGGTCACCTTTAGTATAATAAACCTTTGGTGGAGAGCATTCATCCACTCCCGGGAGCAATTTAAAGTATATATGTTCATGTTTGAACCGACAAAAGACATGGCCTGGGAATGAGCATACCATAATGTGTCCCATCTGAATCTAGATGGGGCGAATTGTACGTCATTGACAAGAATGACTGTATTGTTGTCGGGCGATGATCTCTGTTGATGGCAGCTGTTTGTTGTTGCTAAGTATGGAGAGCCGTGACATCCTAACAATGTCGAGTCATGAAAGACCATTGTTGGGCGTCATTTTGACAGTTTGCTGTCAGTTTTCACGGAGGTACGGCTCCATTGAAGTCCTCTCTACATGTTCATGTTTGAACCGACAAAAGACATGGCCGAGGAATGAGCATACCAAAGCTCAGTGTTTACCCAGCGCAGGAGTCGGACGTCCTGTAATTTTCAGTAGTACCATGGTGGCGCTACTAGTACCGTGGTGGCGCCACTAGTACCGTACGAAAAATCAGTCGATGGATTTTGAAGGCCATCGTAGTAACAGAAGTGAGGTAGGTATTCTCCTGTGTCGGGCGTGCATTACCATTATCCGAGCTACACTCGGTGGGCTTCGCCGACCGAGCTTCGCTCGGTATAAATCTCCCTGGACGCGAGGTTCCTGAACCCGCCGATAGGCGGCTTCAAACACGTCGAATGCACTTCGCGGAACGCCATGGATTGTTTTATTACCGAAAACTTGGTTCTTCCAGTTATGTATGATAGCGTCCAATCTGTCTTGGTCAAACAGCATGGATACATTCAATGGACCAATTGTACTAAGAATACACTTTTAGGAAATTAAATAACCTTTTTTAAATCAGTGAAATTAGCGATTTTACAGTTTTGATGACGTCACAAGTAATTTTAATATTATAATACGCGACGGTGGCGACGCGTAGCGGGCGTTCATTTACACTACAGACCTGTAGTGTAAATGAACGCCGAACACGAACACGTTACAGTCAACCTCCCCCCCCCCCCCCCCTTACTACACCCATTCTACTGCCAACACATGGCATCCAACCCTAGTTCCGAAAAACTCTGGATATAAATAGAACTGGCAGGGAGGTTACGGATTCTTGTGCCGTGTGCAAAAGAATTTCTTCAATGAAAGCCTTTTAGCTCGGCCGTGACCTCGTAAAAACCACCAACTTTCATTGGTCTATTTTCGAGAGTTATTCTGTCAATATGAAATTGAAATTTGCACTACTTGTACATATCAGTTAGAAATGTTTATTTTTGTGTTTAGATTTCATGAAAAGTATATTCTGATAACACAAATAGAGCAATTTCCAAGGTCCTTTTTTGGTGTTGTTGTGTTTATGCTAGTTGTAGGGACGTAGCGTTCGCTTATTTGGGCGTTCCCATACACGGAAACTGCTTTTAGTATTTGTTTAGGACGTCTGCTACACTGTGGGCAAATTGAACCCCAATGAACCCCATGTTTTGAAAACATGATATGTTGTATGCTACATGCAGAGGTCCGTCCACCTCTACGGCCATGTTCCAACTGCGCTCGGCTCGACGGCGCATTCGATAATATGCAATATTTTTGCACACGGCACAAGAATCCGTAACCCCCCCTGTAGAACGGGATTGCGTACTTGTCACGTGACCCCGTGCAGGCATGGAGAACGTCCGCCATTCGTTCGTTGGTTTGGTGAATACTCCCGCCCTGTTTCTTAGGGCCTCTGTGTTACATATATCAGTTACAATTACAATTTAACATGAATCAGAACAACGATTCAACAACATATCAATTACAATAGACCGCCGTGTCAGCACTCATTTACCCAGGGTTCCTAGCTGTGACATCTCGCATGCAGGCGCCATATGGTGAGGTAAAATAACAGTAAGGGCTATAACAGAAAAAAGGTGGGAGAGGGGGGCGGAGAAATGCATACAATTTTATGATTTTCTCTTTTTTTAATAAGTAAGCAAAGCACCCCTCTTTTTTATCAACCCATCAACCCCCATGTTTTTTAACCTAGGAGAAAAACCACTCACATTTATTTTTTTGTTACATTGGGGAGTTATGCTTAATTTCACAAAATAGGTGAAAGGAAAGTTGTTGGCAGTATTCAAATTATATTCTAATAAATACATAAATAATGAATATTCAACTATTTTCAAAGATGTGCTTTTTCCTGAATGTTGTCAGGACAATGGTGAACATTCACTTCAGACACTACCTTTTTTAATTATTTGAATTAGTGTCTTTTCTAGAAATGAATAAAAAAGGGGGAATTACATGCAAAATTCCATGCAACACCATGTATAAGACGTTTTTGGTTAAGTGCCATCCATGAAATTCAATATACATGTTACACTGTAACAGGCATGCTAATCAACTTTTATAGATGCTTGAAATGCACATATGTAAGAGTTGCAATCAGAGGGAGACCAACTCATGAGCTTATTGACTAGGGATGGGGATTGTTGAGAATTCTACGGTTCGGTTTGGTTCGGTTCTCGGTTTTGCTTCTACGGTTCGGTTTTATCACGGTTTCCTAAACGGTTTATTAACGACATTTCTTGGATACGAAACTACGCAATGGAATGCGTGGCTGAACTTGCCTGAACTGGAAAGTTCCTATATACTAGCTCCCTGGCCACTTTCTCTACGCTCAGAAGGCTTCTGAGCATAGTGAAAGTGGGCAGGGTACCAGACTTGAGAGCTTTTGAAATGGCTGTTTGATCGTAGCGCTTGGCAGACATTGTGAGGCCAGCGAGGAGGTAGGTGCTGACAGTTTTATTACGCCTCCAGAAACCCTGTGCATGCATAGAAAACCGAACCGTGTAGAGGGAGGTCCGGTTTTTGACTGGTTAACCGCAATGCTCAGGCCGGTATCACATATGAACCGGTCTGCGGTCCCCATCCCTATTTTTGACTCATGAACTCACGGACCCACATTTTAAAAAATATATATTTACTATTCAGCCAAGCTATTAAGGAATATATACTTACTCATGGAGATTTATTACAGCTGATTGCAACCCAGATAGGGCCCCGTTGAAAGAGGTATTCGGAGGACAGTACACTTACAGAGAGGGGGAAGGCAAGTGTTGCGGCAGGGCGCTTATTAAGGCCGCAGGATGAGTACAAGATGACAGTGTAATAAGGATCCGTGCGCCCAAAATGTGAGTGGGGGGCGCACATATCCATATGTACAGTTGGAAGGTGCATAAATAGGGCAATGAACAACAGGTGACGACGTATGGAAAGGGCAAATAGAAGGTGAATGGGTGGACGTTCCATTGAGTTATAAATAGACATGTGCAGCAAGTGTGCATGCACGTGATAATACCAACATCATCGGGAACATGTCCTTTATTTACATATTTCAATTAATATTTACATCCATTAAACTATATATTTTCTTGAAGAAATTCTAAACTTTATCACTTATGATACTTTTTTCTGTTGAAAGCAACAAGCTGACCACTTAACAGATCTCATATTCTATGTAAAGGTTAGGCATTACTACACCCATTAAACTATATATATATTTTTGAAGAAATTCTCAAATTGCCGACTGCACCTACAGATTAAAGTGCCATCCGAAACATTTGGAAGCTAGAATTAAAATTTTGCAAAAAAAAATATTTGGGAGAGGATGGGATTCGATCTTGTAACTTTCAACACTCCAAGCTTCCACGCTATCCATGAGTCCATCGAGTCATGCTACATAAATGGGGATAAAAACAAATAATATTCATATCCATAATTTGGGATCGTGCCTACCATACCGAAAAAATCTTATTATTTACTATTTGGCCAGTTTTATTAATAACCCCCCAAATTTAGATGTGTCCCCAAAATGAATTCGACCCCCCTATCTTACCGTGTCAACATGTGGATCCATAAATCGTCCAGTACATGCTAACTCAGATGGCTCTTACGCCAGATCACTCGAGTGTCGTTAAAAAACAATTAAGAGATTACGAGCGCCGAAACAACTGAAAAAACTTTGGCGATATACCGACTTTATCCCGTTGCCGATGAAAACACAATAATGAATATAGCTATATGTGTTTTCAAGTCGTTAAATATACGGCATCTCCGATTTCTCCGTCAAATTTTCCTAGCTAGTAAAAACATCTCTGGGTGTGTTCGGATTGTAACATTTGCAAAGGTTTCACTTTTCCAGCCGCTTAACGCTACGGTCGAACATTGCGTCAAGAATTTTCGCTATCAAACTGGTTTTCACTTCTATTCCTAGGTCATTGTACTTGAACTTAGAAATCAAAGAACAACCAATAAGAACTATCAATAGCCCTTACAAAACCTGTGTTCCTTGCATAGAATACACCAGTTAGGTAACCTACTTTTTTTCTAAGCACATGTTGAGGTCCGAGTGGGAAAATTTGGATTTCGACTTCACATGCATTCCTCATCCACCCCACCACTCCCACGATATCTTATAGTATAACACTTAGAGATTTAACATTTTCATTCAGTACCTTATCTCGGTACACTCAATGTAGGCCTCTCCTGTTTCTTTTTCAATTTACATATTACATGATATTAATATAACTATGATATATATTTACAAATTCTATAAAGCAAGAATGAAAACTGCTTAAAACATAGAATAACTGTTAATATTATCCTCAAATTTATCATACAAGCCATTCCTAATGTATACCCTCTTATCATCCTCACACAAATTATCAGTTGAACTTAAATAAACAATTTATTTTGTCATTTCAAATCTACTGTAACTGCGAAAAGTGTCAAGTCATTCTATGTTGCTACGGGGCGCCCATTCCTGGGTGTACACACCAATAAAACCGGTGTTTTCCTGGTGTTTTTGCTCAGTTTTCCCATGGTATCTCACCATGTAATGCTTTCATGTTAGGACATGTATGTTGCAATTACTGCTGGGAATATCTCCAAACATACACTTAGAAGAACTTGATTGAATGGCTTTTTCTACAGTTGCAATGTCAACTGCCAGCAGACTACCTGCAGGGCTTGTTTTTTTCCTCGTATCTATATAAAAAAGATAATTTCATACTAGCCACATTCAGTGCCGGTCGTATCATTATGACAATATCTCATACCATTTGTCTATCTACTGCTGGGCGGCAGATTGGGCTAATCATAAACAAGTAAATAGGATTTTGGCATGAGGATTTGGGTGGTATTCACTATCCCCGCCCCGTGCCCCGGCCTATATAGTCGCTCTACCAATTAGTTATGTCCCCACCCTGCGGGGCAGCATTTTGGTGTACTAAACAGGACCCTCCCAAAGATTCAATTGACTGGTGCATTATCAAGCGTAGTTTTTCGAATGCTAGAGATATTCAACGAATATCAACTGCTTAATTTGACAAAATTAATGTGTTGTTGGCGAAATTACACTTCATCGCGAGATTGGTGGTGGTACATGTAGGTGAACCTTTGACCGTGGTTATAGGGATTAAGATTGGGCAGATGGCCTTGTGATGATTTATAGCTGAGGCCTGAATGCCCTTTGGTTGGCTGAGGCCGTTAGGCCGAAGCCATCCAAAGGACATTCCGGACGAAGCTATAAATCAACACAAGGCCATCTGCCAAATCTTAATGACTATTATAGCACGCCAGAATTCACAAGGTCTTATTGATACTCTTCCATAACTTATGATTTGATGGAAGTACCAGTAAGGGGCTTGGTAGCCATCTTGTTTAGTCGTCTGCTTGGAGTTAGAGGCAGAGCATCATGGGAGCTTTTTTTAGGCATAATTCTTTTTTCATCATCCTTTTTCTGAGTTTTCTATGGGTTCAATGTATGGAGCATAAATTTATGTAGTAAACTACAAACAAGACCTCATCTTAGAGAATTTAAATTCATTTATATACTTTTATTTGATTTTTCTGCCCGAATGTTTCGTTACCATAGCAACAGGCATTCCGCATAATCCCGGCCTTAAGGCATTGCGCACAATCCCGCCATGAGCCTCCTTTTACTTGGCATAGTCTTAGAAGACCAACACATGGAATGGAAACCAGCCGGTCAACCTAAACATGCTAGCCTCAACCAGTGTCAATTAATAGTCGCTAATAGGTGCTCTGGGCACCCCCAGCAGGTGGTGGAGATAAGGTTTCTCTGTAATGTAATCGATGCGGGAGCCCTGATTGGTCCTTGTTCCCACGTGACCTCGTGCTGCTGCCTTATATGCTAGTCCTGGCATGAGGCTAGCATGTAACTATAGGGCATATAGTAATTGGTCTCTCGTTACATATCCATTCTTTTCTTAATCCAAGGCATAGTCAAAATATAATGTTGTGACAATGCCACACCCAAGTGCTATAATGCTCATCTAAGGTTGAACTAGAGTCTATATAGGGTCTTTAACCCTTATCATGCTTATGCCGCTGCTAAGGGCACGACGTCATACAGCTCTATGGCCTAATCCACACTCTGCCAGGGCGGCGATACCGTCTTCCGGTTGGATAGATCGAGCCACTCTATCGTCAGGTATGGCTCTGTTTACATACTGAGATTGGTAGGCCATACCCACGGCCTATCAATCTCAGTATGTAAACAGAGTCATACCTGACGATAGAGTGGCTCGATCTAAAGGTAAACTAACAAGGTAGGAGCCGATATCAGTTGGTTTGGGTGGCCTATGGCAAGCCGAAGTGCCCTAAAGTAAGCATTTATGGAATTCCATAAATGATTTATGGAATTCCATAAATCATTTATGGAATTCCATAAATGATTTATGGAATTCCATAAATGATTTATGGAATTCCATAAATAAATGGTATTTATGGAATTCCATAAATGATTTATGGAATTCCATAAATGATTTATGGAATTCCATAAATCATTTATGGAATTCCATAAATGCTCACATTTATGGAATTCCATAAATGATTTATGGAATTCCATAAATGATTTATGGAATTCCATAAATCATTTATGGAATTCCATAATTGCATGACATTTATGGAATTCCATAAATGATTTATGGAATTCCATAAATGATTTATGGAATTCCATAAATCATTTATGGAATTCCATAATTATGCACATCTATGGAATTCCATAAATCATTTATGGAATTCCATAAATCATTTATAGAATTCCATAATTAAATGACATTTATGGAATTCCATAAATCATTTATGGAATTCCATAAATCATTTATGGAATTCCATAATTGCACTCATTAATGGAATTCCATAAATCATTTATGGAATTCCATAAATCATTTATGGAATTCCATAAATGTATGTATTTATGGAATTCCATAAATAAGTGACACCTATAGGTTTTTTTCAAAATTAAATATGCTAAATAATGCTTTCTCCCCAGCAATAGAGGACATCCCTGAAGGTCACTTGTTTTAAAATGGCAGCTACTGCAGCAACTGATCTAAATATTATCGTGTTAGATCCTTTAGAGCTATGTCAAACTCCTTTTTTGTGTTATTAAGTCTAAAAGATGTTTTAGTGATTTCTCATATGACCTCAGTGAACGAAATGATGTGTCCCTGGGGTGTATCTGCATGGTCCCAAGTGAAAACTGGGGGGCCTTTAAATGGAGATATATATAATATACGACTTTATTCAATGATTAAATATGATGCCCTCTGAATGTGGAGGGACTGGGTTTTAGTTTATAGCCCACATAGTGGGTTTTGCATGCTTATCGCTCAGTGAGGTGTCCTTAGATTACATAACTATGCAATACTCCCAATTATCGCTCAATGTGGTCTCTACATATTACACTATTACATCTGTTAGAAAGCTTTTTAGAGGGAAGGGGAGCCTTCATTGTTTTTTTGGAGTTGAGCAAAACAAAGAATTATGGAATTCCATAAATGCTGGTTAATTATGGAATTCCATGAATGATTTATGGAATTCCTTAAATGCTGTTTAATTATGGAATTCCATAAATGATTTATGGAATTCCATAAATCATTTATGGAATTCCATAATTAAGCACATTTATGGAATTCCATAAATCATTTATGGAATTCCATAAATCATTTATGGAATTCCATAATTAAATGACATTTATGGAATTCCATAAATGATTTATGGAATTCCATAAATCATTTATGGAATTCCATAAATGTGAGCATTTATGGAATTCCATAAATGATTTATGGAATTCCATAAATCATTTATGGAATTCCATAAATGATTTATGGAATTCCATAATTAAATGACATTTATGGAATTCCATAAATGATTTATGGAATTCCATAAATCATTTATGGAATTCCATAAATCATTTATGGAATTCCATAAATGCTCACATTTATGGAATTCCATAAATGATTTATGGAATTCCATTAATGATTTATGGAATTCCATAAATGATTTATGGAATTCCATAAATGCTTACTTTAGGGCACTTCGGCTTGCCATAGTGGCCATAGTGGCCTAGAAATGTCCGCGCCCAGTTTTTTGGGCGCAGTGGAAAAGTTTTGCATTGGCCTTACTCTATCGTGGGTATGTAGGGCATGCCTTTTGCACATTTATTCAACATGTGCAAGGGACATACAACATATTAAAAAGGCATGCAAGGTTGAGGCACGATGTTGGAAAGAGGGGCTAGTTTTCTGAGTTTTAGTGTCAACCTGAAAATTGGAGGCAAGATGGAAAAATGGATACAACCTTGACCCCAAAATATCCTGTGGTTTTAAAATGAATATTTATGAGTTCAGATAGGTCATAGAGTCGACGTCATCGCGAGTCCGAAGTAGCGTCTGCCTATACCTGTTGCCTTGACCTTTAACCTTTTGTTCTCGTGTCCTCTGGGGCCGGTTGCACGTACGAGTCTCAACGACCGACGGAGGACTTCAGTTGTTAATAATGCCACGTTTCAAGTGGATAACACAAGCTGTATCTACAATGTTCTACAGATTAAATGTTAATTCACTGTGATAAATGAGTGTTATTGAATTGTCAATTTCATCAATAATATGTATTCTATTTGAAATCGATATTAAGTCAAAGCATCATGCAGAACTGTACTATTAATAGTTCTAATAAGTTTTTGTCAGATATATATAATGTATTCTGTTTTCCCCTACCGAAAAGACTAATAAATACAACATAAAAAACTTCCATCCATTCTCCGCAACTAGTACTAGAGACTATCTGGAGAACGGTGTATAAAGCATCATGCAGAACTGTACTATTAATAGTTCTAACAAGTTTCTGTCAGCTATATATAATGTATTCTATTTTCCCCTACCGAAAAGACTAATAAATACAACATAAAAAACTTCCATCCATTCTCCGCAACTAGTACTAGAGACTATCTGGAGAACGGTGTATAGTACAGTTCTGCATGATGCTTTGACTTAATATCGATTTCAAATAAAATACATATTATTGATGAAATTGACAATTCAATAACACTCATTTATCACAGTGAATTAACGTTTAATCTGTAGAACATTGTAGATACAGCTTGTGTTATCCTTGAAACATGTGGCATTATTATCAACTGAAGTACTCCGTCGGCCGTTGAGACTCGTACGTGCAACCGGCCCCAGAGGACACGAGAACAAAAGGTTAAAGGTCAAGGCAACAGGTACAGGCAGACGCTACTTCTGACTCGCGGTGACGTCGACTCTATGACCTATCTGAACTTTAATATGTTGTATGTCACTTGCACATGTTGAATACATGTGCAAAAGGCATGCCATACGAGACACTCCGATTTATTGTTTAAGGTACTTTTCTATGCAATAACCTATCTAAGCATGTTTGATAATTTCAAAGCTAACTAGTTGTAAAGTTTGGGGATGATTGAGTGTCTATAAAGCACTGAATCAAAGGTATTTGTCCTTCTACATATCACACAGATTTTACCAGTAGTCAGATTATCACGGCCCATTTTCTCGGAAAAGCTCCACACAATACAAGGCTATCATACATCAAAATGAAGCTAACACAGTAGTTTTTAAGAAAAACAAGGTGAGGATTGGCCACCAAATATGAAACCGAAACCCCCAAAAATGGGGTTTGGCTCACGGACTAGATATTATATATTTGATAAAAGTTCTTTTCTGCTTTTGTACCAATTTCTCTTCAAAATTGGTGGTAGTGTCGGGTAAAATACAATATATTATTTTTGTTTGTCTATATTAAATGTACAATACTACATAGGTGTCACTGGTATATAGTATTGTAGGACCTTAACTGCATTAATGGTTAACCGTTTAAAGAATAGGGAAAACTGAGTAATATCCTTTTGAGAGGGGCAGGCGTAATTGATAACCAAATTTCAAAAATTAACAATAATCTAAAATTGGCGGGGGTGGGGCTGAGTGATTCCACAGATTAGACAACCCTGATTCCGCTTAGTCCCGGAGTGCAGTCAATACGTTCGGGAGCAGAGAAATGTCTGGTGGCCGTGGTTTGATGTAACTTAGTTGCACTATATTAGCCCTTATTGTAATAGTTAAGACCAAATCAATCAATTGATATGATTACTAAAATCAGTTCACTGGATTTTTGAATACAATTTCTTTCAAAGATAATTCAAGTAAAATATATAATAGGCTCTATTGTAATGTTTTTGCGAATAATTACCGGGTTAAACAGAGCTTTTTTGGCTTTTCACGCGTTGTGAAGCCCCTGTCGCACGCTGGTGCGACAATGAGACAGTTGGACACCCCTGGTAATATAAACCCTTTTAGTTGACACATAATCAGATAATTGCAGACAGTTAACTATGGAACGCCATATGACCAAATATTCAACATTTAGAATGTACGATGCAACATTTAGAATGTACTATGCAACCTGCTGATTACGCATCAACCTGCATGCAAAACGCACCAACATGGCGAATACGCACCAACCTGCATTCTTCTATATCTGGCCGAATGATGTTGACGAATGCAGGTTGGTGCGTATTCCCAGGTTGGTGCGTATCTGCATGTTGATTCTTTTACGCCGTTCACCAATGCCGACTTGAAAGGGGGAACCGATGGTGGAGGGGAATGTCCGTCCACACTGCCATATGGAATTCCTAAATGCTCGGCCCAATCTTTAAGTTATATATATATATATATATATATATATATATATATTTATATATATATATATATATATATATATATATATATATATATATATATATATATATATATATATATATATATATATATATATATATATATATATATATATATATAGGCAAAAAGATTTTGGTCTGCTTTTTATAAAATACTAATTCCAATTAAAGGTTTAAGTTCAAAATATTACGAAAGACTTTTCTTGAAGAATTAAGCATATAATCACTATTTGTTAATGTACATAACCAGTGTAATGATTTTTTCTAGTTACACGAACCCTAAACTACACTTTTGCTAAATATTTTCGTACTTTTGTAAAGTGATATCATAATAATACAAGGGCAGGTTTGAGAGGGGCAGGCCAGGGAAAAGTAAGGATTTTAACATGTTTTTCAGGAAATACCTCCCCGGTGAAACAGATGACAGTGACCTCCCTGTTTTAAGTTAACAAGGTCACTTGGACTGGTAATGACAGCTAGTGTAGAACTTTAATTTCAATGTAGAATAATGTGCTCAGAATAAACATAAAATGTATAATTTTTCCCATATTGGAAAAACATGAATTTTAAAATATCATTTATAGATAATAAATGATTTAAGAATATTGAGTGATGGATATATTTAATAATTCTTAAAAATGACTATCAATAACAAATATTGAAAAATGAGTTATGAATATTGAAAAATAAATTACTCATATTGGAAATTCAAGGTTATCTGTCAATACTCACAAATGATTTGTTAATATTCATTAATTCCTTTTCCAATATGCAGAAAAACATTTAATCATGAATATTGAAAAACTACTACAGAATATGAAAAATAATTTAGGAATATTGAGTAATGTATGTATGTATGTTTATTGACTGTAATTTACATTACAAAAGCATACTATGCATGGTATATTACTAAAATATATATATTACATAAATATAAATTAAACATGCGTATTTCACAATGCTATACCGTGAATGAGTTTTTAAGGGCAGTATTTACATGCGATTTTATAAGTTATACATTAAAGAGATGAAAGGTTTGAAAAGGAGGAGATAAGAAATAAATCTAAGAGAATACCTTATTCTTGAGGCCTAAAGGTAGCCTATAACTGTCGTCTATTTAAATTAATATACATAGAGTATTCTTAATTCTATATCCTAGTGGTAGCTTAGACTAGTGTCTAGTCACCGGTATATACACAAATCAAAATTCTGAAGTATATTCTACACTATACAATTAATTCTATAGCCTAGTGGCAACCTAGGCTAGTGTCTATTTACCGTTATATACAGATCAATATTTTGAGGCGTATTCTACACGTAGTATGAACTCTGAAGTATGTTCTACACAATACACTTAATTCAATAGCCTAGTGGCAACATAGGCTAGTGTCTATTTACCGTTATATACAGATCAATATTTTAAGGCATACGTAGGGTGTAGTGCGAGATAATACCAGTTGGGTTGGCCTTTTAGCCAACACCTACCCTATTATGAGTTATAATGAGTTATGAATATTGAAAAATAAATTACTCATATTGGAAATTCACGGTTATCTTTTAATACTCACTAATGATTTGTTAATATTCATTAATTCCTTTTTCAATATGCAGAAAAACATTTAATCATGAATATTGAAAAACTAATACAAGAATGAAAAATAAATTAGGAATATGGAGTAATGAATTACAAACATTGAAAAGTCATGAATATGAAAATATGAATTAAGAATATTAAGAAATTATGAATATTTGAAAAAGTTTATATTATCATAATGATTTTCCAATATTCGCAATTCAATTTACCAATTATATGCAAAAAGACCTTTCCAATATTTTTTAATAATCAATACATATTGAAATAGATATAAATATTAAAGAATCATTTCTGAATACAGAAAATTCAAGTTTATATTTAATATTTTAATACTTTTTTCATATTCATTATTCATTCTTTGAATATTCATAGTTCATTTTAGTTACTTTTCCTTTCTTCAAAATACCTTGAATTATGAATATTGAAAAATAAATTATTATTTTTATTTATTGTTTACTGTATCCTAGGATATTTGTCTGCTTAAAATGATATATTTAATGCTTTTATCATAAGAACAGCAAATAAATCAAAATCAAAATAATGCTTTTATTAGAAAACAATGAAGCCTTGATACACTAGGGGTAAGTGCCTAGACTAGGTGTCATTTTATTCAGGGGTACGTCAACAGGTGCTTAGGAGTCAATATCCCAGGGGGTTAATGTAACCCTAATATTCAGTGACTGGGGGGTCCACAGATTCTGGGGTCGCTTTATCCCATTACACCGGCACTCCTGACCCACCATTCTAAAGCACATGCTAATTGCCCCCTTCAGAGACAATGCTACTCTGTGTGGGTGTCATAAATGCCCCAGTTGGGTTTGCATATCCTGTCCGGTGTAGCTGTAAATAGCTTTCAAGCACTTGCCTAGTATCTCACATTGCTTTGGCCATGGATGAGACAGAAGAGCATATTTTATTTTTACAGTCTCTCCCACTTATAGCACACAATTTTGTGGAAATCAAGGATACATATGATTTAAACCGTGATGAATACCTTCTATGTGAACTGGAACAATGCTGCACAGTTTTAAATTTTCTCATGGAGCACCCCACATTGTGCATGCTTTTTCGTCACATCAAATGCCTAACAATGTTAAACGCACCTCGACAGCATGCTGATTGAAATATTGAAAATTGAAATTGATTACATACACGCGGTAGTGCTACTCAGAGGTTTGCCAAGTTTGAATAGCAAAAACGAAATTTTGTGGGAAAAAAGAGGAAAAAGCTGTTAGCCCAACCAAGTCAGACAGACTATAATACCCTTAATTTCTTCAGATTTGTGATTATATATATTTATCACTCTCTCTTCAAGTCCGATGCTCTAAGTAATAGACCTAGAAGGCGTTATTTTTGGTCATATGTGCCCCTCTTATCCCCTATTATTTATGTTATTCGTTTTTTTTTAATACCCTAAATTTCTTCAGATTTGTGCTTAAATGTATTCATGACTCTCTGTTCATGTCCGATGGTCCGAATACCTAAATTCCCGTACGTCCATTAAACACAGATTCCATCCTTGTATGGATAACATGGCAAGGAGTTTCCCCTTCACCATAGGTTCTCCCCTTAAAATGCGACGGAAGTGAACGGCAAATACGCATCAACATGCACACGCAGATACGCACCAACTTGCATTCTTCTATATCTGGCCAAATGATATCATATTGACGAATGCAGGTTGGTGCGTATTCGCCATGTTGGTGCGTATTCGCCATGTTGGTGCGTGTTGCATGCAGGTTGATGCGTAGTCAGTCAGGTTGAATCGTACATTCTAAATGTTGAATATTTGGTCGTATGGCGTTCCATAGTTAAAGCCCTGGTCACATCAGACTAAGACCTCCGTACGGCTGATTGATCGTATGCGTCCAAAGTGCCGTGAACAGGTCGCATGCGCCCAGTCAGAGATCTTTCATTTGTGGTCACATTAGAATTAGCCGTGCGGCCGGTCGTGACAAGTTTTACAATCACGGAAATGTTTAAGGGCAGTTCCATTTAAAAGTGTGGGTGGGGGAGGAACGGAAGATTTTTTTTTAGGGGGGGGGGGTTCGAATTTAGGATTATTTTACCGCCCCCCCCCCCCGAATTTTGAATTTTGGTGGGGAGGGGGGTGGTGAATTTTGATTTTTTCTCGCCGGCCACACCCAAAAGGTGTTAAATTTCGCATATTTTTTTCCTAAATATACATATATATATATATATATATATATATATATATATATATATATATATATATATATATATATATATATATATATATATATGTATATATATATATGTATATATATATATGTATATATATATATATATATATATATATATATATATATATATATATATATATATATATATATATATACATATATATATATATGTATATATATATATATTTATCTTTATAAGTATATATGTATATATATATATAAATCTATGTATGTATGTATATATACTAGTAGTATATATATATATATATATATATATATATATATATATATATATATATATATATATATATATATATATATATATATATATACATATATATATATATATATATATGTGTATATATATATATATATATATATATATATATATATATATATATGTATATATATATATATATATATATATATATATATATATGTATATATATATATATATATATATATATATATATATATATATATATATATATATATATATATATATATATATATATATATATATTGAACGTCCCTAACGCACTTTCCCCTTTGGAGGACGCACGGCCACCTTGAAGAGGCCTTGAGGTGGCCTTCCTGTGGCCTCACGGTCCTTATGAAATAAAATTAACATCTGTTTTCTTTAAAGAGTGCCGTGAGGCACTCTCAAGGATCAGTGGAAGCGCCGCACGGCCTTAAAGATTGCCGTGCGTCAGACGCTAAGTCAACAAATGTCCGTACGGCAGACGTGGACCGTAGACTGATTTGCGAACATGTTCGCAAACCTCTCTACGGCCCACGACCACTGATTTTCGACCGCACGACCTCTACGGTTGAGGCCAACTCCTTGAGGCACCCGCAAGGTGATCCTGCGATCGCCACGGTTTTCGGCCGCAAACAGCCCGCACGGCGGACGTATGCCTGATGTGACCAGGGCTTAACTGACATGGGTAGAGACTTGTCATAATTAATCCCTCTGGCGACTCCAACAAAAGTAGATCGAGCCACTCTATCGTCAGGTATGCCTTTGTTTACATTATGAGGTTGACTGGCCATACCCACGATTATGTGACGATAGAGAAAGCCCCATACAAAACTTTTCCACTGCGCCCAAAAAACTGGGCGCTCACATTTCTAGGCCAGTCTGGCCACCCAAACCAACTGAAATCGGCTCCTACCTTGTTAGTTTCCCTTTTGCAGCTTTTACAGCACTCAAATCCGCCCAGAGCGAGAGAAATGAGAGCTTTTTGGCTGGAAGCCATAATTTTCAACGATTATTTTTTTTTTACAATTCATTATGTGCGATAAATTGCCCTATACTTGCGTCTTAGCGAGCGCAACACGACTCCAACAAAGGGATTTCCCCTTTATTGTTGCCACAACAGTAGGGAAACAAAGGCCGCGTCATTGTCTTTTCAATTTCATAAAAAAAACAAAAAGACGTACCCTTCCACTCATAGCTCTTTAGCAAAAAAAGTAACTCGAAACACCCCTAATTTTTTTCACATAACGAATGCAAATTTACACGGCAAGAACATATCAAAAAATAATTAAAGAAATTCTTCGGACTCAATTTTTTTTACAATTCATTATACGCGATAAATTGCCCAACATTTGCGTCCATTTTTGGAAAAAAATGATCATTTTTGACTCAACCCCTCCAATTCAATCTTAGGCTATGCAAAAGACAGTTGGTATTGAAATGCAGTTTGCGCAAGCAGAAAGAGGACCTACTCCATTACCTGCATGCAAATTTACACTCATGAAGATACACAGATTCTTTTTCTGTGGGGGCGAACAACCCAGAATGAGCTAAAAATATAAAAAAAATGTGCGACGCGGCAGCCTCATTTCTCTAAAATGGCCACTTTTTAAAAAATCACAATTTGGCTCTAGCAAAAAATATCGGCCAAAGAGCCATTTTCTTTTTACATTTCCTTTAGTTTTATCCCACAAGGTATAACATATCCAAAAATTAGAAAATTCTGAGGACAAAAATAAAACTGGTGCGGGCATCCTTAAATCTATATATTTATATCATATATCGAATTACTTCATTTAACCCAATAAAATAGAATGTAATACAGAATGATGCAAATAACATGAAAATGAACAAAACCCTGGCAAATAGGTACTCATATGAAAGTACTCAGCGAGAGCTATCCAATGAGTACCAAAATGACACTGGGTTTGATGTTTATCAAAAATCTTTGCGTTCTTGTGCTTTGGAGGAAAGTAGCTTCAGCATTGGAAAGGTTAAGATTGTGGTGGAAGAAATGTTAGGGTAGCCATTAGTGAGAACCAATTCAATGCTTCGGGAGATTGAAGGACTTGAAACCTGCATAACATGCAAATGTATTACAGGCTGCAGATTGGCAAAGAAATGGTACTTTTTAAGTATGAATTTAAGGATGTATCCACAATGGCACCCATATTTCAGAAATGGCAATTAATTAGGGGTAGAGGCACCAAAGGCATGGATGAGGTAAGGAATAGACAAATATGTTTACCCTCTTTTGTCAAAATAACCATATCAAAAAGCTGCTGCTCTTAATAAATTGGGCATCACAAGAAATATCATAACTACAAACAAGTTGGGATAGAATTTTTTATTGAACACAACACAACTTAGCATGATAGTTCACTGGTAAACTGGTGGGTCAATATCAAATATGTATATATATGAAGATAATTTCATTTCACTTTGAACACAAATACACACTTAACTACTGATACTATAGAGAAAGCCATCAAATATAACTAAAAAGGATGTATAATGTAGATCTATGCAGTTTAGTGATATAAGAAAGTTAACCTGATATACTAAACTCACCATGTTATATGAATATATATTTCAGTTTAAACATACATAGGTGCTTTCTTTCAAATGTGATTAATCTTTGAAATGAAAATAAGGATGGTTCTTTCTACTCAACTCCAATGCAATGCTTAAATACTGATAACTTCTATCAATTAGTGAAATTGAGACCAGAAGAGTTGTGTCTCTGGTGAACACTGACAGTTACTGTGGTATATGATAACCACACCTTATCACTCATATAGAACATCACAGTGCAATCATGGTATACAGTTTTTAGGAGGCATACCATAAGGGCATAATAGATTCTATCTGAACTATTGTTATAACAGACTGCTCGATGACTTACTTATATGAAATAAAATGTCATCTAGTGTGTCAGATTTGGGAAGAGATTTTCACATTTTGATTGTGGTATTCTGTTCACACAGTTATCTGATTTGATAAGTCTCTTGAGAAGCAGGGAGATATGAATAAGAATAGGTAAGGTACAAGTATTTCCATTGTATTAAACCATCAATAAGGGGTGGGAGCAATTCATCCCTTCATTTTTTGACCATTTAGCCACAATACACAGAAAAAGTGACCATAATGAGAATTTATTTCCAATTCATAGCCAGTGATTTGACATGTATTTGTTGTATATTCTTCAAGCACCAACTGGAGGATCATCATAGAGTTTTTCACAAGGCAATAGGTATCAACTTCTTAAGCTCAAGACATGACATGGTGGACAGGAAAGTCATTACTTCATGCCCTGTAGAAGATTGGAATAAAACATTCATTAGCAAGTCGCAACATGTTTCCATACCTTACAAAATCCCCATTGCTTAACCGTGATATTTACCAATTAATCTTTGTGCGTTTTCAGACTATTCATACATGAATAAACATGGTATAGGTGGTACAGATGGAGGGGGTGCTATATCAAATATCAATTGCTGTATTATTGTGATTTTGAAACATTCATTGAATACACATTTAAATATCTATCACTTACTCATCCCGGTGTCAGCTCCAAATGAATATACACAAATCAATGAGGGTATATAGCAATGTGACATTTCAAGTAGCAAGATAAATAACTATTCAGACTAAAACCACTACGTGTATGCGGTATGGATGATAACTACAACTAGGATAACATCATCCTTCAAGTTCATACACACACACACATTTCCTGATACTTCAACTTTGATTTAGTCTAAAATATGCGCAACCATTACTCCTTTCTCAAAAAGGCAGGATTAAAATACATCAAGTGATCATAAACAGCACCGGTTTAGTGAATCATCAACTATGGACCTTGGTTTACAAGCCCTTCAGGCCTGGTAAAAAAGATGAAGAAAAATATATGGGACGGTTGAAAGGAATGGAAAAATATTTAATCCAGCAACACATATGTGTAAGGCATTGCATTCGAGGACAATGCTCAAATCTACTCTGCTTTGAGGACAAAAATTTTCTATATAGGATTATGTCAACTAGATACATGCCCATATTTACCCCTTGTCTAAGTATACAGACACACTGATGTTTTCAATGATCGAGGTTGATAAGCTGTGAAACCTCCTAATAAGAATAAAACTTCCGAAAATGTTTAAACCATCACAGATGTACAGTTGAAAAATATTCTTCCTTAAAACAGCCTCCAATCAGGTGTTATAAACATTCTGAGATGCTGATTCACTCAGGCAAAATGTGAAAAACCTATTGTCATTGACGTTTAAAGAGCGTTGGGTTGTATACTCAGTCAGCTTTCAAATCCTTCTCCGGATCCCTATGTAAAATAACTACTTGCCACTACAACTTCAAGTTATAATATATATAAATGGTGCTCCAGAGGCCAGCTCAGGACTCAATAGCCCCCATAATACTTAGTCCAGAGAGACTACACAAGCTGAATATTTGGTAGCCCCACTTGAAGTAGCAGTAGTCTTAACATATAGACAATGATTAATATAATCATCCAAGCTTCAAGATTTATTGTAACAGGCTGAATGCTTCTTATTTCTGTTTCAAGCATGACCTTACAATGGCTCAACAACTCGAGAAGTGATCAACAAGGTGAATAAGGGCTGATAGCCCCATTCAGTGTTACTTAAATCCAATGCTAAATAGTTTATTTCATTCAAATTGATGCCTCCAGTCACCACTAGTCTCTATTCCCAGAGGGATATTTCTGCAGCATCTTCTTCCTCTTAGATTGGCTCCCAAATATTCCAGGAATCAACTTTTCCAAGTTGTCAAGTATAACTAGTTTTAATGATTTTATTGTGTTGTCAGGCAGTTAATGGCCATTGGCTATTGGGGTACCACAGCTACCACTTATGTTGAGCCCTTTCACTTGAGTTTGGTCAATAAAGATATATTAGTTGTGAAGTGTCTATACCCTGTTCACTGTTTATATTGATAATTTTTAACTTCTGGCCTTGCAGAATTCTCTCTCACTAAAATACCCCACTGTACAATATGTTGATTGCGAAAGTCGTCTACTATGCAGTCATGAATTTCTAAATGAATAAAACAAATCAAAATACACATCTACTTGAAATGCTAAAATATTAACTTCAAAAGCCTGGTTGCACCAACCAACTAAATAGTCTTCATAAAACCAAGACAGCCTGAGATTCCCCTTACCATGCGCATGCCCCTCATAAGCTCTTTCCAAGTCTGAAAGAAGTTGTAGCATAAGCAGCAAATTCAGCTTATAACAAGCTTTCAATAAGCAGCAGTCAAGCATTCCAGCAACCAATTTGAGCAAACTGATGATCCATGCTTGGAGCTACCCATGCAGCTTCAAGTGCTGGTGACATACTAAAACAATGATAGTGCCCAGCTTTTACCGCTTACATGGGCCGCTTATTTTGGTGTTGCTGTCAAAAAACAGAAACATGTAAATGAATAAATAAATAAAAGAAAAATGAAGGAATAAATGATTAATATGTAAATAAATAGAATAGACATTCCTACTGCATGGTACCACCCCCAAGAAAATAAATAAATGAATAAATATATAAATAAATGATAATGATGATAAATTTCTGTCAAGATTAGGCAAAATCCAGATGATGCGTAAAGCCAAAAATAGAAGAATTTAGCGCGCACGCACGAGAAGGCGCGTACATTTTTAAAAAAATCAAGACGGAATCGTGACCCATCGACTATATATTTACAACCCCCCATATCTCCCCTCTTTCCCTGACCCTCCCACCACATCCCCCTGTCTGTTTAATTGTCTGTCCTCCTCGTTCTTTTATGGGAGAGGACATTATTTCTGCTTTCTGTGGTAATGACTTGGGTGCGTTGTATCATGCGATAGGGCGTGCTCAATTCATGATCGGCAATCCGGATAAAAGCATGCTCTTAAACCTTAAATGGTGAAGTGTGTGCCGTGAAAATCGTCCAGTTTAATGAGGTACAGATTAAATTATCCGTAATAAGCACTGAAATTTGCATGTAAATGTATTGGGAGGGACATTGCCGTAAAAATCCGGATTAAACAAGTCTGTATTAAGCCAGTTCACCTGTAATAATAACAATAATAATAATAATATTAATAATAATAATGACAATAATAATAATGATAACTAACAGAAGAATAAATGAATAGTAACATGTAATTAATCAAATAGATATAATATAAGTATCAACATTTTGGATCTTTTAGTAATGAATATATTTATGTAAATAGGTTGCTATATCAAACCCTTACTGTTAGTTGTTAAAGTGTTGCAGTAGAGACCTAGTACCAGGTTTCAAAAGTGATGTTTTGCAAGCCCTGAGGATCATCAGCACCATCCAATGAGGGATTAGTGCACACTGTTAAGTTCTGCAGGTGATAGCCGATGGCATTAGTCTTGATTAGACCTGATGCTATGCAACTTTGGGATACTTCATAGCCTTCTCTTAATCTAATGACAATCTGAAGCTAAACAATTCCCAAAGATATCTCTAAAATGTGACACATAGTGGACAGTGGACTTAGAATGACTTGCATTTCATAACAGAGTTCAAAATATATAAATCTGGTTGTGATATATTCCTGAATTTGTATAATCATCTCTTAGGTCTCATTCAGCTTTGTGATCACACCAAAGAGGTACCTTGAGATTAAGTTGCTGCAATCAGAAAGTATCATATCACACTGTGCACAGCAGAATACTAGACCCTAGTTAGCTGTGTGTTGACAAGCTTGTAGTAGGCTCCCTCTAGTGAGATGAGCTCAGAATGAGTGCCCTGCTCCACAACATGCCCATTGTGAATAACCGCTATGCTGTCAGCATCTTGCACTGTGGAGAGCCTGTGTGCTATCACAATACATGTACGACCTGCACGAGCCTTGTCCAGAGCCTCTTGAACAACCTAAAACAAGAAAGGATAGTGAAATTAAATTTGTCTCAGTATAAATGCAAGTCAAATCATCAAATCTAGCATAACATACTTTACCATGTACACATAATGTTGTGTGTACATATTCAGTGTTTCATTAATGCTTGCAAGAAGATAAACCAATATAGTTCAATCAATCAGTTTTCACTCTCAACTTCAGATATTCATGCTATCCCTTACCTTTGACCTGTATTTATAAGTGCAGGTTGCAAGAGTTTATTTGACTTGTTTTGACCTATATAAATATTTGTTTTCATAGAAAATACATGGAAAATAGAACTTTTCTTACAAATATTTCCAATTGTTTATTATTGAAAAGAGATCATCACATATCCTACTTTAATATTCCTTTACATTTGCAGCTGTTTTGAGTACAGTCAAACCTCTATTAAGCGACCGCTCAAGGGAAATGTCAAAAGTGGTCTTTTAAAGAGGTGGTCTCCTAACCCTCGTCACGCTACGGCCGGAATATTCCGGTCTCAGTCCCCACGGACCCAGGCACTGAGACCGGAATATTCCGGGCGAATGAACTCTCGATTGTACTCCACATTTCAAACATTGAGTGTGGCGTACAAACAAGAAGACAGCTGGAAGTTATCCAGCTGATATGGCGAAATGACTTGAGAATAGGTGAAATAAATATCTCACCTATTCTCACATGTCTTTCTTTGTCAGATTGACAAAGAAAGACATTCATTTTAAATAAAGAGAAATGCCTTTATTAGTTTTTGACAAGGATTCTGAATATATCATTATCATGAGAAAATACTCATGTAAAATCTCAGGCTAAAGTGGGGCTAATGAATTTTAAATACTTGCTTTTCAGTAATAATTTTTCTAAATCTGCATGTATTCTACAACTCCTTAGTTTTACACTGATCTCTCCTAATATTATCTACTAGTTTTTTATTTTTCAAATATACAATTAAAAAGAACAAGAAAAGTACCGTATTTTCGCGCGTATAAGACACTCTTTTACACAAATTTTTACACTCAATACGGGGGGTGCGTCTTATACACAAAGCTAGAAATCTAGGGTGTTTTACATCGAGTGCCCAGGCCACACAGAGAACACAAATCGATGACCACCCATTACCGCAACCAGTATCATAATTGAGGCTCGGGTATGATTTCATTTCAATTGTGTTTCTAACATGCTTACCATGTCACTAACTGTTCAACTGTTGTTTGTTATATCGGACCTGTCCAGCCAGTTCTATTTTAAGCACAATAATTACAATAAACTGCATGAATGTCCAAGCCCCTATTACAATCAACGTAATGTTTGTCCGAATCCAATGCTAGTTAGTAAGATGACCCCTACTTCTTTCATTTGTATTTAGAAAATAGCTAGAGACACGGGCCGAAAGGGGGGGGGGGGTGCGTACTATACACAAGGCTAAGGTCTATACATCTTTTTAAAGTCCTGAACAAGGGCTGCCTCTTATATACGGGTGCGTCTTATACCCGCGAAAATACGGTAGTTTCAGGTGAGATATTTTTCAGATTCTTTGAATATTTTGCATTTTATGGCAGGACAAACTCACGCCCCGCCGACAGTGCAACAGCCCCCACCGACAGCGCAACAGCAAGGCAACATAATTTGTTGCAAAGAAACAATACAGTTCTGGGGCCCTAGCCCCCGCCAGACAATTCAGCAGGATGAGGGTTAAGAAGGGGTTGAGGGTCTGAGCGAGGTTATGAAAAAAACAAAGAATTTCCAACAATGACCTAGAACTATTGAGGTTGTTATGTTTAGCTGCGTTTGTTGAAATTTATTCATTAAAATTTCGAGAATTAACAATTCAGAAAAATAAAAGTTGAACTATATCATTAATTGAGGACCCTCAGAAATGATATACTTCCAAATTTTTGTCGATTATTTCATTATTTTATTGTGCCCTTTTCAATATACAAGGCGTCTAGGCATTCAAGTGGCTGTTGAATAAAGGACCATTTACTCATAGGGATAAGATTTCATGGCCGTTGGTCGCGTCAAGCAAGTGGTCGCTTAATCAAGGTAAAATATACAGGGAATAGCCTTGGGGGGATTTGAAACGGTGGTTCAAGGCAAGTGGACGTTTAAGAGAAGTGGTCATTGAGGCAAGTTTGACTGTATTTTAGTATAACATTCACACTACATAGAAAATTGGGTTGCATGCATCAATGCAGAAAGAGTTTTACAAATAATTTTTCAAATAATTCATCAGCTAAGATTCTGTAGTGTTATTGCCATGGGTTTTGGTCACATATCAACTTGAAACAGTGCCATGATTATCTTATACAAGAGATTGGCAAATCTATTTCTTCTCCAAAAGACAAATTATCTAATATAGGCATATCTTCAAACATCTAGAGAGAGACAGACACTCACTGCTTCACTCTCTGTGTCCAGGGCAGATGTAGCCTCATCCAGCAGAAGCACCTTGGGTTTTCGTACCAGAGCCCTGGCGATGGCAATTCTCTGCTTCTGGCCACCACTCAACTGAGTGCCCTTATCACCAACATTTGTCTCATAACCCTACAAAGAAACAATGATTCAACTTATACACTCATTCACACTGATGACAAATCCTGAATCATTACTAAAATCAAGCATTGGCTAATTTTACTTATAAAGCCGTGTGCTCTACGTCAATGTGCTAATAACTATTTTACTATCTACAATAAAAGGGATATCTTTTATCCCAATCTTCCAAAGAATGTCATTGTAATCTATCACTGATATAACGATCTTGAAAACTTCTGCGCAAGTTGTGTGTTTGCTTCTCAGGAACAACATTTTCTTTTAAATATCTTGTGAGATGTCACATTTATATTCAAGGTAAATCAGCAGTTTTTTGACTCCACTGTGACCCCACTGTGCATTACAATGCTACACTAAAGAGGGTTTGATTATATCTTGAATTTTGAAAGGAAGGAAGTTTAGAATAGGTAACTTATCATCATCCTTACCAGAGGAAGTGAGTCGATGAACTGATGAATGTTAGCACTTCGCGCAGCCTCGATTATCTCCTCCATCGCTACCTCTCTGTTGTTATCACCGTAAGCAATGTTTTCTGCAATGCTACAGTCAAACAGGATAGGTTCCTGGGAGACGATGCCAATCTGTTGCCGCACCCAGGAAATGTTCAGGTCGGTCATCACATTTGTTCCGAGGAGCTGCAATGGAAGACCGGAATGACAATTGTTTGTTTTACCTGTAGCACATGTTGCTGCTCAATACCCACATCCAAGAGAATAAATAGCTACATTTGGCCATTCATGCTTAGAGGTCTTTCAGAAAGTGTTCTTTGGATACTACTACATCTTTGAAATGACTTGAGAACTAATTATAAATTGGAAATTTGTGAGACTATATCTGGAGGCATCTAATTCATGTTAGAACTACACTTTAAAAGAAAATGGGGAGCGATGATACTTAAAAATATCTTGGAAAAATAAATATTTAACAATTTATCAGTAAGTGTTCTCAGCTCTGTTATGATTGCCTCTTCTCCAACCTTAAAATGCTTTCATAAGTATCATTAACAAGAGTAAATATCACCAACATTCTAACCCTACTCAAGCAGCTGAAGAGACAACCAGAAAATTAGAAGTAATTTTTCTATTACTGAGAAGTACTTACCTGTTATTATTTGTGAAGCTAGTGACACTAATTGCCCTCTATTGGCAGACTCGAAAGTTAATTCCTTTGATCTTCCCGCCCCGCCGCCAGGTGGCTACGCGTTTTGGCGCCAAACCTTCCTCTAGTGTCAAAGTCAGCGCTTGGTCTAAAATAAAGACTAGCTAAGACCAGAGGGGCAGGAGGGTGGGATAATAACAGGTAAGTACTTCTCAGTAATAGAAAAATTACTTCTAATTTTCTGATTACTATCAAAGTACATTACCTTTTATTATTTGTGAAGCTGAATTACCACCGAAAGGATTATGCTGTGGTGGTCTTAGCTCCTCCGGAGGAACCCGCAGTCGAAATAATTGCTCGGCCGAAACGCCCTTTGAGGTTGGGAAGATCCTTAAGGTAATGCCTCGCAAAGGTGACTGGGGTCTTCCAAGCCGCAGCATCCATGATTTCTTGGATTGGAGCCCTCGCTAAGAGGGCCCAGGAAGCGGCAACTCCCCGGGTATCATGTGCCCGGACACCCAGCTCCCTACGTTCCTCTGCAGAGAGGTCCCTGTAGGCAGCGTTGATAGTAGGAGTGTGAACGGTATCCAAGGTTTGGAATTGGAATCGGTAATATTTTTTCTCGATACTTTCCGATTCCGATTCCAATTCCTACCGACGTATACAGGGGGAAGAATCAAATCATTCAGGTGAAAAACTGTTTCAGATGCTTCACTGCTTTGCCATTTCCATGCTATACTTTCTTTTTTAGGTAATAGATTAGATGCCCTGGCCACTAACTGGCGTTGTCTCATTACTTTGCCATCTTATTGCATTGCAATAAGATGACAAAAGTTAGTGTCAATTAGATAAACATTTTGCCGATTCCGGAATCGGAATGAGCACTATGAGATTTTATAGCGATCTTTTCCAAGGGATCAGCGATTCCATCCGATTCCTTGGTATCGATTACACTCCTAGTTTATAGCCTCCCGGACCCAGCCCGCTATAGTAGACCCGGGTATGAGGCTCCTTCGAAGAGATAAAGAGTAACTTTTCACTTCCTCTGATCTGCTTGGTCCGGGTGAGATACCAGTTAAGTGCCTGTCATCCGGGGACAAATCCTTTAGACTGGACAGAAAGACCGAACCCTGGGTAAAACCCGGTCCATGGTTCTTATCCAGGATCAGTGCCATTCCTTGCGTAAGTGGCCTTCCTCCACTTTGCAAGCATGCATCCAACTACCCCTGCGGCCAGAGGCTAGTTGGACGAGAAAGGCCGTCTTAATAGACAGGTTCCGCAATGAGACCTTCGAAAGAGGCTCAAAGGGAAACTTAGAAAGGCGTTCTAAAACCTTCGGGAGGTCCGAAGTTGGGCGCAGAGTCCGAACCTGGGCTCTCTCCACATAGATCCCCTTGAGTAACGCACTCAGCACCGGGTGAGAGGAGACTGAAACTCCCCTTTAGAACCCTGAATATAGGCTATAGCCGTCCTATAGCACACTATCGTCTAATGGGCCATAGGCTTCCCCTTGTGCGGCAATTTTGCAGGATCCGTGAGGAAATCTGCAATCTCTGTAACAGGGGCATTAAAGGGATCCACTGCTCGCACAGCACACCATCTTGCGAAGTGTGAAGCATGTTCACCGTAAATCCTCCTAGTGGACTCACGGCGTCCCTTGGCGGCAGTGTCGGCCACCTTCTCCGAAAATCCCTGCGCAAGGATTGATCTGCGGAGAGCCTCCACACAGTCAACTGCAGTCTCGCGGGTTTCGGGAAGAGCCTGAATCGGAGCCAAAAGGTTTCTTGGCGGAGAAATCCTTTTTAACCCAGACTCAGAAGTGCTTTTCAGTCCCCGAGTCTATGGTCTGGGGGGTGAGGAAGGCTTTTTCGTTCTCCTCAGCGGCCGGAAATTTCTGTGTGAACACCGCCTCCCCCAAGGTCTTGGTCGACCCGTCCAAAAGCTCCTTCATATCCCTTTTTGCTGTGGGCCTGCGACGGCGCGGGTGTCGAGCTAGCCTGGGGATCCACATGGAATCCTAGAGCCCTTTTGATAGTTTCCAATATTTCATGGAATCTAAGGGAAATTCTGAACTTAAACTTGTCAGCGAGCCAAAGTCGCCGCCAAGCAGAGGCATTGCCCCGGATATCATCGAAGTCCTCGTAAGGGACTTGAGATCCTTCCGACAGGGAGGGCGGAGGCCGAGGAGCAGCCACCGGTGGTGCTGGCTCGTCTGCGATGGCAGAACGAGGCCGTCCCAGTCCGACTCTTTCCACTCGGCACAGACAAGGCAATGGCTACCGTGCCTGCGACAAAACAGGTGGTTAGAGCAGACCTTGTGATGCGTCCAAGGTTCGGCCTACACGTAACGGATGGCGAACCTGGAGCAATGCACATCGGCACAGCACGGGGCAGGGACCAGCTGAGCGTACACCATCTGGGATCTGAAAAGAATTACAAGACGGCAAGCACAAAAACTAACGAGCACAACAACGACGAAACAGACGCGAAGTCTGAGAGGATAAGTGGCCTGTAAGGAGCCAAAGATACTTATTGCAAAGGTCGCCTAGGAGTAGCACGCCAGTTCGAATGAAAAACCTGGGCGCTGGCAGACACTAGAGGAAGGTTTGGCGCCAAAACGCGTAGCCACCTGGCGGCAGGGCAGGAAGATCAAAGGAATTAACTTTCGAGTCTGCCAATAGAGGGCGATTAGTGTCACTAGCTTCACAAATAATAACAGGTAATGTACTTCGATAGTAATTGGGCTAATTGCTCTAAATATTAAGGGCTCTCTAAATAACTTACCACCTCTCCGCTCCAGGGATCATAGAATCTCTCAGCTAGCTGCACAGTGGTACTCTTACCACACCCACTACTGCCAACCACTGCTCAATATGTTAGGGGCTCTCTACATATCTTATCACCTCTCCGCTCCAGGGATCATAGAATCTCTCAGCTAGCTGCACAGTGGTACTCTTACCACACCCACTACTGCCAACCACTGCTCAATATGTTAGGGGCTCTCTAAATAACTTACCACCTCTCCGCTCCAGGGATCATAGAATCTCTCAGCCAGCTGCACAGTGGTACTCTTACCACACCCACTACTGCCAACCACTGTTCAATATGTTAGGGTCTCTCTACATAACTTACCACCTCTCCGCTCCAGGGATCATAGAATCTCTCAGCCAGCTGCACAGTGGTACTCTTACCACACCCACTACTGCCAACCACTGCTCAATATGTTAGGGGCTCTCTACATAACTTACCACCTCCTCTCCGCTCCAGGGATCATAGAATCTCTCAGCCAGCTGCACAGTGGTACTCTCACCACACCCACTGCTCAATATGTTAGGGGCTCTCTACATATCTTACCACCTCTCCGCTCCAGGGATCATAGAATCTCTCAGCCAGCTGCACACTGGTACTCTTACCACACCCACTACTGCCAACCACTGCTCAATATGTTAGGGGCTCTCTAAATAACTTACCACCTCCTCTCCGCTCCAGGGATCATAGAATCTCTCAGCCAGCTGCACAGTGGTACTCTCACCACACCCACTACTGCCAACCACTGCTCAATATGTTAGGGGCTCTCTACATAACTTACCACCTCTCCGCTCCAGGGATCATATAATCTCTCAGCCAGCTGCACAGTGGTACTCTTACCACACCCACTACTGCCAACCACTGCCCAATATGTTAGGGGCTCTCTACATAACTTACCACCTCTCCGCTCCAGGGATCATAGAATCTCTCAGCCAGCTGCACAGTGGTACTCTTACCACACCCACTACTGCCAACCACTGCTCAATATGTTAGGGGGTCTCTACATAACTTACCACCTCTCCGCTCCAGGGATCATAGAATCTCTCAGCCAGCTGCACAGTGGTACTCTTACCACACCCACTACTGCCAACCACTGCTCAATATGTTAGGGGCTCTCTACATAACTTACCACCTCTCCGCTCCAGGGATCATAGAATCTCTCAGCCAGCTGCACAGTGGTACTCTTACCACACCCACTACTGCCAACCACTGCTCAATATGTTAGGGTCTCTCTAAATAACTTACCACCTCTCCGCTCCAGGGATCATAGAATCTCTCAGCCAGCTGCACAGTGGTACTCTTACCACACCCACTACTGCCAACCACTGCTCAATATGTTAGGGGCTCTCTACATAACTTACCACCTCTCTGCTCCAGGGATCATAGAATCTCTCAGCCAGCTGCACAGTGGTACTCTTACCACACCCACTACCGCCAACCACTGCTCAATATGTTAGGGGCTCTCTACATAACTTACCACCTCTCCGCTCCAGGGATCATAGAATCTCTCAGCCAGCTGCACAGTGGTACTCTTACCACACCCACTACTGCCAACCACTGCTCAATATGTTAGGGGCTCTCTAAATAACTTACCACCTCTCCGCTCCAGGGATCATAGAATCTCTCAGCCAGCTGCACAGTGGTACTCTTACCACACCCACTACTGCCAACCACTGCTCAATATGTTAAGGGCTCTCTAAATAACTTACCACCTCTCCGCTCCAGGGATCATAGAATCTCTCAGCCAGCTGCACAGTGGTACTCTTACCACACCCACTACTGCCAACCAGAGCCAGGGTCTTTCCAGGTTCCACTTTCACAGACAGGCCACGCAGAACAGGAACTGTCGGTCGTGTGGGATAACGGAATCTTACATGCCGGAACTCAACAGTGCCATCAAATTGACTCTACAATAATAAAGATTAAGACAAACTTATCTTGAAAACTTGGTAGATTTCGAACGTAGCAGTGGTTAGAGTGTTGTAAATCAACTTATCGGCTTGGATGCCTAACCGCTACTGACGCTATGACGTCAGTCTTCATGTGCGCGTTTCTCTCATGAGCCAATCAGAATATGGGTTACAACGCCGCTCTTAGGCGACGGTGTTTATGGCGCCAAGTGTCTCTTGCGCCCTCTATTATCCAATAGTGGATACTAAAATATAGCGGTTTCGTCTATATTGAGACTCATCAGAGGCTAGGATGAAATTGGGACTATGGTCGCATGTGACATAAACTGTCATGTTAGACCATTGTCAGACGGATTTCATATAGATGGAATCCTCTCATGAGAGATGGCTAGAATCTTCTGGGTTCCCGCGTACGTGGTACGATAAGAATGATTAAAGGGTCCTGAACGAACCCCGGACGGTCAATACGTTACCCCCAAAATATTGAAAAATATAATGAAACGGGGCAGTGGGGGTGCTAATATTGATCCTCCCTTTTCTAATAGGGAGTGCACGGATGAGCACAACAAGGTGTTTGTATAGACCATAAAAGGTCTAAAGCGCTCTACGAAATGAATGATTGGGATGAAATAATATGAAGAATAATATAAATATGTAAGAGAGGGTCAAAACCTATATAGAATGATGGGACATGTGGTATATGGCCCATGTCCCATGTGTATTGTAACACATAAGTGATTCTAGGGAATCATCCGTAGCTACCTGAAAACGGATAGAATTTGTAACTGCACTCTTAACTATGAATGCATCGAAAGAATACTCGTAGTGTAACAGTAAAGTAGAATGTAATAAAGTGGATAGAAGGAAGAACAGATAATATGATATAATATAATATAATATAATATAATGTAATATAATGTAATGTGCAGAATAAATTCCTCTAATTGTATATTGTACGTTGTAATACAAATTGATCTGCCTTCTTACATTAAAGATACCACACACTTTTTAAACAAACTAGACAATCTAGGCCCCATCCCGGCCAATGCCATCCTATTCACCCTAGACGTGGCTGGTTTATACACTAACATTCCGAATTATGAGGGTTTGGAAGCAGCTCGTCTAGCTCTCCATAGATCGAGGAATAGACTACATAATCCGTCAAATGAATCCCTCATGGATTTACTCAAGATGGTATTAACTATGAATAATTTTGACTTTGCAGACAGACACTACCTACAGGTAGGTGGTACAGCCATGGGAACCAAAGTGGCCCCATCGTTCGCCAACACGTTTATGGGTTGGTTCGAAGATGTATATGTATACACATATCATAAACAACCATACATATGGGTCAGGTTCATCGATGACATCTTTGTCATATGGGTTCATGGAAAAGCACAATTGGATGATTTCATCCATTATCTTAATAATTGTCTTCCCTCCATCAAATTCGAGGCGGAAAGCTCATACGAATCAGTCAACTTCCTTGATGTTACAATCAACCTTTCTCCAGAAGGTCAGATACACACTGGCTTATACACCAAGCCAACGGACGCACACAACTATCTTAGTTATCAATCTTGCCACCCTCCTAATTGTAAGGATAGCATTCCCTACAGTCAATTTCTTCGCGTTCGAAGAATATGCAGTCGCAACAATGATTTTGTGACAGAATCAAGAAAAATGGTAGACTACTTCCACAGGGCAGGATACCCGAAAAAGCTATTACAGGAGGCTTTTGGCAAGGCCTATAAACTAGATAGATGCAAATTACTCCAATACAATACGTCTGATCAAACGGACGCAGAAGATGAGAAAAGATTTTTCCTCATCACTACTTTCCACCCCAGTGGAAATATTTTAGACCAAGTCATTTCTAACAATATAGATTTACCAGACAGGTCGAGTGCTACAAGAGGTTTATTAGATTATAGAATCATGAAGGGTTACCGCAGACCCAAAAACCTCCGAGATATCATTATTAGAGCTAAAACTACCAACCCTTGGGATGTGCCCATAGCCCCCAAAACCAAGAAACCTGGCGATGATCCAGATGAACGAGCGTGTACCAAGAGAAATTGTAGATACTGTGTCACCATCAACCTGGGGGGTAGGATCCACTGCCCTATTACAAATACCTTTTACACTACAATTCGCAAATGTAATTGTAAAAGCAATAATCTGATCTATGCTATTAAATGCAAAGTATGTACTAAGACATACGTAGGCCAGACCAAACGAGGACTCTATTCCAGACTTTGTGAACACTTCAGAAACATACAACAAAATAACACACTAGTACACAGCGTAGGGAGACTACAATGAAGCGGGACATAGAGGTATAAGAGACTTGGAGGTTTTTGTATTACAATTCACTAGAGGACACCCAGATAGTGACCTATCACTCTCTAGAAGACTAGAGATAAAACAAGCCTGGATCAGTCGTCTACGAAGCAAGATCCCAGAAGGCCTTAATGTTTTCAATAATAAAAACAAACAAAATAAAACCACCAAGCCATACCAACAAACACAATGAAATAATATACACATATATAGATTTTATTGCCAAATTAGCTCATATTCTATATCCGGATCAATTTGTATTACAACGTACAATATACAATTAGAGTAATTTATTCTGCACATTACATTATATTATATTATATTATATCATATTATCTGTTCTTCCTTCTATCCACTTTATTACATTCTACTTTACTGTTACACTACGAGTATTCTTTCGATGCATTCATAGTTAAGAGTGCAGTTACAAATTCTATCCGTTTTCGGGTAGCTACGGATGATTCCCTAGAATCACTTATGTGTTACAATACACATGGGACATGGGCCATATACCACATGTCCCATCATTCTATATAGGTTTTGACCCTCTCTTACATATTTATATTATTCTTCATATTATTTCATCCCAATCATTCATTTCGTAGAGCGCTTTAGACCTTTTATGGCCTATACAAACACCTTGTTGTGCTCATCCGTGCACTCCCTATTAGAAAAGGGAGGATCAATATTAGCACCCCCACTGCCCCGTTTCATTATATTATCTTGAAAACTTGGTTATATAGGTCTGATTAGCCCCAGCTAGGAATCTTCCTTGTGAGGCCTCAAAGTGGCTAGTCTAGATTTAAACTGAATCCCAAATACTAATCTATTGGGTCTTGGCTAGACAAAGGGGGGGTCATTTGGTAAAATTCCCTTAATTGGCCAAAAAATATAAAAATATTTGATTGCACTTTAGTTCCCTGTGATAAGCCCATGTGCGATGATTTTATTTATTGGACAAAACATAAAAATTGTGTTTAAAAAACACCCTGACGTTTGGCCGTAATCTCATTTCATTTCAAATTTTCACTAATTCAATCACACACCGGATAATTATCAAATTTCTTTATGTCATTGAATTGGGTCTAATACATTGGGTATCATGCCAACAATGAAATGCCACAGTTTGGAAACATTTTCTTTAACATCAAACATTCCATGCATTGTAACACACATCAACCATATTTTACCATTTTCCTTCATCAACTTTATAGGGTAAAAAGGTAAAAATACTTCAGCTAAGTAATGTGTGGAAGCAGATAACTTATCAGGGCTAAACCTTTACTATCCCATACATAGACACGTTACCTAGAAAAAATGAGAATATATTTATCATCACCTATTTTGGTTCCTAAAAGTCATATGGATAGGGACCCTGTATAAGCATTTTGGAAAAGCTGCGTCTGCTATTGACCAAGTAGAGGAGGAATAATTATGAAAGTTTGTTACCAACAACCTGAAATGTCTGATACATAGGCATGCAACTCCATTTGCATGCATGGCCTACAAACTTCAGTTCATTTATGGCAAATGACATCCTTATTGAGCATTCCGATCACATTTGTTGGCGTGTTAGCATTTAACACAGATATTTAGACAGTGGTAGTTCTTAAACTTTTGCCCTAATAATACTATGATCACAATATCACAGACCCACCCTACAAAAATGAAGAAACTTGACCCCAATAAAACTAATGATTGTCATTCTAGGATAAAGACTTTTTTTGTCAGAATTGATAGAAATAAAAAAGTTTAGATCCAGAACATAGGTAGTTCCTAAGGTATATTAGATTAACAATAAAGCGGTCAAAGAATATTTCAAAGTCAGATATCTCAGGATACGACCTACATACTCAGAAGCTGGGTTCCAAGTTATAAGAATATTCAGCATGACGAGGACTAAAACTTCAAACCATGTACTCACTGGTTTTGCACCCTCCTCGGATGAGCTGTCAATTTCCGGCGTTCTGTTGAAAAGTGCAAAGAGTCTTCCTCCTGCAGCTTTGGCCTTGGCATAGTCCGGAGCAAAGCTACTGGCTTCCCCCAATCCCATAGCGCCAAACACAATAGCACTAAACACCCTGCAAATAAACAACAGCATTGCTGCAGAGTCCCATACTTGTCCTCATGTAAAATGATAGGGAGATTACATAGAAATATAGGAATACTGTATAACTGGTTAATTGGCCTGGTTTTAAATTTGGCGTCTTTTGGCGAATGCTCATCAACGCCAAATCAAAGATCGCAAAAAAATACAGTTTTAGTTCCTTTCAGTGCCGCTTGGGGAGCTGCGTTGGCAACATAGCATGAATTTCACCCCTTGGCAGTCGCGGCTGAAACAAAGAGAAATCGATGAAATAACTTCACAAAACCATTATAATATGATACATTGGTAACTTATGAATAAGTTACCAAGATATCATATCATAATTGGCATAGTTACTTGTCCAACTTTGAGGAAGTTATGGAGCTATTGATAGCATCAGACGAAAATCAAGATGGCGGTCAACTGTGTATATCGTCATCGTATAATAGGACGGGACACGTATGTTGCGATGATAAATATTTTCATCAATTATCAACATACATATATGTGTATGTTGATAATCATCAGAATGATATATATTTTGCAAAAAAATGAAATTGTTCGCACTGCATTTGAAGTTGGTAAAGTATATACAGCAACAGCGTGAAGGTCTGATGCTGATACGAAGAAAAATACAAGGAATAACTTTACTAAATCATTATGATACAATACATTTGTAACTTATGAAAAAAGTTATTAAGTATCCTATTATAATTCACATACTTATTGGTCCAATTTTGGGGAAACTCCTGCCAAGTCGTGGAGCTATTGATTGCTCCCGAAAAAGCAAGATGGCGACCTAATAGTTACGTCGGTCAATGGTTCCTATGTTTACATATAGATGGCGTTGTTCTGACTGCTCCAGACGCCAAAATAAATACAGGGAAAATATTTTTTGGAAAAAAGACACCAACTTAAGTACCAGTTATACAGTATTACTCATCGATATATTTTCTGAGTGGGACCATTTTTACAGTAAAATTTTGGTGATCAGAGTATCATTCAGAAAATATTTAAAGGAGACATGATGACAAAGGCCTGACCATAACTTTCCTTTAGGTATAATGTTAATTCTTATTCATCAGGGGTCCAGACAACACTTATCAAGATTTCCTGGCAGAGATGGGTTAAGAGAGAGGTATGTACACCTTAAGGAATATAGCATAAATTATCCTTAAACAATAAACAAATGATAGAGTATGCATAAATCTTGAATGGATGGAGTGAACTAACACCTATATATATATATATATATATATATATATATATATATATATATATATATATATATATATATATATATTTATATTTATATATATATATATATATATATATATATATATATATATATATATATATATATATATTTATCACATGCTTGCCCTATATTCCCATTGTTGTGGCCATGTGGTAAAATTGATATAACATGTTCCGGAGTGAAAAAAACCCATATCAAGTGAAAAAAAACCATATCAAGTGAAAAAAACCCATATCAAACCATATCACACCTTTTATTGTTGGCCTATTGTTAGTCTATTGTTGAAGAACGGCAGGCCCTGTGTTGAGTGTCCTTTTTATGACGTCAGTCATTTGTTGGCCGGCCCATGACGTCATGACCTGTTTCAAGACGCCTGACCTATTCAAGATGGCGGCAGCTCTGTTGGAAGCCCCGCTCCGCCCAGAAGAGGCGTGATTAAAGTTGTAATGCATCGTAATTTCACAAGCTTCCCTACCGCTGAGGATTCAGGATGAGGGGATGAGCAGGCAAAACTGCTGTCACGTCATTTGCGCATACATATGCTGTTACAGATGCTCTTCAATGTTTGACAGAGCGCTCATACACGCGCGACCCACGGGTAATAAACAGGTTACATAATTTCTTTGAGTATAAATAAGCATGTAATAAACAGGTTACATAATGGTTGTGGGTGTGATATGGTTTTATCGCTTGTGGCTGTATGATATCACTCACTCGTTCGCTACCGCTCACTCGTTCGTGATATCAAACAGCCACTCGCGATAAAAACCATATCACACCCACAACCATTAAGTAACCTATTTATATATATATATATATATATATATAAAGTGAACTGGCTGTGTGACTTACTTAAAGACATCTGTGAAGTTCATTTCTCCCTGTTTGACCAAGTAGCCTCCAAAGGCAAAGGATGCTGCATATGCCAGGAACAAAAGACCTTGGGAGAAGCCATAGGATGCTCCAACAATGTGGGCATTCTTCATTGAAGCCCTGGAAGTAACACAGCATAAATACAATACTTAATTCATATTCATAGCATTTACATGCCTGGGGCAATGGGGTAATATATAAAGTAGAATGATGAGTTACAGTTATCAGGAGCCTTTAAACAAAGTTCTAGGGACCTACTACCTGGCCAACATTGTACATAATAGAGCGATGAATTTTCAATATTCTACACTAATTCTGGTCTTCAAAGTTATGTATAAAGTGGCATGTCATATGATCCATACATCCTAGACTAATGTTCCTCACGTTATCTTAACTCTTGTCTTGCTGCGTGACCTATAGGGCTACCAGGTCCATAAGTCTTATGTATCAAAGTTTTGTAGCAGTATGGTTGCACTGCCTTAAGCAGTCAGAAGGATTTGCTCCTAGAGGAAGCTAAAATGTAGAGAAAATTATAAAATAATTTTTTTTAGACAAAAGTTAACAAATTTGTGAGCTTCAACTCAGTTCCAGCTGTGATTTCTTATTGATCACAGTAATATTTCTTAACAAAAATGGGATATCTCGAATCTATGTCAAGATAGCAATCAGTAGATGTATATATTTTTTATTTTTCATGATATATATTTGTACCCATGCCATTCTCAGAAAGAGAACTAGGAAGCTGTTTATGGAGAGAAATGAAGAGTGAACGTAAACTTGAAACAACTGAAAAGCTGATGTACCATGTTGTTCAAGTGCTGCTTCTGCAAAAAAAAAAACATTCTGCTAATTGACATTTCTAGCATAATCAGAACCCCCTAAATCGCCACATGTAATTCGAAATTCATAACCACCATTTTGCGCCGAAAATCAACTCCTCAACATAATAATCACAGTTAAAATGTGGCGGCCATTTTAGTTGATCGTGTATGACTAGGATTTTTTATGCATCAAGTCATGTCATGTCATGTCAAGTCATGTCCCAGCGAAATAAACAATATTCTCAATAAAAATTACATATGGTGTTTACTTACCTTTAGATCTTCAAGAAAATGTTAATTTTTTCCTATTATACAATGAGAGAGATCGTTTTCTGAGACCTCAACTCGATCATCATGGTCAGTGCCAATTCTTCGCGAGTTTACGCTCATTCAATTCATCCGTCCATGAGCCGTGAACTCTTGCACCCTTTACTGAATTAATTGACAACAAAAAATTGGTAGAGAAAATAAAGTTTTAAGTTTATTATAGATATCTGTTGCCAGTTAATGAAGTTGAACCAACTTCATTCAAATGGCCGATTGTGCCATGTCCGCCATTTTGAATTCAAAAATAGCGAACGCTATTTTCGAATTCAATCCATTGCCTTCAACTCATTGTTGATCATTTCTAACTTAAACAATATAAATTTCTAAGTTGATAATAGTGTTCCCTGACATCTAATTGAATTAGATGTCAATTAGTTTTGCCAAAAAGTGTCAGGGAATGAACGCTGTTGATCGTAAACAAAGATGGCAACACTCGATCAACACCGTCTACGATCTTTTTCGCCGGTGGCGCTCACCTTGAATTTCACGCAAGATATCGTTTTCTTCAATGTCTTGCTGAAATAAATCTCATAATTCATGTGTTTCATTGCTAATCTTGCAAAGAAACACATGTAGGAATAGGTGAGATACACATCTCGCCTATTCTGTTTGAAATTCGCCCTAACTCGGCGGATTTATAGAGCGCGACCAACCAGAAGTTTGTCAGTCGTCGCGAAGGTAAGTCGTTGAAATCTCTGCCGTGACAGACATGTCTGTCCTTGGCAGTTAACGGTAATTCTACCGCATGAGGCACATGCCTGTCCACTGCAGAAGAAGGGTTAAGTTGTTATAATACGAATTAGTAAAAAGATTGCATAAGCAACTTCAATACATAGAGACCTACTTGTGTGGTGCTTCAAGCTGCTCCATATATAGGTTGTGGAATTTCTCTTCCTTGGTCAATGAGGCGACTGTTCTCATATTATCAACAGCTTGTGTTGCAATCTGGAAAGATTAAGTGTTTGTCAATCTATACATCTATACAAACTATCCCAAAACTGCTTGTTATTCTTCTTCTCATCTGTTTGACGAACTAATGGTAATATCACTCTTACAGTTGTAATAACAATGCTATGTTAGTGGTTAGCTTTCATAATATCTGTACAAGGAATGTTACTGCAGATCGATAGCCATATCTAATCTAATATGAAATGGTGTGATAGCATGTTAAATAGGTTTGATAAAAAAGTTGTCGTGGTTATTGTAGAGGCAGTGGTTATTACAGTTGTTCTTGATCTTGTTAATATTGTGATTGTTAATGTTCTAGTTGAAAATGATGTTAAAAGCTGTTAATTTTGTCTGCAGACTCACGTTGCCTGCCGTTTCCAAGGCCTCCTTGTTGGTAGTTATTCCTTTAAGAGCAACGTTCATCTGCACAGCGCCTGCTATAGCCATGAAGGGGAGGAAGCCGATGATGACCAAGGTCAGTTTCCAGCCAAAGATGAAGGCTAATACAAGCGCAGTTCCTATGTTAGCAATAGCCTGAAAGAATGCACCCAGCCGCACACCTCCAGCCTTAAAAACAAAAACAAACAGAAAATAAGCTATAAAAGTCTAAAAGAACATATTAGAACAACACTGCTCTTATGTTTTCTGTAGTGTGTGTAGTGATCTAAGAGTTTCTTCTATCCCCGAGTTCAAAGTTGGAAGGCTATGTTGCAGCAGAGAAATAGATCCCCTTGAACCGCAACCTCATAGGGACTGCATACTAACACCTATTTGAAGTTCATCTGTCCTGTTGCAGACGTGAATTTAAATCTGAAGCATGCAGATGAAAACCGACTTAAAACTGCAGCATCAAATCTAGGTCAGACGGGTTTCCAAGGAGATAAGGTCAGCAGCTGGGGTGCACATGTTATATATGACTCATAGTACGAGGCAGCGAAATTTGATGATGCAGGCACAGCTTCTTCTCCCTCTATTCTACTCCCAGGTTGCAGTAATATAATATACATTTGCTGATTGCACGTGCATGAGCTGATTACAGGGCAAATGGTGATAGAGAAATAGAGTGCTATCATACCCCTTGGACAGCTGAGGCATCAATTGCTAATCGTGTTGTCAAAGCTCCAGTGCTGTTGTCATGATCATCAAACCAACCAATTTCCTAAAAGAAAGAAAAAACATGTCATATAGCAATTCAGGAAAATAGGCCGTTGCATATGAATTGTAAAGACATTTTGTTGTTGTTTATTGGTTGTTTTAGTTTGGCAATCGTTTCTAGAAGGCTCTAAATAGGTCTAATAATTAATAGACATGAGCAGTGACTGTAAACAGTAGAAAATTTGGGAACATTCCAGAACAAACCATTTAAGTCATGTAAACAAGTCAATGTCTGACACAGATCCTGACTATTCTCTGAACCTATATTAAGTAGAGATTTTGCTCAGTTGGTCAGAGAGAAGCAGAGATAGTGGCATGAGTGTGTTTCACTGGTCGTGTACTACCCACCAGTCTTGACACTTTGTGAGAGCTGGCTTTGCTAAAGACTTAAACCTAATTAGAATATATTACTTTAATTACAGATGGACATGCAGTGAACAGGATTCTGGAGTGATCATCTACCTAGGACTGTGACTAGGATTGGGTGAGAATTGTATGTCATATGAGTCTGTATCTTTTTATTACGGTGTTCTTGAATTATTATTGTTAATCTGCTGGTTTTCAGTCATTCTTCTTACTTGTATCTTTCAACAAGGCTCAATGCACAACAGTTGTCTTTACAGATATGGATAACCAATATAGTACTAACTAGTTTGCTAACTTAGTCATTTTCGGGCAGTTGTTTGTGTTTCTACAGGAGTATATTCTTTTTGTAAAAAGGACTTTCCTCCGAAGGATTCTAGTTGAAGGGCCAAGCTAGCATAATGATATGAATGATTCTACCAAGTGATCTAATAAATGAAATAACAGGAAATTAGAAGTAATTTCTTTTTTATGATAAATACTTACCTGCGAACATTGGAAGCTATCTCCAGGGCTTGCTCTGGTTACCCAAAAGGAGGCTCTGTTTTGAAGGTCTTGTCCTAATGGAAAGGCCCCAGACGTCCATAGGCAAAGGCTTACTAAAGAATCCTCAAAAATTAAAATTCTGCTAGTCCGCAGGTGTCCCGCTAGGGGCAGCACCTGTAGCGGCTGCAGACAAGGACGGTCGGCGCATGCGCACCTAACATCCTCTTCTTTTTACCATATAGGGCTAATGCCCCCCTTCAGGGAACAAATTCCAGATCCTAGGGGAGGATACAGAAGGGAGGGCAATGTTCGCAGGTAAGTATTTATCATAAAAAAGAAATTACTTCTAATTTCCTGTTTTATTAGAAAATCCTTACCTGCTCTCATTGGAAGCAGAGTACCACCGTTTAACATAAGCTGTGGAAGGATCTGGGATTACTTTCTAGCCGTTGTGCCAGCCGCCACCATCACCGCTCTACTAAACCGTCCCCTCATAGCAGGGAGGTCTTTCAGGTAGAAGCGTGCGAAGGTCTGAGGTTGACTCCAGGCCGCAACATCCATGATCTCTTCAAACGGTACACCCACGGTGGCCGCCCAAGTGGTTGCGACCCCTCTGGTGTCGTGAGCACGAATGCCCATCTGCTCTCTCTGCTCCCGCGACAAGTGGGAGTATGCCCCAGAGATGGCCTCCTTCACCCACCCAGCGACAGTGCCTTTGGAAGCTTTTTTGTATGGCTCTTTCGAAATAATGAACAGAGAATTGCCGCGCCCCGAAGGGGTTCGGTCAGCTTCAGGTACCACTTCAGCGCTCTGAGTGGACAATGAACCCTGTCATCTGGTGAGTGCTCCTTCAAGCTCAGCAGGAATACCGAGCTGGGAGTGAAGGAAGAAGACTGGTTTTTATCCAGTAAGAGGGAGGGGAGGAGGCGAACTCCACCATTCTCCCATCTCAGGTGACTGGGGTCTATCCGACAGGAGTGGACCCAGCTCACCCGCCTAGCCGATGCTAGTTGTACAAGAAAGGCCGTCTTGATGGCCACTGACTTCAAGGGGGCCGTAGCTAGGGGCTCAAATGGTGGACCCGCCAGGTACCTGAGTACCGTCGGCAAGTCCCATGTTTCTTTGAGCGTCCTCGGCCTAGCCGTCACTACGAAGATACCCTTCAAAAGGGTAGAGAGGTCTGAGTTCGAAGACACAGTGGATCCGTCCGAAAAACCCTGGTGTATAGCCGCAATGGCCGACCTATACCCTGCAAAAGTGGACGGGGCTAAGGGATTCCCCTTATGCGGGATAGACCGCAGGTTTTCCAGGAATTCCGCCACCTCCGTTAGGCGCTTTAACGGGGTCCACACCTCTGTTCACACACCACCTTTGGTAGTGTTTAAGACGGGAACCATAAACCCGGCGAGTTGATTCTCGTCTGGCTCTGGCTGCCGTGTCAGCAACATTTGCTGAAAAGCCGCGATCAACGAAGGATTTGCGGACAGAGGCCATACAGTCAAACTCATCGCCTCCGGTTTGGGGTACCGCATCCCCGTGACCGCGTTCTTCAGGAGGTCGTCTCTCTGGGAGATCCCCCTTGGAAGATCCGTCAACATCGACGTCATCTGGCAGAACCACGGATGGCTGGGCCAGAACTGGGCCACCAGGAGGATCTGGGCCGTCGGCTGAAGCCTCAAATGCTTCAGGGTTAGCCAGACCGCTTGAAGCTCGAGCCAGTTTGGAGGCATCCGTTAAGATCGACATGGTCAGATCTGGATGCAGGAAGGGTCGGCCAACTCGAAGTGTCCTAGAAACCTCTGCCAGGTCTTTGCCGGCTGGGCAGTTCTCGCCAGCAAAGAGGCTGCTAGACAGGTAGCCCTGAGGATTCTCCTTTCGCTCGGGAACACAAGCATATTCAGGAGATCCAGGGTCAAACCCAGGAAGGCCGGGGCCTGAGTGGGAATGAGCTGAGACTTGCCCTCGTTTAAGAGGAATCCCAGCTTGTTTACCTAGAATAACGTCAAATCTCGATGGCGCTCGACCAGGGACTTTGACTGATTTTTCATCAGCCAGTCGTCTAAGTACTGGTGCATGTCGACCCCTTGAATTTTGAGGAAGGCCTCTATGACCCTTACGATCCTTGTGAAGACTCTGGGAGCCGTCGACAGACCGAAGGGGAGCACCAGGAACTCGAAGGCTCTGCCGTTGTAGGCAAAGCGGAGGTACCTGGTATGCTCTTGCGCCACAGCCACGTGAAAGTAGGTGTCTCTTAAATCGAGATCGCCCACGTTTCGGATAGACTTGAGTCCCTCAAATGTTCTGAGGTGTTCCGCCTTAGTTGGGCCGCCTTCCCCAGGCAATCCATGACTGTTCGCAGTCTCTCCATCCGAAAGGATGGGGGCACTACGAATTTATTGAAAGCCTTGAGGTTTAGAATCGGCCTCCAGCCACCCGATTCCTTGGCTACTAGGAAAATCTGGGAGTAAAACCCGGGCGTTTCTGGCGACACCAGGATTTCCCTTATGGCTTGTTTGTCCAGCATGGACTGGAGCCCTCTTTCGAGATCCTCTCTTCAAGAGGGGTTCTTGGGGGTCTCCGTCCACCACACCCTCGACATTGTCGGGGGCTTGGCTGTGAATTCGATCCTGTAGCCTCTGGACACCGTCTCTAGGACAAATTTGTCCGAGGTGACCAGAGGCCACAGGTGGGCGAAAGACCTCAACCGCCCCCCCACTGGACCCGACCGATCATTCAGCATCGGACTTAGGGGTGGGTGGCTTGGGGGTGTTGTAGGCAGAGTAGGCGTCTTTCTTGGCGCCGCCTCCTCGGCCTTTGCCACGGCCACGACCGGCACCTTTCTTGTTACCGGACTGATCGGACTAAGAGGAGTTTCCTCCACCCTTCTTGCCTTTCTTGGCCTGACCGCCTCCGGATCCTTTGCCCTTTTTAAAGGGAATCCGAAAATGGTCACTGGAGGCTCTTCCAGCACCAGGACTTTGAGGAGTGCCTCATCGTCCTCTGATAATGGAAAGAACTTGGCTAATGTAGAGTCGCCAAAGGAAGAAGCTTCCTTGATGACCCTGCGGTCGTCAGTTCCAGTAGCAGCCTGAATCACCTGGTCACTCGCCCACGGTGTAGGGACAATGACCGTCCGACTAGAGGCAGTCGCCCACACTGAGAACTGTGAGTCCTCCTGGATGGACGTGGTGGCCGGAGGTTTAAAGTTTAAAACCTTGGCCAATGCCTGAATAACAGGCACAAATTCAACCGGGCGAGAGAACCGGAAGTCCGGGGACTCCCATGACTCCCTTTCAAGAACGCACAGGCTCTCTGGCAGTATCAGCCAAGGTGTCTGTGGGAGGGCCCAGCCTGGTGTACACCGATGGAGGGGGCGCCTTAGACGTCCCCGGTGTAGGCTCGGGGGCGACCGCAGGGGCGGCCGCCAGAGTCTGGTCCAACTCGTCCTCCGTGGTAAGGAGCTTGTGATCCAATGCCGAGCGATCACCCAAGGAGGGGATACCCAAGTCGAGGGTCTCCTCATCCCTGAGCGGTGCAGTGCTGCCACCAGCATCGCCAGATCTGCTGGGGCAGGGATCCTTGGATAAGCCTTTTACGGCCCCCCATTTTTTCCTGCTGGAAATGGTGCTACCTGAGGAAGACATAGTCTTCTTCTTCTTAGGACTAGTGTCCTTCGAAGGAGATACTGGGGTGCGCTTGCGAGGCGACCGCCGTACAGCGGTAACCCCTCGCCCACTAGCAGGCCCTGCCGAAACAGAACTAGCCACAGTATCGCGGCGCGGCGGTCGCGGTCGCGGCGCCCGCTGCAGTAGCGGTCCCCGCAGTAGCCGTGCCCGCCGTAGCGGTGCCCGCGGTAGAGGCAACAACAGCGGTTCCCGCCGTAGCAGTGCCCGCTGATGTAGTGACCGCTGTAGCCGACCCCGCGGCAGCGGTGCCCGCCTTAGCAGTCCCTGTACCGCGTGTACGGGCTCGGGCACGCTCAAAACGCGCAGGGGACGAAGCTGGAGGCGATTATGACCTCTCTCGTGCTTGGGCTTTCGCCTTCCTAGTACGATTAGCAGCGTCCCTCTGTGACCGCTGCTTACGGCGCAGCATCCAGTTGTCAAACACAAACCAGGTGGTTTCAGGCCAAGACGAACAGATCACGCAGGTGCGTGATCGAGAACATTTCGTATGCTTAGAGCAGGAGGCATGCGCCGTCCATGGTTCCAAAGCAGAAGGCCTGGTGGTAAAGTTACCACAGGGTTTATGACTACAACGAATCTGGGAGGAGGTGGACCCCGCTCCCGAACCGACGCTGTACTCGGACATCGTCGTCAACAACACACAAAAGACTCAAAAAACAGTAGGTACAAAGTTTATTATGACAGTGATACCTCTCCTGGCGTAGTGTATATGGGTTATACTACTACGCTGAAATAGTCTGTATCTGTACGCTCAATTTTCGCGAAGAAAAGAGCGATTATTCCTGAGCTAACGAAATCCTGATGGCAGAGCTCGTAACCCCAAAAGAAGAGGATGTTAGGTGCGCATGCGCCGACCGTCCTTGTCTGCAGCCGCTACAGGTGCTGCCCCTAGCGGGACACCTGCGGACTAGCAGAATTTTAATTTTTGAGGCTTCTTTAGTAAGCCTTTGTCTATGGACGTCTGGGGGCCTTTCCATTAGGACAAGACCTTCGAAACAGAGCCTCCTTTTGGGTAACCAGAGCAAGCCCTGGAGATAGCTTCCAATGAGAGCAGGTAAGGATTTTCTAATAAAAAGAATAGTTGTAAGTGAATATGTAAAATTGAATGCAAACAGTGATATTTAATTGAAAAGAAAATCATCCTTTTTCTGTTTCAATTATCAGGCACCGACATAAGTACTAGCCCGCTTGCCCCGGCAAGTGAATTTAAAAAAAAAGGGCTTTCGGGCAAGTACATTTTAGTTTTCACTTGCCCGAATTGGCAAGCTGATATTTTGAACACTAAACACATTGTAAATGACCCAAATACCCATAAATATGCAAACAATGCAATAAAACTGAAAAAGTATTGGTTTTCAAATCTTTATTTCAAAATTGATAAACAATTCATGCCTTTCTAGCATATGTTAACTTATTTCGGGCAAGTCAAAATCATTAACGACTTGCCCGGCATGGCAAGTTCTGAAAATTATGTCGGTGCCTGATTATGAATCGTTTTGTTTGCATAGTTCCCCATATCATGAATTGTAAATTGTTGACTGACATCTTTTAAGCCATTCTAAATAATCAGAGATTAGCATCATTAAAAGTCTCAACAACTGAGTTTGGACACTGATCAGTCCAGCCAAACTAATGATAACTCAGAAATTCCATGTATTTCCTCTGCAACCAAGCGGTATCCATGTTATATTACCAGGCCTTACCTGTCTTAGCATATTCTTGAAGGCAAGTTTACGTAAAAAGGACTTTTCTCAGAAAGATTCTAGTTGAAAGGCCAAGCTAGCATAATGACATGAATGATTCTACCAAGTGGTCTAATAAATAAACTAAAGAATAATTGTAAGTGAATATGTAAAATTGAATGCAAATAGTGATATTTAATTGAAAAAAAAATCATCCTTTTTCTGTTTTAATTATGAATTGTATTGTTTGCATAGTTCCCCATATCATCAATTGTAAATAGTTGACTGACATCTTTTAAGCCATTCTAAATAATCAGAGATTAGCATCATTAAAAGCCTCAACAACTGAGTTTGGACACTGATCAGCCCTGCCAAACTAATGATAACTGTGAAATTCCATGTATTTCCTCTGCAACCAAGAGGAATCCATGTTATATTACCAGGCCTTACCTGTCTTAACATGTTCTTGAAGGCAAGTTTACGTAGACGCATTGTCAAACACTCTCCGCTGTAGGCAAACCCAAAACTCTACAACAAAAATATACACACATATTCATGTTTGAAGTTGAATAGATGTAAACATTCATTGACAACCAACTATGTAATTAAATCAATGAATGAATAGAGCTTATTGCACGGTACTGTATTGTTCCCCTCTGTGGTGTATCTTTGCTAAAAACACATACAACTTGCTCAGAGTCTGTTATATATAACAATACCCTCAGTTGGCTTCTACACGTGAGAAGAGATAGTAGTGCAAAAGAGATGTTCGTTCTGAATAGAATCCCTAGTTTCGGAGAACTTACCCGGAAGAATATTTACCAATTCAAAACTTGAATCAATAACAGTGCCAACAGTATCCTTCAAACAGTAGAAAAGTATATTAGAGATAGTAGTGTAGGTAAACACTGGAAGACCTCCCTGTACAACTTCTAGTCAATATTGTACCTATGTATATGGACCACCTGTGTCTGAAATAAAGTATTGAATTGAATTGAGTTGAATTGAATAGATGAAAAAGCCCTTATACAGACAGCAACCTAAACTTGATAACATGTTTTTACTGTTACTAAGCCAATTAATATGGCCATTGCTAATATCTTTTACCGCTCTAAGCCTAAACTGACTTGGGTCAACAAACCTTTGTAATCTGTCTAGCTACGTATCCCAACATACCTGTAGAGACATGGAGAGACATGCAATTCCACCCAATGCTAGGAAAAGCATGGAGTATAGGAACACTTCTTTTTCTTGCTCCTCCTGAGTTTTTGCGAACACCTGATGATGAAACAGAAAACAGCCAGATATAAGATGGGGAGGGAATACTGATAAGGGTTATCAGTATTTAGATTAGTGTGACACTTACTGCTATCAAAAACACTCTTGAGAATGCTGCTCCTATAGGTTAATTCTTCTCATTTCGTCAGAGTAACTATAAACATGATCTGCATTAGTAGTAGTAATAGTAGTATCAGAGGTATAAGTAGCATCAGGGACGAAGAGTGAGTCAATGTCACTGCCAGGAGGAACAAACAAGGCATTGCTTTACAGACACCTGGAGGTGTCACCTCAATTGGTCAAGAGAGCAGTGCAGTATGACAAAATGTTAGACCATGTGCTCTAAAAAGATTATTCAGGAGAATTTACTGCAATTTACAACATAATAGAGGCCTCAACACAGAGCTATGAGTATATATAGTCTGTGCTTCATGTACCAGTTAAAGAGTAACAAAAAGAGACTTACATCACTATGTTTGATCAAGAAATACAAACTACACAGGATTTAACTAAGAAAATTATATACCTCAATGAATTGTATAACCATAAATTCCTGGATATTTGGACCTTCATAATCATTTTGCAGAAAAACTATTAGAAAATTTTAGCCACTCCCCTTTCTCATTTATGGTGATTTTACCCAAAACGGACCTCCCCCTAAATCTGGTGGATATGTCATGCCTACCAATACCTTCACCCTAAAAAAATTCTAGTCTACGACTAGAATATACTGGAAATGAAAATAAATTAGCAATAGTGAAATTGCAAATGAAGCTTTCTGTATCTTGTAACAAATTTATGTGTTGATGTGTTTTTAATGGTGGTCATTCTTAGCATTGGGTAGTTTCTTTACACAGTCTTTGCTGACTGTTACAGTGTTACTGCATACATTCCATCCCAATACAAAATTTAATTTGCGCTATGGAGAAGTGCAACTGCCTATTGAGCTTGCAGTATTTACATACTCCTGCCCCTCATTCAGAGCAGTAGTAAAGAGTACCCCCCCCCCCCCCCCACACAAAAAAAAAGAATTGTGATAAGTGAGGAAAAACCACTACGCCACTGCCTCGCATAAATAATGTGCAAGTCCAGAACTGTCATAAAAGGGTAATTAGTGAGCTCTAAATGAGGGTTTCGTGTATCCAAGTAGAAGCAGACATTGACACTTTGCATGCATCCAATTAACTATACCTCAAAAGGATATGTGGACCCTTTCACTGCCAACCCTGTAGTAGTAGTAGGTGTAGTAGTAGTATGGAATGCCATATGACCAAATATTCAACATTTAGAATAAACGATGCAACCTGACTGAAAACGATTCAACTTTATTAAAAACGATGCAACGTGGCGAAAACGCACCAACCTGCATGAGAAAACGCACCAACCTGCATGAGAAAACGCACCAACCTGCATGAGAAAACGCACCAACCTGCATGAGAAAATGCACCAAACTGCATTCGTCAATATCATTCAGCCAGATACAGAAGAATGCAGGTTGGTGCGTTTCTGCGTGTGCATGTTGATGCCTTTTTGCTGTTCACCTCCGTCACAATTGAAGGGGAGAACCTATGGTGAAGGGGAAACTCCTTGCCAATGTTATCCATACAAGGACAACATGGCATCTGTGTTTAATGGACAGAATTTAGGTATTTTGAGCATCGGACATGGAGAGAGAGTGATAAATATATTTAAGCACAAATCTGAAGAAATTAAAGGTATTAAAAAAACGAATAAGAACATAAACAAAAGGGGATAAGAGGGGCTTATATGACCAGAAATAATGCCTTCTAGGTCTAGAAAATAAAAGAAAATAACAAAGAATGAGAATACAAATGAAAGAACGACGTAATACTAGTATTTCTCAATATCAGCATGCTGTTGAGGTGCCCATAACATTGTTATGCACCAGTCAATTGAATCCCTGGGAGGGGGGGGCCGGGACATGCGGGGATACTGCTCAGGAAAAAAACAATAAATAGCACTCATCCCCACTGGCAGGGACCAATTCTGTGGCAGTATGCCCCACCCCTGGGGCATGCTCAACAAGAATACACAAGTTTCTAAGATTTCAACTTTTTATTTTGTGAAAATAAACCACAAAAATCTTAGCAGTTACATCACAAATAACAAAACCTTCAGCAGTTATAAAAATAAAATTTTAGACTTGGAGAAGACACCCTTCACATTACTTTTATTAAACACCTGACGTCCATTGTGATACCATTGTCAATGGAAAGTCTCTGAATTACAATTCAGTTTTAAAAGTATATCAACACTCTGTGTATTGCACTGCAGTACACTGGAAATGTTTATCTACAATGAAGTGATTGTAGAAAAAGTATAAACAAGTGCTGGGCATAGGGTCATAGAATGAGTTCAACAGATGGCTGCTTTTTTTGAACTCCTTAAGTGAATGATTGAGTAGTCTGTTTCAACTTTCCCATCTTCAAGTCAACCTTCCTAGGGAATTTGATATTCTACTTCCCCAAGGTTACCACAGAGAGGCACATTTGGGCAACTTCAAGCCATGGTCAAAGCCTGGGGTGTGTTTCCAGTGTGAGCATCCCAAGAAACTTCCGAAGAAGCAACCACTAAATAGGAAAATATTTCATCAAGCGGTTCTTGAGATATTGTGCAGACAAATAATTCACATTGCCCCCAAGTGGTGAGCTTTGAAAACTGAGATGACCACCGATAAATGTAATTGAGCCCCAAGAAACTTCCGAAGAAGCAACCACAAAGTAGGAAAATGTTTCATGAAGTGGTTCTTGAGATATTGTGCAGACAAATAATTCACATCAACCCATAGTGGTGAATTTTGAAAACTAAGATGATCTTCGAAAAAAGTGATCAAATGATGCCCACTGTTCTGTGGAGGCACTGTTTGGAGAGGTTTAAAAAATCATACCCTGAAAAAAGTTATACCCACCAGAACCAATAAATCCTTTTTTTTCTTTTTGGTCAAGCAAAAAAAAAAAATGTTTGCTCGACCAAGAAGAAAAAATGCTTGCCGAAACATAGGCAGGGTAGGTAGTGTTTTTTTTTTTTGTTTTTTCACACTGAAAACCATAGGGTTGAGATATGCTTACCAGGAACATTTGTTTGACTTGTCTTTTGAAGGATGTACAGCTCACTTGCTATTATTCAAGGTCGTATACAACTATTCATGTGTTTATGTCCATGATTGGGATGTCTTTCCCTATTTTTTCCTGACCTGGACTTAAGGATTGGAAGAAACCCCATAAGAGTAGGGGAGAAAAACTAAGTAGCCATTAGTAGGGTAGGGTTACCCTGAGCAAACATTTTTCGGGGCCCCTGTTGGGAAAACAGTGGGTGTTGGCATAAGAAAATGGTTGGTGGCAGAGTGAAAAAATCAGACCAAAATTCAATATATTCAACAATAGGTTACAGTGCATTTCACATCTGTCTGTCGCCATGGATTTTGGACAGGACTCTTTAATAAATGGTGCCATGAGGTCCATATATGGCGCAGAAAGTTTTCCCCTCATTTGCATCCCAAATTATGATCAGATGAAAACTACCCCTAGATGAATCATGTAGAGCTCTATAGAATCAGAGATCAATTAAACATTGAAATCAAATTTAAACTCAGAGTACATGTGGCCAAGTGGTCTTATGGGCTCAGATTTCATATGATGGTTCATCAGTATTATCATTTTCAATTTTATTTCAGTGCAATACATTTCATCAGTCCAGCTGAAATTTAATCAGGCAGCTTAGTGATTGAGAGTCCAGCATCCGATCCCAACCCAGGTTTTACAACTTACCCAGGGCTTGAAATTACAATTTTCTCTGGGCTCCCTGGATTTTTTCTAGGGAGCCCTGGGAATTTTCAGGGAGCCCTTTCGGCTCCCTGGATTTTTTCGAGGGAGCCCAAATGAATTTCAGGGAGCCAATACTAACTAGGCCCAAATAATCAATTTTTATTTAAGAAAAGTTTTTTTTCTTTTTTTTGTGGTAAATCTTTCTGTACTAAGTCATTTTTCTCTTTATTTTCTTCTAAAACATTTCACCAGTTCAGGTAACTCAAACAATAAGCCCCCAGTGCACTCAAACTGTCAAACAGCCCAGGTTCTATTAATACAATCAAATAATCAATTTTTATTTAAGAAATGTCTTTTTTTCTTTTTTTGTGGTAAATATTTCTTTACTAAGTCATTTTTCTCTTTATTTTCTTCTAAAACATTTCACCATTTCAGGTAACTCAAACAATAAGCCCCCAATGCACTCAAACAGCCCAGGTTCTATTCATACAATCAAATAATCAAATTTTATTTAGTTTTTTTCTTTTTTTTGGTAAATATTTCTTAAATAAGTAATTTTTCTCTTTATGTAACTCAAATAATAAGCCCCCAGTGCACTAGAATTGTCACACAGCCCAGGGTCCCTTCGCACTGTTACTATATATGTGTAACCCATACCAAAACAATCAACCTGAATTAATTGATCAATTTTATTTTTTTAAAGTTTTTTTTCTTTTTTGGGGGGAAATATTTCAATTCTATTTTATCTTATTTTTCATTTTTTTATTAATCCCATTCACCATGTCATTGGGAATAGGATCATCTTATGTAAATAATTAAATATGATCCATCTCATGAGCTACGTGACATCAAGGCTGCTGATAGTGTGCAAAACTTCCAAGAAACAGCAACAATAAATCACAGTAATCCCGGTACACCGGGCAGCTATTTTAAGCAGTATTAAGCAGAAGCACCGTGTTTCCCGGCCAAGTCCCGGCCCCCCCCTCCCAGGGATTCAATTGACTGGTGCATTAGGCATTTGATGTGACGAAAAAGCATGTACAGACACCTTAGTAGACTAGGTTCCTAGTCGCTAAAAATTGACATCCCCTTCTGTGCTGACCAAGCAGTGTGGTGTAGTACCAGGTACCTCTAGAGATTTTAGAAACTACGCTTAAAAGTTCTGAGGTCAGTAGGTCACCCAATCTCTCCCATTATAAGGGTTCAAGAAAAACGTTGGACTGCTCTCTCCTCATTAACTCTAGGGTGGCCCTACCCAGTATCCTTATACTGGAGGTGATTGACAGCTTACTCACCATGGATACACTGAGATGATACTTCAGCCTTACCCATTTGGGCAGTAGGGACAATAAAAAGGCTAATAAAGCAATTAACACATTCATTGAGTGTCCGACTTAGATAGCTATGGATATACTAGGCACCTACTGAAGGTTCTGCCACTCTCTGACTGCAGTATGCTAGAATAGAAAAATATTTATATATGGGACTTAGCCAGGATGTCCAAATTGGGATTTTAAGAATTGAGGGTGTCCAAATTCCCTGATTGAAAAAGTAAAAATCATTACACTGGTTATGTACATTAACAAATAAAGTAATTATATGCTTAATTCTTCAAGCAATGTCTTGTATATATTTATATATATATATATATATATATATATATATTATATATATATATATATATATATATATATATATATATATATATATATATATATATATATGTGTGTGTGTGTGTGTGTGTGTGTGTGTGTGTGTGTGTGTATATATTTAGAATAAGAATTGGGCAGAGCATTAAGGAATTCCATATGACAATATGGAATGGCATTCCCCTTCAGCATAGGTTCCCCCCTTCAAGTGCAGCATTGGTGAACGGCTAAAACGAATCAACATGCACATACGACTCAACATGGGAAACGCACCAACCTGCATTCGTCAACATCATTTGGCCAGACATAGAAAAATGCAGGTTGGTGCTTTTTCACCATGTTGATCCATTTTGCATGCAGGTTAAATTTTCAGTTAGGTTTTCCTCAGTTTCTTGCCGTAGCCTGACCTCTGAATAGTAGTAGTAGTAGTAGTAGTAGTAGTAGTAGTAGTAGTAGTAGAAGTAGTAGTAGTAGTAGTAGTAGTAGTAGTAGTAGTAGTAGTAGAAGTAGTAGAAGTAGTAGTAGCAGTAGTAGTAGCAGTAGTAGTAGGAGTACAGTAGAATACATACCCCAATAATTTCAGAGAATATGATGGCAAATGCTGGTTGAATTCCTCCTGAACAAATGGCAGAGATACAGCCAAGGAGAATGAAAGGCCATTCTGGAGCATTCAATTTTATCACGTCCAAGAATGAGGACTCCGGAGGTTCTTCTTTCTACAAAGAAAAGAAATTATTTAAACATCATGTGTGTGTGTGAGAGAGAGAGAGAGAGAGAGAGAGAGAGAGAGAGAGAGAGAGAGAGAGAGAGAGAGAGAGAGAGAGAGAGAGATTATCTTAAATATTATCTCTATATGAGTGGTTTAAGGGTGTTTCTTTCTTACCTTTTCTTCCTTTTTTTCTAGACCATCAGATAGTGTACTCATGCCACGTTTCAAACTCCTGCCAGAAAGCATTCGCTGAAGACTCTTGTGTGCCTGTGGGGATGATGGGTCA
>OZ012684.1:36267615-36307615 GCA_963942565.1 Maea johnstoni
TATAGTTGGCAGGAGTGAGCAGGAGTTGACAAGAGCAAGCAGGAGTTGACAGAAGTGAGCAGTATAGTTGGCAGGAGTGAGCAGGAGTTGACAACAGTGAGCAGAAGTTGACAGAAGTGAGCAGTATAGTTGGCAGGAGTGAGCAGGAGTTGACAAGAGCAAGCAGGAGTTGACAAAAGTGAGCAGTATAGTTGGCAGGAGTGAGCAGGAGTTGACAAGAGCAAGCAGGAGTTGACAGAAGTGAGCAGTATAGTTGGCAGGAGTGAGCAGGAGTTGACAAGAGCAAGCAGGAGTTGACAGAAGTGAGCAGTATAGTTGGCAGGAGTGAGCAGGAGTTGACAAGAGCAAGCAGGAGTTGACAGAAGTGAGCAGTATAGTTGGCAGGAGTGAGCAGGAGTTGACAAGAGCAAGCAGGAGTTGACAGAAGTGAGCAGTATAGTTGGCAGGAGTTGACAAGAGCAAGCAGGAGTTGACAGAAGTGAGCAGTATAGTTGGCAGGAGTGAGCAGGAGTTGACAAGAGCAAGCAGGAGTTGACAGAAGTGAGCAGTATAGTTGGCAGGAGTGAGCAGGAGTTGACAAGAGCAAGCAGGAATTGACAGAAGTGAGCAGTATAGTTGGCAGGAGTGAGCAGGAGTTGACAAGAGCAAGCAGGAATTGACAGAAGTGAGCAGTATAGTTGGCAGGAGTGAGCAGGAGTTGACAAGAGCAAGCAGGAGTTGACAGAAGTGAGCAGTATAGTTGGCAGGAGTGAGCAGGAGTTGACAGAAGTGAGCAGTATAGTTGGCAGGAGTGAGCAGGAGTTGACAACAGTGAGCAGAAGTTGACAGAAGTGAGCAGTATAGTTGGCAGGAGTGAGCAGGAGTTGACAACAGTGAGCAGAAGTTGACAGTAGTGGGCAGTATGGTTGGCAGGAGTGAGCAGGAGTTGACAACAGTGAGCAGAAGTTGACAGAAGTGAGCAGTATAGTTGGCAGGAGTGAGCAGGAGTTGACAACAGTGAGCAGAAGTTGACAGTAGTGGGCAGTATGGTTGGCAGGAGTGAGCAGGAGTTGACAACAGTGAGCAGAAGTTGACAGAAGTGAGCAGTATAGTTGGCAGGAGTGAGCAGGAGTTGACAAGAGCAAGCAGGAGTTGACAAAAGTGAGCAGTATAGTTGGCAGGAGTGAGCAGGAGTTGACAAGAGCAAGCAGGAGTTGACAGAAGTGAGCAGTATAGTTGGCAGGAGTGAGCAGGAGTTGACAAGAGCAAGCAGGAGTTGACAGAAGTGAGCAGTATAGTTGGCAGGAGTGAGCAGGAGTTGACAAGAGCAAGCAGGAGTTGACAGAAGTGAGCAGTATAGTTGGCAGGAGTGAGCAGGAGTTGACAAGAGCAAGCAGGAGTTGACAGAAGTGAGCAGTATAGTTGGCAGGAGTGAGCAGGAGTTGACAAGAGCAAGCAGGAATTGACAGAAGTGAGCAGTATAGTTGGCAGGAGTGAGCAGGAGTTGACAAGAGCAAGCAGGAGTTGACAGAAGTGAGCAGTATAGTTGGCAGGAGTGAGCAGGAGTTGACAACAGTGAGCAGAAGTTGACAGAAGTGAGCAGTATAGTTGGCAGGAGTGAGCAGGAGTTGACAACAGTGAGCAGAAGTTGACAGAAGTGAGCAGTATAGTTGGCAGGAGTGAGCAGGAGTTGACAACAGTGAGCAGAAGTTAACAAGAGTGAGCAGCAGTTGACTAATCAGCAAGCATGGTAAAATGTTAACTAGCAGCTAGCTAGCGGATAGCTAGCCGCTAGTTGAGATCCCTGGTTGAAAAACCTATCTATTTTTTCATGTGGGGGCCCTCCTACCCTCCCTGGTATCTGAATTGAGAATCAAGCAATATACACCATGCTCTATGGTTTGCAAGTGAAGGGGTGCAATACTGCTGAATGCTGGTTGACTAAATTACAAAGGTCTATATGGGAAAGCACAATGTGCCTTCATGGCCAATAACAGCCAGTCTTGAAATGAAAAGGTTAACAGATAGTGAAAGTTGACACAAAGACAGTGAAGACAGAAAGGAGAAAAGGCGTTTAGTTGATTATCAATGAGTGTGATAACTAAGATTTGCATTAATCAGGTTGATTTTGTGTATGCATGAACCACTTTCAATTGTTACCAATTAAATACAGACAATCGTTCTTTCTTAAGAGTAATGCAAGAGATAGGCACTGCACAATTCTGTTAGCTTTTAAACCCAATCATGGGTGACTGGTTATCTAAAATTGCAGAATGCAAATTTTCATTATACAAAGGAAATATTTGATATTTTTGAAACGGTTGGTTAGTTGGAATATAAAATGTATATCATTCAATTGTTTTACAGAGCATTTCCATTTAGAATATAAGAAACCATATATAATGTAATCAAAGTTCCAGTTCATCAACCTATTTTCTTTGTGAGTGTCGGTATTTATATGATCAACAACCAAAAGCTCAAATAAACAAAAAATAAAGAAATATTCTAAAACATATTTCAATGAGGTTTGCCTTGAAAAAATATGCTTCCATATACTGTAAAGTTCGAAATATTGGCGAGATTAAATTTAGCGTTTCGATCCATTTTTCCATAATAGCGAATCGTAATATTTGCGTGTGAACCATCTCGAAAAACGCCATCTGCCGACAGATATTAAAACTAGACCTGGTTTGATAAATGGTCAAAAGGTGGCGTGTGATTTTGGCGGCCGTGACTATATATATATATATATATATATATATATATATATATATATATATATATATATATATAATAATACTGGGGTTTAAGAGAAGGGAAATGTCGGCATGACAACAAGTGGAGGGAGGAGGAGCCCGGTGTCTCCCCCTAGGTAGTTTGGGTATAAACCACCAAGCGGTTTCATACTTAATAGTAATCGTCAGAGGATGGGGGAATAAACAAAATGTGAAAGTCCAGGAATTTTGTACTATGGGGGTTGGTCCGAAAAGGTGTATGGTAGTGGTACAGTCTGCGGTTACAGACCTTTGTCAGAACAGCTTGCCATTAGATCATTAAGTTCTAACAAAAACATAATCATTAAACCAGCAGATAAGGGAGGAGCAGTGGTGGTTTTGAACACCACTGACTATATTAATGAAGGATTTAGACAATTGACTGACCCTTTATTCTACACAGAGACTGAGACTGACCTGACTCATGTACATTCGGAAGACATCAACTCTTTTCTCAAATTACTTTTAGAGGAAGAACAAATAGATGACAAATGTCATGACTTTTTACATATAGACAAGGAGAGAACTTCTCTTTTCTATATGTTACCAAAAATACACAAACGAAGGGACAACCCCCCAGGCAGACCCATTGTGTCAGGCAATGGCTGCCCGACAGAAAGGATATCACAACTGGTAGACTTTTTCCTTCAACCGACGGTTAAGGCACTACCTTCTTATGTGAGAGACACTACCGACTTTCTCTCCAAACTTATACATCTAGGAACTCTCCCAGACAATTGCCTCCTAGCAACGCTAGATGTAGCTAGCCTCTACACCAATATACCTAACGACCAAGGACTTTTAGCGGCAAAAGAAACCTTAGACCGCTTCCGACCAGTAAACGAGAAACCATCCACAGAGAACCTTATCATACTCCTAGAAAAAGTTCTTAAAATGAATAATTTCGATTTCGCGGGCCGCCATTTTCTACAAATAGGCGGCACCGCAATGGGTACTAAAGTAGCACCCTCTTTTGCTAATACATATATAGGTTGGTTCGAATCCACCCATGTATATACCTACCACACACAACCATTACTGTGGGTTAGATATATAGATGACATTTTCGTCATCTGGCAACATGGTAGAGAAGCGTTCTCCGCTTTCGAAACACACCTGAACCAGTGTGTTCCCTCCATTAAATTCGAGACTGACATCTCGGACCAAGAAGTCCACTTTTTGGACGTTACTGTCTCTCTAAACCAAGAGACTAACAGTATCACCACAAGTCTATACACCAAACCGACTGATGCTCATAACTATCTGAGCTTTCTCTCATGTCACCCACGGAATTGCAAATCTGGCATTCCGTACAGTCAGTTCCTACGGATACGTAGGATCTGCAGTGACACTGATGATTTTGTGCACCATGCCCGGGAGATGTCCAAACATTTCCTCAGGGCAAAATACCCCCCAGAAATCCTCCAGAAGGCCTTTAGCAAGGCTTTCCATCTGGACAGGGAAACGCTCCTGAATCCCAAGCAAAATAGTCAGGATCCTGACATGGACTTGGATGAAGTCTTCCTAATCACCACCTATCATCCAGGTGGGAGAATCTTAGGAGATATCGTCAAACGCAACTGGGACTTATTGGACAAATCGTCCAGCACCAGAGACGTGATTAATTGGAAAGTCACTCAAGGCTTTAGACGGCCTAAAGACATTAGGGATTTACTTGTTAGAGCACTGGTTAGGAATCCACTTGATGTCCGAACCATGCCTGACCTTAAAAGAAACTACAAAAGCCTACCCTGCACTAGACCTAACTGCAGGTACTGTATCAAATTGGACACCAGTGGATCCATCAAAAGTCCAATTACCGGTCGCAACTACAACACTATCCGGTGTTGTAGCTGCAAAACCAACAACATCATTTATTGCATTACGTGCCAAGTGTGTTTCAAACAATATATTGGACACACTAAACGCACTCTGAGCGAAAGGATGTGCGAACACTTTCGCTACATCACTCAGCACAACTCCACACACAGTGTCGGCCGACACTTTAACATGGAGCAACATGACGGTCTAGGGAACGTGAAATTACACGTTTTACAATTTGGCAAGAAAGATCCAGACTCAAAGGAGTCATTGGAGATTAGATTATCACTGGAGCGCCTATGGATCCATAGGCTTCGCTCCACCACCCCAATGGGACTCAATGTATTTGATTGAATACGGAGGGGCCCCCCTCACCTCACACCTGTTAATTTGTTTACCCCAGTTACTAAATATATATATATATATATATATATATATATATATATATATATATATATATATATATATACATATATATATATATATACTGTAGAACAGGCAAAGTTCGCGAGTGCGATTATTTCGCGAATACGCGAACTAGCATCGCACTCGCGATCTTATCGCACGCAATCAATTATGTGCGTAGTTACGTTGTTCACCACTGGAGGTGGTGGCGCGTCGGTCAGTGAATATCACTCCAAGACGGTTGAGGTTGAAATGAAGAAAAATACGTCCAATAACTTCACAAAGCTTTTATAATATGATACATTGATAACTTATGAATAAGTTACCAGTGTATCTTATCATAATTCGCATACTTATCTGTCCAATTTGTAGGATACCTGTGCCAAGTTATGGATTTTTTACGAGAAAACAAGATGGCTGCCGCCATTGTTCCATAGAAAGGGATACTCGGACGGCTGTTGAGATGGATACAATTGATCAATTATCAACATACATACAAGTGTATGTTGATAATTATCAGAATAATGTATTTGATATTTAAAGAAATAATGATATTTTTCCTGTCTCGGATTGAATTTTCGGCAATTTGCAGTTGACGAGTATATACGGCACATACCGCCATAGCGTGATTCTCACTCGTAGCCGATCCGAGGCTGAAACGAAGACAAATATATGCAATAACTTCACAAAATCATTATAATATGACATATTGGTAACTTATGAGTAAGTTACCAAGGTATCATATTATAAATCCCATATTTACCTGTCCGATTTTGTTGAAACTTCTGCCAAGTTATGGCCGCCGAATGTTTTCATTTCTTTAATTACTGTTTGGTTCAATAGATGGCGCTGTAAAACTCGTTCACTCGCGAAATAAAGTACACGCGAAAAACCGGCTATTCGCGAAATTTTTGTAGCGCGATATATACCTATTCTACAGTATATACATATGTATACATATATATATATATATATATATATATATATATATATATATGTACATACTGTAGTTTCGCTAGTATAAGACCCACCCGTATATAAGACGCAGGCCTTTAAAATGATGTATCTATAGACCTTAGCTTCATGTATAGTGCGCACCCCCTTTTTGGAAAGATTGTTGCAGATCGACTCCTCATGAGTAACGATAGAAAACAAGTAAAACGCAATTCCAAATGCGTAAAATGTGTCATCTGTGCTCATCACTATGTGTCAATACCCGATACCCATTGTCCTAGGCATGAAGTAGATTGTAATCAATGAATGCTAACGCAGGGTGGTACTGCAATTACAACTCATAAATACCGCGGCAAGCATAGATAACATGCCTGTTTGGATGAGTCAATGTAGAGTTGAATTCAGGTAGTCCACCGGATCAGGTAAATGTAATCTCCGTGTGGTATGGGGACTCAACGTATAACACCCTAGATTTCTAGCTTTGTAAATAAGACGCACCCTCGATTCGAGTGTAAAAAATCATGTAACAAAGTGTGTCTTATACACGCGAAACTATGGTTGTCTACGATCGTACATATGGCCTCCAAACACGGAAACGCGTCTGGAGGCCTGTGCACAGTTTCGGCCGTTTTTTAAACTAAATACGGATGTTTTGGACTACGGGGGACGAGGACATGATAGTACATCGGAAAAGTGTCGAAAAATGGAACAAATATGAACGGATCGTAATATTAACGAATTTGACCCACTTGCTAAAGTCGCCAATTATAGTTTCACGTTAATATTTCGAACTTCACAGCATGTCTGGCCATCAGGGTAGTTATAGAATAATTCAGTTAAGGTAATGTGACCAATTAATCTAGGGAAGTGTGATAAGACGTTACCAGACTAGACCAGACAACCGGAGAATTGCAAAAACGGATCTGTAGAGCAATTTAATTGAAAACCTTTAATATAAAATCTTTAAGGCAGTAAGAAATGAAGAAAAAAAAATAATTAAAAGTCACATCCAATACTGTAGAACAGGCAAAGTTCGCCAGTACAATTATTTCGCGAATACGCCAACTAGCATCGCCCTCGCAATCTTATCGCACGCGATCTATTGGATGCTTAGTTACGCTATCCACCACTGGAGGTGATGGCGCGTCGGTCGGTGAATTTCACCCCTGAACGGTTGTGGCTGAAACGAAGAAAAATATGTACAATAACTTTACAAAACCATTATGATATGATACATTGGTAACTTATGAATAAGTTACCAAAGTATCACATCATTATTAGCATACTTACCTGTGCGATTTTGGGTATACCTCTGCCAAGTTATGGATTTCTTACGTGAGAAGCAAGATGGCCACCGTCATCGCACAATAGACGCTATCACGAAGGGAAGACGGCAGTTGCGATGTTTAATTGATCAATCATCAACATACATATATGTGTATGTTGATAATTATCAGAATAAGATATATATTTTAAAAATAACGAAATTTGTATTTGCCGTGAATTGAATGTTTGCCAATTCACGGCAAGGATGAATATGCAGTTGGCGAGTATATACGACTATAGTGTGAAATTCACCCCTAGCCGGTCCGAGGGTGAATCGAAGAGAACTGCATGCAATAACTTTACAATTTCAGTATTATATAATACATTTGGTAACTTATGAAGAAGTCACTAAGGTATCATATTATAATTCACATATTTACTTTACCTATATTGGGGGAACTAATTGTGCCAAGTTATGGCCGTAAGATGGCCACTAAATCTTTCACATTTTTTGATTACTGTTAGGTTCAACAGATGGCGCTGTAGAACTCGCTCCCTTGCGAAATAAAGTACACGCGAAAAAAAACGAAAAATCGGCTTTTCGCGAAATTTTTGTAGCGCGATACATACCTATTATACAGTATTCCTATCTAAATTTCAATTCCAGACAAAACTTCTAAACATTTTCAAATGCTTATTTTGCAAAACAAAACAAAACAGTTGGGAACTCTAACAAGCAAAATATGAATGTGAATAAAACTAAACATATATGGGATGATTTGATAGTCTACAAAATCACAGATACCTTAAGACAAGGAGATAATATCACTTAGCCTATTCATACTTTGAGTTCTCATTGAAAGGAAAAGTCTGACCTATCAGATTTAAGAATACATTTATGGCATCAAGGACAAATTCAAAAACATATTTGAAGGAGAATTGAAAGTTGAGTTCTGATACATATTTCTCCATGTTTTCTGAAATATGTGTGGCTACAGGCATGAATAGGCTAATGATACTAATTGAACTAAGCAACTTCAGAGACTAAAGGGTACCAGTAACATATGGGAGAGAATGAATAGGCACAGTTTGCACCTAACTTCAAAACTGGGAGAAATATAGGAAGTTTTAGTATCTTATTACTAGTGTATTGTTGAGTCAAGGGGAATTCAGATAGACTAGATAGATTTATTTGAAATTCAATTTTTAGTGATCTTTTCATATTGGTTGGATTTGCCATATTTAAGCCTGTAAAAGAATCCACAGGAATATTATTCCACCAATCTTCATTGGTATTGTGTAGAACTATTTGAATATATTATACAAGTGTCCTTTCTAACCTTCCTTGGATAGGCCTGTAAGAGGGAGCAGAAGAAAAGCACATTAGTTCAGGCAGGAAAATGCATTAAAATGTATTGGGAAGCAAAAAAAACACAAAAAAAACGAAAAAACAAATGCAATCAATTAAAGCATTTAACTTCTAATGATGCCTCATTGCTCAAGATTCAATTTAACTTTATTTTGATACATTTAATGGCATTCCATGCATATAATGAAGAGATTGACTTACAACGTTAATATGTAACAAAAGCTCCACTGAGTTGACAAAGGTCAGACTCCATACAGAATGCAAACTTTCTGAAATATAGACCCAAGTAGGAATCAGGTAGTGAGAGATCATGAATAGTTCATCTAACCAACTCAATATTCCATTCAAGGTAAGCAAGGTTAGATGAATTTCAAGTAAAATATTAAGACAGGCCCCTCTAATAATAGGGAAATATTAAAGGTGGAATATTAAAAATAAAGCATTTAACAAATTAAAGTGAAAAGATAGAGACAAACTGAGTTGAGGTGCTAAAGGTTTTATGGGATGAATACAAATCAACTTTTCAGAGTTGAAGGATTTATCATAATCACACCTATGCAGGTATATACTAAAACATACAAGCTCAAGGAATTAGATAAAATATACAATATCTTAGATGTGCCCATGCTACAGATCTGTTAACCCATTTATGCCTGAGTGTTAATCCTTCTGGTTCGATGCTATTATGAAAATATCTAGGAATGAAACATGCACTCACTCAATATTTGGGGAGTTGCTGCCGAGGTCTGATCAGCATTTCTAATTGAATTTGTTAATAAGCTTTTTCAGAGGGCTATCCTGAAAATTGGCACGAACTTTTTGGTGGGAATGGGGGTTGCTACAGGCAGGAACAGGTTACTATTAGGCTCAAAATATTTTGCCCCCAAATTTGACGTTCTATATCACCCACATATCAAGAGGGAGAGCAGGGTCTGGTTGAGTATTTAAATCAAGCAGGAGGAAGGATACATTTCTACCAGTACAACAAACACAAAGGTAAGAGCAATAAGATGAAATATGATAGTTTGGGGCCACTTTATAGTACCTTTCTGAGCATCAAGCAAAGGACTCTCAGCTGCATCCAATGGGTCTAATATCCATGCAAGCGCAAATACATAGACAAATAGTAACCCAATTATAATACATGTCACACAGTAATATCTTCACTATCTAATCATATAAAAAAAAGAAAAAAAGAAAAACAAAGACATCAAAAAATGAAAAAAACCACAAAAAAACACATGTACAAATATAGTTATACAGAGACCAAACAAAGCCAAGGCAATATAGCACGAGAGCTGCAAATATCTTAATAGAAGATGAAACAAGATGGACGCTGATAGCGTCAAAGGTAGATTTCAAGAAATATTAATAATAGATATTCCTACCTTCTTTGTGTTGTATTGCAGGTCAGGCTGTTCAGATATTGATGACTTTGATGAGGTTGTGGTCTGAGTTCTTAAACTATCTATAAACAATGGCCTGTTGAATGAGTACCCATGTGCCATGATTGAATTCATATATATAGTATTTAACTACTCTCAAAAGAGTACCCATGTGCCAGGCTTTCAGTCACATTCCAGTCTATAAACACTGTCATGTTGTATTTCTTAACTACTCACATGAGTACCCATGTGCCAGGGCTTCAGTTGCATTTCATTTTTATAATCAAATTGTAACAGCAAATTAAGGTACCAGCAGCATAAATGTTGATATTTTTTAAACTATCTATAACACTGTCATGTAGTAGTTAAGTACTCTCAAATGAGTACCCATGTGCCAGGGTTCCATTCATATTTCAGTTTTTGGCATTTTGTAACAGCCAAATTAGCCACTTTTAACATAGGGGTCAACAAAAAGATTTTCAAAAACCATCTAAACACTGACTGTCATGTTGGTAATCATTGGATAAGACTTGTTAAATACTCAAAAATGAGTATCCATGTGCCAGGGTTTCAGTCACATTTCAGTTTTTTTACTCAATTTGTATCAGGCAAATTAGCCACCAGCAGCATAAAAGTTAATGGAAAGATGAATGAAAACCAACTCTAAACACTGTCATATGGTATTTGTTAAGTACTCTCACATGAGTACCCATGTGCCAGGGCTTCAGTGGCATTTCATTTTTATAATAAAATTGTGTCTATCACCCAATGCAAATACCTCCCATGCATCCCCCCTTTACCCTGCAATACATCGCCACCGGTCGCCTGCCTCCCAGGCCCTATTTAAATGTCATCCTTTGTGGATAGATGGCACTGCAATATACTAAGAAATCAGATGAAACACTTATCTCCTTCATATGGCAGTTGTGTGAACTAAATGGCCAACAATAGGCCATAGGTCCCCATCTAATATAGCTGCAGGCTTCTATATATAATGAAGTAAAATCATAATAGAGCCTTGTAGCTAGGCTACGCCACCAGTTGATCAATGCCCAAATGATGGACCTTCCAACTGTATTATGGTCTCTACTAATCTATACCAACTGCTCTTAAAGGAGAGCACAGCCTATAAAAGGAAACAAACTCGAAACAAAAAAACAACCCACCAAACTGTAAATAACCACAAATTAGGCAACAAAAATAAAAAAACAAAACCACCACAACAAAAGATAAAAATCAACAAAAAAAAACACGAACAACAAAGGGTAAACATAATAAACAAAAATAAAAATTAGGACTACACCGAGATTCGAACCCCTACCTAAACTTCCATTGCAAGGTGCCTCCAGGCTCTCACCACTACGCCACGCCCTTGACAGACATAACATGGCAAAAATAAATGTATTTAAATCAAGACCTCGAAAACTCGAACAAAAAAATATATAATTTAGGATGTAGTGCGTTAACTAAAGTGCTCTGGTCATGAAAGGGTAAATATAAGAACCCTAAATATATTTTTGGCGGTAATAGGTTAACTAATTTAGGCGGTAAGGGGTTAACTAAAGTGCTCTGGTCATGAATGGGTAAATATAAAAACCCTAAACATAATTTAGGCGGTAAGGGGATAACTATAGTGCTCTGGTCATGAATGGGTTCATATAAAATCCCTAAACATAATTTAGGCGGTAAGGGGTTAATTAAAGTGCTCTGGTCATGAATGGGTTAATATAAAAACCTTTAACATATTTTAGGCGGTAAGCGGTTAACTAAAGTGCTCTGGTCATGAATGGGTTAATATAAAATCCCTAAACATATTTTAGGTGGTAAGGGGTTAACTAAAGTGCTCTGGTCATGAATGGGTTATAATAAAATCCCTAAACATTTTAGGCGGTAAGGGGTTAACTAAAGTGCTCTGGTCATGAATGGGTAAATATAAAAACCCTAAACATAGTTTAGGCGGTAAGGGGTTAACTAAAGTGCCCTGGTCATGAATGGGTTAATATAAAAACCCTAAACATAATTTAGGCGGTAAGGGGTTAATTAAAGTGCTCTGGTCATGAATGGGTTAATATAAAATCCCTAAACATAATTTAGGCGGTAAGGGGTTAACTAAAGTGCTCTTGTCATGAATGGGTTAATATAAAAACCCTAATAATATTTTAGGCGGTAAGGGGTTAATTAAAGTGCTCTGGTCATGAATGGGTCAATATAAAATCCCTAAACATAATTTAGGCGGTAAGGGGTTAATTAAAGTGCTCTGGTTATGAATGGGTTAACATGAATAGGCAGCTGGGAACCAGCTCCCTGTGGTGCAGGGATCAGACAGGGGTCAACCACAACTGACAAATCAGTAAGCCCCCCACAGCTACAACACATCAAAGAAGACACCACAAACCACAAACCACAGACTCCAAAGAGCTAACGTCTAGAGAAAACCGCAAGCCTTATCAATCTGAAGAGTAGATTTCAGTAGTAACTGAAATCTCCTAAAAAGAATGAGTTAGTTGGTTCATAGATAAATGGCTTAATGTTTTGTTTGCAATATGATCAAGTTAATGTCCACTTCAGTAAGGGCCCCTCTCCTATTCATCTTTACAAGCAGTTCATGATAAGAAATCTTAAAGGTATTTGTAGAGAAACCAAGTATATTGTGAAACTATTTTCAAAACCTCACCTTCTTCTTCATCTTCCTCCTCCTCTTCCTCCTCTTCTACCTTGGTAGTCTGAAATAAATTCAATCAATAAATCAATGCAGTTAACAAACAATCGATTTAGGATCTGCATTGAAGAACTCCTTATTAAAGCAGCCTATGAAGTAGTGGGCCTGATCCCTACTAAGAAAAAAACATTGTTTTGATAAGAACATGCATACTTGTTATTCATTGTAAAAGAAACGTAAAAACAGATTTCAGCATTGATAAATGTGACACCCAAGTAAAGTAGACTCTCTGGAGTCTGGTCCCTAAAAATATACATTAGAGGTCTGTAGTTATCTTAGAGCTAATGCCTCCTCAACATATTTGCAGACCATAAATGTATTTGCTGTTGATGAAATGGATTGTCAGTCTTTACCTGCATATACAAAGTTGCTTTAACTGCATTAATTAAAAGCTACGGACTATAGAGATTTAACTGTAAAATATCAAAGAATTGAATAATTTCCCATGTTAACTAACATGAAATGAGAAGTACATGTATTACCAACAGTCAAAAACTATCTTTCTACATATTTCAGTCCTCTAATGACAATAACAATAAGTCATGAATATCTACCAAGTTTGTTGGATTAAGCTTAACAACAGTATGTTATCCCTCCCTAAGGGCAGACATACTTCAACCATACTTAGTATTCTTTTCACATCTTGGGGGTTCATTCAGATAGTCAAAAGTGAAAAATAAAAAAGTTCTGTGATATGGAAAAAATGTGCATGAAATGATAAACCCATGTATAGTCCTTTACCATCCAAGTAAAATGAAAATGTCTCTCATAAATGCATGCTTACACGAATAATTGCAGATGTTTGCTGTAATAATAATTGGATAAGAAAATACATATCAAGACATTGGAAACTGCAATTAACAGTCCTTAGATTTCATTCCCAAAAAGGAGTCTATCCCAAACTGCAAATGATAATCATATACAACTTATGAAATGTTTCAAATCAAAGAAATCAATAAAATTTGTCTTCAAATGAATGCTGTCTGGAGGGGATACTAGCCTCTAACTGAGGCTGTTCTGTTCACTAATATGCAAATCAATTCTAATGGGTAAAGCTGTAAACATTTGTTCAATAAACGCCTTACCAGTCTATATCCTATTTCTGTTGATTCAAAGAGCTGTCAGGATATTTTCTGTAGTCTTGAGGTCAACGTAGTATATGTTTGATTAATGCAAGTAGATTTTCAGTCCTTCATGGGCCATAGGCTTCAGTTTCTGATTCATTAACCTATATACATCCAGATTGAACACACGTCATAAGGAAACATCTAGATAACAAAGCAATATTTTGAGAAATATTTGGTTGAAAGTTGTTGGTACTGCAAAGATAACATTTGCTCTTCAATAGTACTGATGCAGATTGGTTAATGTACCCTTTTTTCAACCCAAAAACAATAAATAATCTCCATGAGCAAATGTAAAAAAAGAGATGAAGATGGGGAATTGAGAACATTTGAGCTATTCCTTTAAATTGTTCCTTTATTTGTTCTGAAAAATCTGATTGTATAATTGTGGTGTAGTTGTTACCTGCATCGTACAGAGTGTATAGTAGACGCCATCCTGTTCCATCAGTTCACTGTGAGTTCCTTGCTCAGCCACCTTGCCATCCTTCACACCAGCAATAACATCAGCCGTCTTGATGGTAGACAGTCTGTGAGCAATAACAATAGTTGTCCTGCCCAAGCGAGCCTGTAATACAAATTTATGCCATACTTATACATCTTACGATATGGCCACTCCTGTTCTTAGATACACTATGTTCAAATACAATAGTCATCTTGCATAGGCAAACTTGTATATCCCAATATCTAATTACATGGGCAATCTTGAGGGTAGACAGTCATTGTGCAATACGAAACATTGGTAAAAGTTCTCTCTGAAGTGTAAAAATTAAGAAGCGTGTTGCGCACCTTGTCCAGGGCGGCCTGCACAGTGGCCTCACTCTCAGTATCCAGGGCGGAGGTTGCCTCGTCCAGGAGCAGGATCTTAGGATCTCGGACGAGAGCTCTGGCAATGGCAATTCTTTGTTTCTGACCACCACTCAGCTGTGCCCCGCGATCTCCCACCAGTGTTTCATATTTCTGAAAACAAAGTAAATAATAATAACACATACATCAACCATCTAACAGTCAGAGTTTCTCTTGAAAAGGTTTGTCCGGATCCTAAGATGCTAATGAAAAAAGGTTTGATTCACAACTATGAATTCAAGAGATACTAGCAGGCCCCCGTGCACAGCACGGGTTTGGATTCTAAGTCATACTCAATGATGCGCAGGAAGGTCTGAGGCTGAGAATAAGAAAAAAACACAATCAAACTACCTTAACCACTCAACACATAAGAACACTTACTGAACCATTGGCGTCACTCTTGTTTTTTTAGTTTCTAATTTTCAGTCATCACCGGGTTATTATAAATTAGCCTAAAATGCATCAATCAAAACAATTTTGGGCCACCTTCCAGCAACTCCTATGCACAGTACAGGTTTTGGTTTTAAGCAATATTGAATTATGTGCAGGGAGTTAAGACCAGTTTGACGCCATAAGCATCGCCATAAGAGATTTTAAATGAATAAAGAAAAAATGACCAGCAAATACTTTAAAAAGAAACAGAAGTCTTAGTCAAATATAAAATGAACTCCCCCACCAGCAGATCTCGCCACCTGACCTGGGCCCCAGGGTATGGGTCATAACAGGGGATCCACTAATATACCCTGCTTGCAGCCAATAGGTATACTATAATTTTGCTAGTGCAACATTGATTACATTGCAGACATGTTGGTCACACTGGGCAACATCCCTGCCAGGGTATGTGAGAAAGTTGCCAGTGACTTGGGGTTGGCGGTGGTCTTCGCTGGGTACTACGGTTTGATCAACCACTAACAACTGGCTAGTCACAACTTAGCTGCATTATTGCACAAAAAGTGACGATAATCAAAACTCTGTGTGCTGTATGATAATTGGCCCCTCACTGCATCTCCCTGGAACCAGCACCTGCCCCTCTTGTAGCAATGCAGCATTCATTAGACTGCATATATATTAAACACACTGGGCAACACACTGTGTCCACTGGGCCTTAAATGATTGTACGCTGACTGCTCGCTGTCTCACACAACAGTCAGGGTTCGAATCCCGGCCAGGGCATATGAGATGTGGTTTTTTGATAGGCCTGAAATTCATATGTGATTGTGCATGTAGGATAATTGGTAGCTAATACTTGGCACCTCGCTGCATCTCGGTACCACATGTAAAGGTCAAGAAACATTTGCTTTTGCGAGAGGGGGGGGATTCAGAAGTCCAGAAAGTAATGTCCACTGGTGTGGTTACTTGGGGACTGTGCACTTAATCGGACGTATATGGTAAATAACAACATTACCGTATTCATCTGATTAAGCGCACAGACCCCCTTTTCTGAAAAATGTTGGAAGCGTAAATACACAAATTCAGAATCAATACCCTCTTTTGCACCTTGGGCACAAATCATTTCACATTCAAATACAGGTTAGTAGCGGTCTTCGATAGGGATAACCTGATGGAATGGACCCTCCATAGGGGATCCATGCCATCAGGCTACCCCCACTGGGATGTCATATGAGTATGCAATCAACTGGAAACAATACAGGAGAATGCATATAAAAAAATAACTTAAAAGAGGATGCAAAAAGAGAAAAAGGATACAGGAGAAAGAATGCAAGAGTAAAGAAATTGAAAAATATGAATATTAGCAAGAATAGAAAATCAGTAGATCAGAAAGAGTGGAAGAACAGAAAGCAGTCAGGCTCAGCATTGTAGTGTTGTAATTAATCAAAATACTATTCCAAGTACCTAATGAACATGAGAATGCACTGGATGCAGAGATAGGGGTGGGGATTAAAAAAAGATAATAAAGAATTCACAAACTTATAGAGAGATAGGATGTCAAAAAAGAAAAAAAAATACAGTGCAATACTACTTTAAGGGCGTTGTCGGCTGTCCTCGATTGGCCCTCAAGTATGGATATCAAAACAAAAAATTACACATTAGTAGTGATCGCTGGCCACAAATCTTGACCAAGCAACTTTCTATTGATACACGGTCTAGAGAACAAAAAGTGGGGCCGTCTCTTGATAATATCTATTTCTGGATCCCAAACAACCTGGCTTTCCACTTTTACCAAGCAGATTCCATGAGCTAGATCATTTTGACCAATATTTTCATATCATTGTTTGGCATTCAGTTAGCCAAGCCAATTTGATAGAACTCATGTATAAATTCCCCCAACCCCTGCCCCCACCATTCAAGATATTGTGACACCACATAAATGATGAGAGAGAGAGAGGGAGAGGGGGGGAACATAGGAGATAGAGGGCGTGACTATTTTTTTTTTTTTAAAGCGAGAGAAGATCCGCATAATGGGCAGGGCTCAACAGTACCACACCAACCCACTGAACCCAGGTAGTCAGGCAGGGCAAGTTGGAACCACAATCAGATAGTCCTGCCAGGCTTTCAGGTTGCCAAGCCAATTTGATAGAAATTATCTTGTTTAACCTTGACATAGAGACAATAAAATTATCTTTATTCTTTGAACTTAAGGTTCAATATTATTTCTATATAAATACCAAAGTTATAGGGATTTAGATCGGCCGCTGAGCATTGTTGCAGATTTATAGCAGAGACGTAGGTGTTTTTTGCCAAAGCTGAGGCCGCCAAGGCCGATGCTTTGCAACAAACACCCTCGGCGAGGCTATGAATCTGCACCAATGCTCAGTGTCAGGTCTTCATAGTTATTATAGCGGGTTGAGTGATAAAAATTTATCTTACAACTCTGTGGAATTGAAATAAATCATGTTTTGTAATGGTTGCAGAGCTTGGATTTGGTCCCGGCTCACTGAGCTGTGAACCGGGACTACTTTGAAGCCACAGAAACAGCTTCTCACTGAACACAGTGTGTTTTTTTCCAAGCCCAGGTATTCTCATAGCAGCGCACTATAATACAGAATATGTCAGATATGAACCCCCTCTAGGTTGATACAATCATATGCTAGGTAAGTAGTAAATACCCGACCCCCCTAAAGGAATAAGTAATTTCTAAGAGGAAATTTAGAGAATTACAATTTAAAAAGTCCAGGCCACATAGTCAATGCATGTAATCAGTAATATAGGAAGGGAGGAAGCAAATGAAACTCAAAATAAAAATAGGCTCAGAAGGGAAAAAGAATCATAGAGAGAGAAAGCAAATTATACAGAGCAAGAGATAAAGACAGAAAGCATGAGTAATAATAAAAGCAGATACTAAGGATCGGAAAAGGGAATTTAAAAAGAAATAGAAAAGAGAGGATGCACAAAGAAATAAAAAGAACATGAGAGAGGTCATGATGCAGAAATACAATATACAAAATGAAATACAGGAGTAAAAACCAAAGTACACAAACTAACAAACACAAACTGAAGAGTAACAATTAAATGACAAAACAGGATGCCAAGGAATGAAAACAACTATAGATCAAGGAGAAACAGACTGACAGGCAGGGATTGCTAACAATAATAGAAATGATTAGAATAAGGGATGCAAAAAAATCATGACAGAGAACTAAATAAAGACAAATTAGAGAGCGACTTCAAAAACTAAAAAAGCAAAGTACCAAAAAATAAATTACCATCATCAATCATACCTATAACTTGAATGCTATAGCATTTAATTTGTGTGGATTGCTACGGTGCTGAACTTAACTTAAAACTCAATCTTTTCTTGGGTCAAGATCTTCGAAGTCAGGCAAAAAACGAAAAGTAAAAGAAAAGAAATACAGAGGAAAGAATGCAGTATAAACAACAACAAAAATGACAGGGAAAAGCAAAAGAATCAAGTAGAACTCACTGATTGCTGTCAATAGCGTTATTCACGTATTATCGCTCACTCAATCGTAATCGGCCAAAATAGTTTGGGACAACTGATCAACATAAATATACAATAAAAGGAAACTCAATAATAGAAAATAAACATACCAATTGTTTAGTAGCCTGTATTCACCTCGCACGTAGATAGATTCGCGTAAACCACCACGCTGCTACATGACACATGTTATACTCTGGTGCCGAGTTCATTCACTCAAACCAGCTGACTCAAACACTGACAGACGACGCCTGTATACTCAACTCCATAAGACGATACTTATATACCATTTAGACTTACATGCATATAGTAGATACATGTAAGTCTAAATGTTCTACAGATCAAGAGCATAAAATACCAAGGACATAGTGGGATGGTACCTCCTCTCACGCCGCCACAATTTGTGAGAGTTTCCAAATTCCAAATGTAGATGGCGTGCATCGGAACTCTCCTTAGTCTTGCCGAAATGACGTCACCAATTGCCCACTCGAGGGGCTTAAAATCACATTTTCTAAGATAAAACGGCTAGCAAACACAATTTTGAAAAAATAAATAGTTTCGCACCATCTACACACCCCTGACAAAAGATCCACAGGGGCAGTTCAACTCCGCATCGCGTGTGTGCCTCGGACTCGACAATTTAAAATTTCAAAACTGTGTATTAAGATATAAGATATGAGGGGGAGTTGTTTTTACATTTTACCTTCAAATTTTTTTCAATAATTTGCTTTTGTCTGAGTGATATGCCAAAATAACCTGGCTTTCAGGGGATTAGTGAGGAGACTTTTCAGGTAAACTGTCAAGGCCTGAGGTTATATCAAATGTAATTGTTAAGTTTGTCTACACTGCTGGGGTTTAAAAATGCAATGCTTCCGTCCGAATGTTACAAACATCATACACAAAATAATTCTTTGAAGGATGATTGACAATGAACAATCCATATCATTGGTTGGGAAAAGTTTTTTTTATTGTCCTAAGGTTTCAGCTACTACTTTCCAGCCCTCAAATCTCATTACTATTACCCTGCTGCTACAACTGCAAGGATGAAGTAGAACTTTATACACAGACCCAAATTGTATACCAAAAAAGCAGACTGTACGGTAAAGTTATGACACTTGCATGTACCGTCTATGACATTTCCCCTAGCAGAAAAGGCATGTAAATGCTCACAAGGCAATGAGATGGATTTTGTGGAGTTTTACCTCTGGAAGCTGTGATATGAAGTCATGGGCATTGGCTTCCTTGGCTGCTGATTCTATGTCACCTTGCGATATTCCATCACGCCCATAGCGGATGTTCTCAGCGATAGTAGTGGCAAACAATATAGGCTCTTGACTAACCACTCCTATGTGCTGACGAAGCCACTTGAGATTCAAATCCCTGATGTCTACACCATCAAGCAGCACCTGAAAACACACACAGGAGGAAATAAATGAATGTGTGTGTGATTGTGTGCGAGTGTACATAAATATACATACAAACACCCCCCCCCCCCAGACACACACACACATATATATATATATATATATATACTGTATACCGTGTTAATATTGCGGCAGTTTAATAAATGCGTACTTTGCGCACCCATGGAGTCCGCATTTATTAAACTGCGCACCAGTATTTGGATATTGGATCCCTATTCTTTGATCATTCAACACATCGGTACGATAGCTTGTCATTCAACACAGTTCGTTGCTGGTGACGAAATAAAGACTGCACTTGCCTAATACCGCAGCATCTGGCATCCCAAAAGGGCTGGCCGGCTTGACACCACCCTGCCCAAAAGCCTGGTAGGTTGTATACCCTTGGCTACCTCACACAACTTGATCTGGAGGTTATCAATGCGCAATGATTAAACTGCGCATCAAAGGCAGTTATCTGCTGGGCGCATTATTTTATATGCGTAATAATAACACGGTATACAGTATATATATATATATATATATATATATATATATATATATATATATATATATATATATATATATATATATATATATATATATATATATATATAAATATATATATATATATATATATGTGTGTGTGTGTGTATGTGTGAGTGTGCATGTGTAAATATATTAGTTGTCATTGGTAGCCAACAAATTGATGAAAAGCAAAGTAGTTCATTTCAATTATTTAACTGAATGTGGTCTTGTATCAATAAACACTGGTGGCCCCTGGTGAACACATCATTCTTAACCACAGTATGTATATGTATGTATGTGTATATATATATATATATATATATATATATATATATATATATATATATATATATATATATATATATATATGTATATATATATATATATATATATATATATATATATATATATATATATATATATATATATATATATATACATATATATATATATATATATATACTAGAGAAGTACCCGTCATGCGGACGGACACCATGAAATGTCTTATAATGGCAAACATATCAGAGCTCCCAGATATCCCTGACACCACACATCTAGGGTCCCCTAACCTATGTATCTATAATTCAAGAAGAGACAGATATACCATCGACAAATAAGATCCAGTGAAATAACCCAATGCAAGAGGTTGTGAGATAGGTGCTTATATTAACTGTTCAGGAGGGAAATCGCGCTGTTTTGCATGGGGCGCCCGCAGTTACAAAAATAGGGCTTGTTGTAGTGTGGTTGTGGGGATCCGTGCGCCGAAACTGATGGCCGGCGCACGGATCCAAGGCCCAAATACAGGGCATCACTGGTTGCACACTCCATAATTGTGGAAGTAAACTGTTTGAAATCACTTTGTATGTCTCACATTCTTTTACACCACCCACCCCAGCACTAATTGTAATCATTTACATGTATAAACTGGTTTACTTCCTAAACAATATCTAATATAAGAATACTAGTCTTTTAACCATTTTAATTTCCATGAAACTCTACAAAGAAAATCCTACTTCATAAATTTCAACCATCTGAGATTCAAAAGCTAATAGAGTGACATGTAATTTCCTTGATGTTCCAGCTAAGAGCATTGCGTAGATAGTTCAGACAAATTTTAGAAACATTTTAAATGAGCAATTCTGATTTTTTTTCATTAAAGTAGCACATGGGGTTCAAACCAGGAATTCAAGAAACACCATCTTAACCCTACTCCTGAGCAGGTAGAAAATATCATAACCAAGCGTCCTTAGTCAACCCATATTCTATGTCATTTCATAATTTACAACTTTTCACTCAAATGACATTATCTCACTACTTGCACAGGTGCATTTAACTAGCTTACAATGGTTCTCATCACCATAACTTAAGTAAATTATCATATTAAGTAAATTACCTTGATTCAGTTTGATATACTGGCTAGATTTACATTTAATACATCTGACACAACTTAAAAGAGAGCCAAATCTGATTAGATAAATTAGCCATCCGCGCCAATAGAATAAATCTTTTCTAAGGATAAATTCTGATTTAATACATTACTACAAGTTAATGTTCCTATTCCATACTTAAAAACCCTTATAAATCCGTGAAAGGCAGTCAGTAGCGTGTCATGACTGCACGATTCCTGGATAAAGTACATGCAATAACGAGACGAGTGTACAGGCTTGGTACAGTATTTGAATTTGGCGCCAATACTACACGGTCGATGACGTCACCAATCAGGTTAGCGTGAGTTGCCGGCTTCAAAAATTGTCGTGGCAATAGACATTCCTATGGGACACCTGCTCAGGTCTAAATGATTAGGTGTGATTCAATAGATGCCAATGTTTTACTATACTCCCCCCACATGTGCTTGAAGGTCGGACATATTTGTGCCACTATATTTTGTCTCGCATGCACTACTTTTGTACGCTGTGAGGACTGGCTGCCGTTCGCAGCATATGGTGTGTAGGAATTTGAAGGAAAGAGTGCGCGGAAGAACAGGCGCGCCTGACACGGACATGGGAACCTTTCCATTGAAAAAAACTGCAAGCCCTGCTAATCTAATACTACATGTAAAAAATGTGTGTTTTCTGGTATCCGCTTTCTTTCAGGGCAGATATAGTTAGCCATGTGACCTGGCTAGAAATGATGCCGTTTTTCCAACTAGTCTGACCCATTTGCTGAGGATGCCAGTTTCAGAGTTTGCAAATAAGGGAATGGCTTGCAGCCGTATTTAAAGGCACTAAGCGTCAAGGATTATTATACCGGGTGAAATAAAGAATATAGGCCAGTGTATGTTCATGATATCACTGATATATCTAATTATAATCATTTCTACTCACAATTATTTTTAAAGTGAAAATATGGCATAACGTATGTCATTTGTACATCTATCTGCCTGTCTGTCTGTCCGACTGTCACCCTCCCCCTCTCTCTCTCATTGTATCTCTCTCCTGTTGTATCTCTCACTGTGTCTTTCTCTCCCTCCCCCTCTCTCCTTGTATCTCTCTGTGTATATCTCCCTCTCTTTCTAGTTGTTGTATCTCTCCTCCCCTCTTTCTCTCTTCCTCCCCTCTCTCGCTCGTTGTATCTCTCTATCTCTCGTATCTGTCTCTCTGGATATCGCTCCCTCTCCTCTCTCTCTCGTGTCGTATCTCTCTCTCTGGATCTCTCTCTCTCTCTCTTGTTGTATCTCGCTCCCCCCCCCCCTCTCTCTCTCTCTCTCTCTCTCTCTCTCGTCACACCTGAAATAAGTAACTATCTTAGCAATCACGTTCCTTAGTCCTTCTACAGTATACGCACTGAGCTCTTGCTATTTTGAGTCTCAGATGCGACATCCCAGAGTGGCTGAAAGATTACAAATCATTATCTTTTTAACATTGATACTTGCTTTCAATCTATAGAGTTTGTTATTTTTTTATTGAAATACCTACATAAAAAGGGTTTATAACTTTTAAACAGCTGCAATTTAGATTTTTTTTTATTAAAGTGACCTTTCATCTTCTTTAAACTGAAAAAGTGCAATGGTTGATACAAAATACATAGTTTTAAATTACATGTGAACCCACCATATATTGAGGGGATATCACCTCATTATATCACCATCTCCAATGAAATCTAAGTTATCCATCTATCCTCGAATATTCTGTTTTTATCTCATTCTCCCAAGATTCTCCTCTTGACTCTCATTCAAACTCTGTCCTGTTTGTTCCACTTAGCCTTATGTCCTCGTTGCGTCCGACTCGACCCACTCGCAAATAAAACCGCAGGTTTGGACATGCACCACCTGCTGTTTTTGTTTTATACTTATGCTTCTAGACCTTATATTCTGCTTGCGTCGGTTAGGGCCACATTTTTCTCAGCTATTTTGGGGTGGCTATCCCCTAACCTACATTTCAACCTGATCAGGTGCACATGCTCTCCTCACCGGACCTCCCGCACAGCTATACGGTTCTAAAAATCATCATCAAAAGCACCTTTTTGTTTAACTTTTTGAAATTTGTTTACGTTAAGTACCTTGTAGACACACTCATCCACCAAACGACATATTCAGAATTAGGGAAACAGGTGTGGCAACAGAGATTACCCGTTGCAAAAGATAAGGGCTACTGTCTTATAATATACTAGAAAAGTACCCGTCCTGCGGACGGAAACCATGAAATGTCTTATAATGGCAAACATATCAGAGCACCCAGATATCCCTGACACCACACATTTAGGGTCACCTAACCTATGTATCAATAATTCAAGAAGAAACACATATACCATCGACAAATAAAATCAAGGTTTATTATACCGGCTGTAATAAAGAATATAGGCCAGTGTATGTTCATGATATCACTGATATATCTTATTATAATCATTTCTACTTAAAACTATTTCAAAAGTGAAAGTATGGCTTAACGTATGTCATTTGTACATCTATCTGTCAGTCTGTCTGTCCGACTGTCCCCCTCTTTCTCTCTCTCCCCCTCTCTCTATCTTTGTATCTCTCTCTCCCTCCCCCTCTCTCTCATGTTGTATCCGTCTCCGTTATCTCTCTCCCTCCCTCTCTCTCTCTCTTGTTGTATCTCTCTCCCCCTCTCTCTCTCGCTCGTTGTATCTCTCTCCCTCCCCCTCTCTCTCTCTCTCTTGTTGTATCTCTCTCCCTCCCCCTCTCTCTCTCTGTATCTCTCTCTCCCTACCCTCTCTCTCGTTGTATCTCTCTCTCCCTCCCTCTCTCTCTGCCGTTGTATCTCTCCCCCCCTCCTCTCTCTCTCGTCACACCTGAAATAAGTAACTATCTGATCACACACGTTCCTTAGTCCTTCTACAGTATATGCACTGAGCGCTTGCTAGTTTGAGTCTCAGGTGCGACCTCCCGGAGTGGCACACAGCGTTTTTACAGCAGAAGGGCTGATAGATGGTTACAAATTATTATCTATTCAACATTGATACTTATTTTCAGTCTACCTACATAAAAAGGGGTTTATAACTTTTTAACAGCTGCAATTAAGAATCTTTATATTAAACTGACCTTTCATTTTCTTTAAACTGAAAAAGTGCCATGGTTGATACAAAATACATAGTTTTAAATTACATGTAAACCCACCATATATTGAGGCGATATCACCTCATTATATCACCATCTTCAATGAAATCCAAGTTATCCATCTATCCCCGAATATCCTGTTTTTATCTCATTCTCCTAAGATTCTCCTCTTCCTTATCAATGGCGAAGAAAACAGTCAAAGTTAAACTGCCGTCTGCATGCCCTAGACGTCATTCAAACCCTGTCCTGTTTGTTCCACTTAAGCCTTATGTTCATGTTGCGTCGGGCTCGAGCCCCTCGCAAATAAAACCGCAGGCTTGGACATGCACCACCTGCAGTTTTTGTGTTATACTTATGCTTCTAGACCTTATATTCTGCTTGCGTCGTCGCAAGTAGAACATAAGGGATTTCTACTTTGGGACCCTGCACTGCGGCACATCAGTGGGTTATGTGGTAAGGGCCACATTGTTCTCAGCTATTTTGGGGTGGCTAGCCCCTAACCTTCATTTCAACCTGATCATGCTCTCCTCACCGGACCCCCCGGAGAGATGTACGGTTCTAAAAATCATCGTCAAAACTTTTTGGAATTTGTTTACGTTAAGAGCCATGTAGACACACTCGTCCACCAAACGACCCATTCAGAATTAGGGAAACAGGTGTGGCAACGGAGATTACCCGTTGCAAAGGATAGGGGCTACTGTCTTATAATATATATATATATATATATATATATATATATATATATATATATATATATATATCGTGGCAGATTGACCGTAGGGCCAGGAGCGTGGCCTGCCCCAGCCAAGTGTCTAGATGTAAACAGAGCGGCTAACACACCTGAGTAGGCCAGGCCGTCTCTGGTATTCCCGACTGTTCTAAGTTTAGCAGCGTTAGCTTTGAAACGAAACATTGTTGCGACGTAGCATAAGAAGTGTGTTGACGTTGATGTATCTCTTTAGGCGACGGTTACTTGATTTATTGGTTCCCTGATCCTTCCCAGACCAATATTACAGGGTCGGAGGGGAGGTAATTAAAAATGAAGTTGATTTTTTTTTTTTTTTTAACACACGGAAATCTAAGCAAGTAAACAGTCGGGAGGGAGGTAAAAAAAGATTATTTTTTTTGGCTATTACTAAAATACATACTTAAACCATATTTTTGAATATTAAAAGAACAATTTTTTAATATGATGATGCATTTCAAAACACTGTATTGCATTGCTATTGTATTGTTGTATTGCTGTGGTATTAATATTCTTGTAGTTTTATCACCATCCATGGTAAATTCATTGTAGGTTTGGTGTACCTACTTACAGCTCGGCGGCAGAGCACAAAATAAAGTGGGGGATTACATTTATTTTCCCCGTCGGGTCTAATCCACTTTGATCGGCGGATCCGGGAACCAATAAATCAAGTAACAGTCGCCTTAGCTGTCATGCGGGACACTTGCGATGCACTCATGCAAATCAGGTTTGTGGCGTGATCAAGAGCATGTGGCGTTATAAACAAGCAGACGATAAGAGAGTTCTAGATAATATTGCAAGAGTCTGGTTGTGTTTTATGAGAGTTCCTGGATTACCATTTTTGTGGATTATTGAAGATCATGTAACCTCTAATAAGACACTAAACAAGTAGGAGTGAAGCTGTAACAAGGATTATATGCACTTCTACCTAGGAACAATTTAAATTTTGAGAGTTTGAGTAACCTGCGTGAGATGCATGATTCTACCGACATGCTGATCCAGTAGAGATTAAGCCGAGGGACTACTGACTGTGTGTATAACATCCTGAGAGACTAATAAATGCTCTGCGATGAATATTTGTACTTCCTTGTCCAGTTCTGACTTTACACCCACATCCTTCCCTGTAAGCTGACCCTAAGTGCTATCATGATAGGGCAAGAGACATCCAACTGAACATCATTTCCCTTATGCAAGCAAGATTTGAGAACATTTTATTTAAGTAAAGGGATTCTGTATGATCAGTCGGATCCTCCCTTTGGCCAGGGACCCATTCCGATACAATAAATATATATATATATATATATATATATATATATATATATATATATATATATATATATATATATATATATATATATATATATGTATGTATATATATATATATATGTATATATATATATATATATATATATATATATATAAATATATATATATGTATATATATATAAATATACAGGTAAACTTGGATATGACAGACTCAATGGGACCAGGAAAATTGGTTCGTCATATGCAAAATCCGTCGTATACATATGATGAATACTTGATATGCATCGGACTGGAACGAAGTATATCGTCCGTCATATGCAAAAATCTGTCGTACAGTGGTCCGTCATATCCAAGTTTACCTGTAAATATATATATATATATATATATATATATATATATATATATATATATATATATATATATATATATATATATATATATATATATATATATATATATTTATATGTGTGTGTGTGCTGACGTGTGCATACACTTGTATATTAGGTGTTATTGATAGCCAACAAGTTTCAATTATTGAACTGAAAGTGGCCTTGTAACAATAAACACCAGCATCCACTGGTGCACAAATCATTCTTAACCACAGTACTTTATGTCACTGCTTTGGTTCCCCAGGTCAGCACAAAAAAGATAAAAGAATGTAAACATTTTTGTCTCATTCTGCTTGCAGGAACAGTGATACATGATTGTGTACATTCACCATAATTTTCTCCTTGAAACTTTTTTCTTTAATGTTATCCACACCACAGCTACTTCTGACATGACCACAAAGAAGATGCCTTCAGTCAGTTTATTTACTCACCCTTCCAGCCAGGGGATCATAGAAGCGCTGCAGTAGTTGTACAGTTGTGCTCTTGCCACAGCCACTGGAGCCAACCAGCGCCACAGTCTGTCCTTTGTAGACCTTCAGGCTGAAGCCTGTCAGAACCTACACAACGAGTCAGGAAAAAAGATGGACGAATAAATCTTCACACTTTCAAGCTTAGCACATCATGCTGGTCTGAGAGGAGGAGGGGCTAGGATTTGATTAAAGATCAGTATTCAGAGCTGTCCATAATACTCCAACAAAGAATGACTCAGAATATCAATTGTAATTTATCATTATATCATACAACCATCATAACTACATCGTCAGATCATCTGGATACTGATAAAGAAAATGGGGGAAGAGGAAAATACTGAGAATGTTCGAAAAATAAACAAATAAAGCTGGATTTAGATACAGGTTAATTGACTCACTCATAATAGATTGGATCAGATCACACAGACAGATGGTTTCAGAAAGCCTCTAAAATATATAAGAATATCTATAGACAAGGTTATTTTTTCTTTCAATATTGGTTGAATATTATTATCAAAGGACAAGTAAATTTGCATTTTTATTGTCTTCCTAGTCAAGTCATATCTTAATACCAAAATACAAGACTTAGAAAAAGAATGTCTGATACCTTTCAAATATGGGAAAACAATGTTAGATTTCTATTGTTTTTCATAAAATATTGCATATATACCCTAAAAAGGGCCATTACTTTAGACAGGCAAATAAGATGGAGAAAAAACTGACTGTCCCTAAATAGAGAATGCAGTTAGTTGGATGTACTAGGTGATACACGACTTACATTAACTTCAGCCCTGGACGGATAATTGAAATGCACGTCTTCAAAGACCACATCGCCCTGAATGGATGCTGGCTTTATACCCTCTTCAGAACCGCTGTCAATGGAAGGTTGCTGGAAAAGATACCAAGGAATTTGGGGTGGTTTAACTGAATTCTTTAAATGAATTTGATCATCTCTCATGCATATATGCATGCATGGCCGGTTCTCTAAGGAAGTATCGCTATAAACACATATATGCCGGTGCAGCATTAGAAGGGTTAAGCAAAACTAAATAAAAGTGACAATCTTTAGCAGAAAATTACGATTTTGAATTGTAAAAGGGGGTTCATTGAACCCCTCAAACCCCCTCTATATCTGCAACAGTAGCATTATTGACAAACTATGAAATGCCATTCCAGAGACTGATGACAAAACTCATACTCACCGCATCAATGATCTCAAAAACAGTATAGGCTGCACCCCTGGCTGTAGCCAAATGTGAGAGGTTAGGAAAAGCATTGCCAATGGAGAAAGCTCCAATGATCACACAGAAAAAAACCTGAAATCAAAACAGGATAAGAGAAGTCTTCTTCATTATAAATCATTTCATATAATGGAATAGATTTGACTGACTGCTTTTAATTTACTTGTATAGTGAGATTCAAACCAGCCAAGAAAGACCAAAGAGGAAGTCTTTAAAGTGGTTCCTGAGGACAGTGGTCTCAACAAACAGGTGGAATTATGCAAGGTTTATTGTCAAGTTGTTGTGAACTATCTGCTAACCATGAAGAGTATGAATGACCAGCCAATCTCAGGAAATACATCAGCCGAATAACCCAACATCAATATACCCATCAAATAAATAACTAAATAAATAACTCACCACCAGCATATTTCCCACAGAGTAGTTGTCTGGCTCCTCTCTGACTAGTTTGGCACCATACCAAAAGGCCAGGGCATAGATAGAGAACATGACCAAATAGACAAATCCCATAGAGCCACCGGATATGACACCTTTCTTGATACCCATCTTCTTTGCGTCACTCAAGTTATTGTCATACCTAAAAACAAGAAAAAAGCAATTTTAAACAATATTCTAACAATTAACAAGATGCCTGCCATAATTCTTAAATGGTTCAGTATGAGTGCCTAGACACTGACAGTTTATATGTGATCAGTTTTAACAATATATATATATATATATATATATATATATATATATATATATATATACACGTATATATATATATACGTATATATATATATATATATATATATATATATATATATATATATATATATATATATATATATATATATATATATATATATATATATATATATATATATATATATATATATGTCGTGGTAGAAACTGCGATCCGGTAGGATCGGCGATCCTACCAGTAGAAACTGCGATCGCAGTTCCTACCAGGATTATGCTGGTAGGAACTGCGATCGCAGTTTCTACTGGTAGGATCGCCGATCCTACCAGAACAACCTTACCATACCTTGGTAGAAACTGCGATTCAGTAAAGGCTGTGATAGTATTGATATATTTAGCAATCTATGGTAACCCATAGTTGCAGTAGTAAGATATTAAGTTTTTTGTGAGAATTTCAAATCAAATAGCACCTTTATTTCTTCATTAAGACACTTATAATAGATAGCTAATGAGCATTCACCTTTGAATAGCACCATTCAAATATAATGAACATGCAACATATTCTGGCACAATATTACTTCATGAATTCTCCAAATCTCTCTTATGCAATCTTCCATGCATTCTTTCAACATAATCACCTATCATTCAACAGTTAGATTTAACTATTTATACAAAGTTAACTCCCACCAGAAACTGGTACAATGTGACATCATGAAAAGGCTTCAAATATTTTTAACACAGTCACACAACAGTATAACCATGTTTATACAGTATTATGAGGTTACTATATCTATTTACTTCGATATACAAAGTATTGAATAAAACTTGTTCTCCAAGTACTCATTTCGTCATTCATTTGTTCTTTAGAAAGTAGAAAGTAGTCAGCTACTCTCATATTTTTGAAAAAAAATTGGCATTGGAGCGAAAGTTCACAAAATATTTGAAGGAGAGTTGGTGATTACCATTTCTCAATCAAATGTTTTCCAGAAAAATGTTTGTAAGCAAAATATTTCCAACATTGTCAGGGCTGTTTTGGCCGCTCTGAGTGTAAATGGGTTAAGTTATTGAATTTGATATTCATCTTCAATCCTAGAAAAGTCAAATTGAAAACATTTTATAACTATAGCCTTAGATGAGCAACCCTGGATTGGTAACTGGCCGGTGTACCGAATCTTGATAGCCTCAAACCTATGTCCCGGATGTAAGCGAGACTGGTTGCTCGCAGCTTGCTTGCAAATATACTAGTTGCTCCTGCGCACGTCTAACTTGCAGGTCTAACTTCCTTAACAATGTAAACAAATACGGGTGCTGTTCTCATTCATTCATTCATGCGCTAAGAACGATCTCTATGATTGATTGATCGATTGATTTTATTAAGGTATAAAAATGTACATGTACAATACAAGGTAAAACAATTTAAATAAGAAATAATTACAGTGTCAGAGGTTATAGATACATGGCATAAATATACCTCGGATGGCACTTTAAGTGTCCAGCACTTATTCTATACAATAGAATGAGCAAATAAGATAGGATTTTATGGGGAAGATTTAGATTATTTTCTGGGGAATTAATTACACTGACGTAAAGGGGGGGGGGGGGGAATTTTTTAATCTACAAGACGCTGCTCATGTTTACTATGTATAATTATAACTGACTTGAAATAAAGCTTATTTACCTATAGAAGAAGAGGTGGAAGCAGGGGAAGTGATTCCTTGCAAGTGAAACAAGACAGACAATAGACACCGTGCCGTCTAGATATCCACATCCTGTCTGCAATCAATGCATCCCCACTTCCCTAATCCTAATACTGGAATCACATTTTCGGTGAATCAGGGTAAATGCAATTTCCTTGGCACCCACATCCTCCCTCCTAGTCCTAGGGGAGTTCGGTTGGATGTCATCACGACACTAATTGCACTAAATGCAAGTACGAGTTTACTTAATACTCTAGCTTTTAGATTTACCGAGAAAATTGAATGGAAAACTGACAAAGATAGAATTTTCAGGGCAGCCATTTTAGAAGAAACATGCTCTGACAGTCATAAGCGTCTGTGCGGAGAATAAAACAAAATTTCCACACACTGTCATGCTTCACGAATATAATATAACACTCTTTATGCGTTAACTGTAATTGTGTTAAATGATTACACAACTATCCATGTACATGCTTTCCAGGTATCTTGAAAAATAACGACCATTATTGAATAGGATTGTGCTTGTCCACACGTAAGTATACAGGGGCCTGTTTCTCGTATCGTAAATTACAAATCGTTCCTAATTTACGATTTCCTAAATTTAGGAACATTTTTACGAAGATCAGAAATTGCGTTTCTCAAAGCTCTTCGTAAAGGAATTCGAAATATTTTAATTGATGACGTCATTTACGGGAAAATATTGTTGGGAAGTCCTTTTGTTGCGTACATAGTCCTATTGTTGCTTATTTAGTCCTATTGTTGCATATGCCACTCACTACGGGAATGGGATCAGTGACATGAACGTCAGGGATGGATGGGGCATTTATCTCGCCGTAGCGTTCCATAATGAAAAATAGATCTACTACCATACGTGTGCGTGAAAGGGGTAGATAAATTACATTTTTATGTAGTGTTGTTTGCCGGTCAAACGTACTGCCTAAATGGTTAACGGTTTAAAGGATCAGGGAAAACGAAGGAAGTATCATAATCTTTTTCTGAGGGGAGCCGTATTAGACAACCATGATTCAACGATAAACAAACATCTAAAATTAGCCCTCCCCCTCGTTCTTTTTTCTGGAATAGCCCTACGCAGAATTAGGGGTGTCCGTATATTTTTGACGCGGAGCAGTCATTTAAAGTAGAAAACATGTTGCGATCTTTCAATAATCTGATGGTGCATAGGTCAAATTGCGAAGCTGGATACACCCCTGATGTATGCATGTATGTATGAATATTGTAACCTCGTTGCACTACTATATCAAACCTTAATAATAGTGCAATATCTAAGACCAAGACAAATTAATAGACATTATTACTAAACAAAGTTCACTAGGTTTTTGTATACAATTTGTATCGAGAATAATTCAAGTGAAATATATGAATGCGTACATTGGACATCTTTTGCGAAAATTTCCTGGGTTATCTAGTGCTATTTGACTTGTCTGCGATGGACGATGGACCAAGTGTGAAAGAGCATGTATTTTCAAGACTGTTTTTGGGGGGACAGAAATTTAAAAAAAACTCTATTTTCACGACCGATTTGACGGGATGGAAAATTTATAAAATATATATTTTCACGACCCTTTTTTGGGAGAGAAAATAAAGAACATTTCATTTTCACGGCTGTTTTTTTGGGAAAGAAAATAAAAACTTTATTTTTATGACCATTGGGGGGGAGTGAAAATAAAAATACTTTTTATGTTCACGACCATTTTTCGGGGAGAAAAATACAAAAACTTCACGACCTTTTTGGGGGGAGAGAAAATAAAAAGTTAGATAGATAGATAGACTGATAGATAGATAGATACCAGACATGGGGTCAATTACTTTTGAAAGAAATATATTACAATTACAATTACTTTCTATTGGCCCTATTACAATTACAATTACTTTTGAAAATCACTATCAATATTACAATTACAATTACTTTTGAAATGTAATATATTACAATTACTTATTACTTTTCTAGTTGCGGATGAATGTGACCCTTTGTCAAATTGTCATAACTTATCTTTTATTCAGTCCATAGCACACTATACATAAGGTGGACACTGGAGCAAAGACAGATGCACAAATCCATCAGTTATTTAGTATAGAAAAAATGTGAGGAAAGAACCCTGGTGTTTGATCACCTTGCACTCACATGGTTAAGAAAATGTTCCACCTAAGGAGATCTGCTATACATTTGACAATAAGAGAGTACGTGTAGCTTAAGGCAGGCTTCTTGAAAACTTAAAGCCTACAGAGCAGAGGTGTTTAAATATAAGAGATTTTGAAAAATACCATCCCACAATACTTAATACAGTATAATGTGATAAACAACTCGCTCACCGACCCCAAAAGCCTTTCAAATGAGCATAATATTTGGTCTCCTTGAGTTCAGAGTATGCTCCAAAATCCTCATGTACATGTGTGTGCAGGTGAGGACTGACAGTGTTAATGTAGCTACAGGAAGTTACAATTGCAATTTGAATCACCTGGGGTTTCATTGACCTAGATCATAATCATGGAAATGATGATACCCCTGAGTCTTGAAGTCAACCACGAAATAAGCTGGAATGTATGTTGAGAAAGTTCCATTGGGAAAACATTGCTTGTAAGAGACCATCTAGTCAATCTAGTATTAAATAACACAATATTACGAAGGGATCATTACAAAGTCACCATGATTAGAGTATAACTGCTGAAATGTGCCTAATGAAGTTTGATAATATTATTTAAAAGGTTAATATGAAGGCTATTAAACAGAGCTTCCAGGTAGCCTTTAAAGTTTCAAATAGAACCATTCTGAGAAATAACTGGTGTTATGGTGTCCAAAAGACTCCCAGACACCCTGCTGTCTTAAACCCTGTAGACAACTGGCATCTATACTTATCCTAATTGTGAGAGGAATTGAGAATAAGGATGGGAAGCTAGTCTCAGAGCCTTCTTGTTCTCATGTGGGATTCTACAATACTGTGCACTCAGTTACATTGTACACCTAATGGCAGCTATGCTCATCTTCATCAAATTGCAATTAAATCAACTTCCCTTGGCCTCTGACCTAGATTGATGTACATAGACCTTGGTAGTAAGACAAAATTACTGTATAGGTGGCACAGTGAATGAATTACACTGCCGTTCAGATGATTCACAAAACCTTTTCCCAGACTTATCACCGAAATCAATCCTTCAAATTCAGGGTATTTGAGACAAGGAGTGACATGAAGGAGTCATATGGAAAAGTAACTTGATTACTGTACAGTTGATTTTTTGGTCACAAATGGGAAAAGTAATAGAAAAGTAATAGAAAATTACTTATTACTTTTGGGGCCAGTCTATTACAATTACTTATTACTTGAAGATTTTGACTATCTATTACTTATTACAGGCTATTACTTTGAAAATCGGTCTATTACCTATTACTTTTCTATTACCTATTACTTATTACCCCATGTCTGATAGATACATGCATACATACATACACACACAAATACAAACATACATACATAGATGTTTAGAAATACAGACACATAGACAGGTAGATAGATGTTAGATATTGATAGACATACAGTACATATAAATAAATACATGTTTCCATTATTGATAGGGTCGTTTTACAAATGATATTCCATGATATGGCGAAGAACATGAACATGGTCATTGTTGCGAATTTCGCAAATTAAAAGGTTACCTTTGCCATGAAAATGAACCAAGCAACCAGTCATTTTAACGACCATTTTTTGAGGAGTAAAAATTAAAATTTTTAAAATTTTTTCATTTTATTTTAAAAAGATGGTCGTGAAAATAAAGTTTTAGTATTTTCTCTCCCAAAAATGGTCGTGAATATGAAAAAGTCTTTTTTTAAAATTTATTTTCCCCCGTCGTAAAAATGAATCAGTTTTTGTCCATCGTACTTGTCACATGTTTGGATGTTTGGATATTGCTAAATTATACATCCATATTGATAAATATTTTAAAATCATAAGTTTCTATACATTATTTATAAATGATTGTATTTTTTCTATTGATTCGTAAATAATCATGAGATCTTATAAACATTCATAAACCATTTATTTTATCAGATTTAAACAATTGTACATAAATAAATGATTGATATTTATGTACGTGTATGTATCAATTAAACATCTATTTACATTCATAGGTTATTAATGGATATTGATGAATTATATGTAAATATTTATAAATCACGGGCCTACCCTGATGGTCATATGGTCAAGTGCTCGTGTAGGTGCGTGAGATTACCCCACGTTGCCATGCAACAAGGGCGCAAAGACGTCATTCGTAAATTTACGATGACCTCTGAGGTTATCGTAAATTTTACCCGACTTTCGTAAATATTTACGAACGTCGCAGCTTCAAGAAACAGAAAAATCGTAAATTACGATTTTCAACAATGAAAATCGTAATTTACGATACGAGAAACTGGCCCCAGTTGCACTGAACTTCACAAAACAACTACATTTTACAAGATTAATTCAAGAAATGCCTCATCAAAACTACATTTTTCCATAATATTAATTCTCATCTTTAGAATGGCATAATACTTAATTCCCTAGCTTGTAAAATTACCGAGAAAATTGAATGGAAAAACTGACAAAGATAGAATTTTCTGGGCAGCCATTTGAGATGAAACATGCTCTGACAGTCATAAGCGTCTGTGCGGACAATAAAACCGCATTTCATTACACTCTCATGCCTCACAAATACAATATAACACTCTTTTTGCGTTTACTGTAATCGTGTTAAATGATTACAACTATCCTCAAAAGTGCTTACCTGGTCTCTTAAAAAATAACGTCCGTTATGGCCGGAGAGGGCCTCCTCGTTTAACATCGCTGTCTTCATGTAGCCATGGCGGATAGTGACGTCTCTGACGTCACACCGCCCAAAATAGAATGCGCCGGTGGGGCTATGAGCTACACCACAGCGCCAATGGGAAGTACGCACTGCCTGCCTATCCATGGATATCTTAATTCAAGCTATAGCAAAGTTGTCCACTTCCGCCCTAAAAGTGTTAAGCAAGTTGAACACAACTTTCATTGTGGCCCCACTGACATTGATCTCGCTAAAACATACACCAGGCCTTGACATTAACTTTTTGAGGCACTTGCCCTGCGGGCAAGTGCCATGAGGTTTTCACTTGCCCAGGCTAAGTTTCACTTGTCCGCTGGGCAAGTAGCCGGGAGGTTTCACTTGCCCGGAGAAAATTTCACTTGTCCGCAGAAATTTTTTGTTGGGGGTAAAAGTAATTGTATAAACCACAAGAACATACTTCTCTATTCTAATTCTAGATGTTTTTTGTATAATTTGTTTAAGTCTGTAATAATACACGTGTGTACCCTAGGCCTTCAGGAGCTAGAGGGTATAAATGGTCTGAGATGCATTCTCAGGCCAATCCTGCAAGCAAAATTAGTGATATGGGAGGGCCACTTGATATATCTTATTGTTCATATAATGACAAAAAATTTGAACTTTTCACTTTTAGAATATATTATTGAAGGAAACTTCTAAGGATCAATACAGGCAACCCACTATATTCACTCTAATATGTATTAGAAGTGTTTAAAGGGTATAACATAATGCATGGCAGTGTTTATTCATGAATACAAATAGCTACAAATAACACAAATAACAGCAGAGATAGAATTGATTAAATCATTTAATATAAACATTGTCCAAGGGCCATTGAATTGTTTATTAACCACCTCAGGCCACTCCAATTTAATTACTTGTCTTACGAGCTTTTTTGAAAAAAAAAATCCTGTCAGACTCAAAAAAAAAAAAAAAGTTGATTTCGGTGTCAAGGTTATGGACGAAAGTGGTTTAGAAATTTTCTGTCAGACTCAAAAAAAAGCTTTTAAAATATTCATTGTAAGGACCAAGTATTTTGGATGAAATACATGATAAACTTTCAAATAATGACCTGTGTATCATGAATACCAGCTGTAGTCATCATCATAAGTCATACAAGTTATTTCATGAGGGTGATTTAATCAACTACACTGCTACAGGAATGTATCAATGCTGTAGCAGAGCATCAGATTTGAAGATGTATATTTCCCACCCTTCAGGCTAGGGGGATGTAAATCCATTAACAAAGTATTTTTATTTTCATATTCTAAGGCAAAATTCTATCATCTTATGGCTATGTTACTACTATGCACTGATAAGTGAAGGAGTATGAATGCAATGAAAACTGACAAAATTAATCTTCATTAAAACAATACTAAGATCTAAGTAGGGGCTCCCTCTATTGATATATATATTTTATTGTTACCTTCACATGCACATACACATGTTGTCATGTATGAATGAAGAACTTGCTATCCGTTCGCCACAGCTGACAGCACGTGTGCAGACAAAGAGAGCGTTCATTTTCACAAAACCAATCCCCTTTGTGCCTATTCAGCGTGCGTGAAGCCCATTAATTGCCTGCCGGTTAGGCCGGCTGGTCTTTGATATGAACCCGCATAACATGTGGAGAGGCTTATATTGTCTGCAGAAGTGTGACCATGCTGTGTGTGAATAGTCGGGAGGAAACTAATAGGTCACCACCGTAGTTAGGCAGTCTAAAGCGTGAATAGTGAGTAGTGCCGGCCACTTGACCCTAATCACTTGCCCGGTCGTTACCAGACTGATTTTGCCACTGTACAGCCGGAACAGTGGCTGGACAAAAGCACTTGTCCGTAGGTCAAGTCCACTCGTCTCGGACGAGCGGACAGTGCTTAATGTCGAGCCCTGTACACTTACCTTGGACTCCTTTTTCATGAGCATAACGATCTTACTCTAGGTGCCCAAGCTTTAGCCCAATCAGCAAGCAAAGCACTTTCAGCTCTAACGGGTTGGACTAGTTCACACAATAGAAGGCAAACTCATATGGTAAGGCTTTGGAACAGAATTCAATCTATGGAAAATGACCGCCTCCCCAAAATTTTAATGGACTGAGACCGTAAACTAGCATTAGAAGGCAGGAAAAACTGGAATTGGCACTTCAGGGAGATAATGGCTGACTGTGACCACACTGAGGTCTTTGATCTGGAGCTTTGTCTGGGTGTGTCTTTTGTCAAAAGAATACAGGACATACTTATTGAAAAAGCCCAACAAACATGGACAAATAACTGTGTAACCACCAATAAACTCGGAACCTTCTATGCTATTTGTGGTCTCCCACTCAAAGCTGATGTCATAGTAACTACACCTCTATTAAAGTCGCACAGATCAGTTGTCGCAAAACTAATGTGTGGCACATCTAACCTTGAAATTGAAAGAGGGCGCCACAAAAAGATTCCAAGGGAAAATCGTTTCTGTATACTGTGCCAAAATATGGAGGTGGAAGATGAGGTGCATTTTATTCTAAAATGTCCTTTTTATGACGATTTGAGAAAACCCATTTTGCAACTAGCCAATTTGCAATATCCTAATTTTACAGAACTCACTGATTTGGAGCGACTTAAGGTCATTTTTCAATCAGAGGATTTGTTAAAAACTGCATCATTTTGTCTCAATAGGATGTACAACAGGAGGTCACAAATGTTAACCAGCAACTGATTGTTATTAAACCATACTAGTCATGTTTACCTATTGACATAAACTCGGCTGGCTCGATTTTAGATGGGTATCAGAAAATTGTGGATAAAAGAAGTGACTCCTTATATACAAGACTCACTATAAGATTTTTAAGATTAACTAGATAATATATTGTACAATGTATATAATGAATGTCGTTTTGATAATATTTATAAGTATATTTATGTTTGTATTTGGTCCATTATAAGCCTTCGTGGCTGGCTGGATTTTTAACACTTGGTATTGTATGTAAAGAATGTCATTATCTGGATTGGACAATAAACTATTTATCAACAACAACAACTATCAGCTTCACAATGAACACTCAATTACCTATTACCGTCTACATTGTAACCTTAATCTCAATATAATTACATCTATAGGTAACTTTTAAGCGCACTTGAACCAAGCCCATTTTTTCTTTGGTAACAATTGGATTACTAGGATTACAATTTGAAACAATCTAGCCAGGCAGCTTTTCACTTTCTTTGCAAATTAACAATAATTGTAATTCACCTCAATTGCACATTTTTCTCACTATTTGGATATAGATGACCCAGCACCAGTTCAGTAATTAATACATATCTATTGATTTATATGCTTGTTGGTAATTATTCCAGTAGCAAATCTTTTAAATTTCACTTCATGCTTTAAGCAAATTCATAAGTAAATTAAAACATTGTTCCTTGAGAGTTAAACTTGAAATTTTCATCTGGATTTTTGAGACTTTTGACAATTGGAATACAGAATGATTTTACACAATATTTGAAGGAGAGTTGTCAGTGATGATCTGCTGAACATTTATCCTTCAAATTGTTTTTGATCCTTCAAAATTGTTTGACTGCTTTTGGCTGCTGTGCGCATTAATGGTGTAAGGATTGAACTATTTGAACACCATTGACACCTTTGTTGCCACACCTACATTGTTACTATTTTTTTATTACATCACATTCTAGCAGGCTCT
>OZ012684.1:36310115-36330389 GCA_963942565.1 Maea johnstoni
TCCTTCCTGAGATGTATGATATATTTCTAAAAGTTGCACCATATTTTGAGAGTTGCATGATATATTTAACAAAGTTGAACGATATTTTGAAAGTTGCATGATATTTTGAGAGTTAAATAAATATCAATTTGGCATGCCATATAACCTACCAGATGCACTTATACACTTACAACTTTTCTGTAACTCTGTTACAAGACATTTACAACAAACACATATTTTTCTTTGACAGAGTGAATGCTGATATGTAGATGTGGTGAGCACTCCCCTCCAAAGGAATATTCCAACCTCAGTCCTCTAAAATAGCTAAATGACTAACAGCATGCTTGTCATAAAACATCTTGAAATGTGCCTATCAAACAGCTGAAACCTCTCAGTTATGTGTGAAAGGGGCTTGATTAAACAAAATTACTGTGGTATATACAGGTGTGACATTTACCGTGCGCACTCTTTCTTTTCCCCTCCAAAAGCAGCTACAGTTCTGATGGAGCTGAGGACCTCCTCCGCCACTGCTCCAGCCTTAGCATAGGCAGCCAGTTCTTTACTGGTAAACATGGAGCCAAGCTGAAACACACATAGCACAAACAAGAGTCAAGACAATATCAGACCAAGTAAAATCATCCCAGAGCAGTTCCCGACTGAGTCAGTACAGGATAAGAGGTAATCAAGACAATATCAGACCAAGTAAAATCATCCCAGAGCAGTTCGCGACAGTACAGGATAACAGTCAATCAAGACAATATCAGACCAAGTAAAATCATCCCAGAGCAGTTCGCGACAGTACAGGATAACAGTCAATCAAGACAATATCAGACCAAGTAAAATCATCCCAGAGCAGTTCGCGACTGAGACAGTACAGGATAAGAGGTAATCAAGACAATATCAGACCAAGTAAAATCATCCCAGAGCAGTTCGCGACTGAGTCAGTACAGGATAAGAGGGAATCAAGACAATATCAGACCAAGTAAAATCACCCCAGAGCAGTCCGCGCCTGAGTCTGTACAGGATAACAGTCAATCAAGACAATACCACACCAAGTAAAATTATCCCAGAGCAGTTCGCGACTGAGTCAGTAGTTAGTACAGATAAGAGGGAATCAAGACAATATCAGACCAAGTAAAATCATCCGAGAGGCAGTTTGCGACAGTACAGGATAAGAGGGAAACAAGACAATATCAGACCAAGTAAAATCATCCCAGAGCAGTTCGCGACTGAGTCAGTACAGGATAAGAGGTAATCAAGACAATATCAGACCAAGTAAAATCATCCCAGAGCAGTTCGCGACAGTACAGGATAACAGTCAATCAAGACAATATCAGACCAAGTAAAATCATCCCAGAGCAGTTCGCGACAGTACAGGATAACAGTCAATCAAGACAATATCAGACCAAGTAAAATCATCCCAGAGCAGTTCGCGACAGTACAGGATAACAGTCAATCAAGACAATATCAGACCAAGTAAAATCATCCCAGAGCAGTTCGCGACAGTACAGGATAACAGTCAATCAAGACAATATCAGACCAAGTAAAATCATCCCAGAGCAGTTCGCGACAGTACAGGATAACAGTCAATCAAGACAATATCAGACCAAGTAAAATCATCCCAGAGCAGTTTGCGACAGTACAGGATAACAGTCAATCAAGACAATATCAGACCAAGTAAAATCATCCCAGAGCAGTTCGCGACAGTACAGGATAACAGTCAATCAAGACAATATCAGACCAAGTAAAATCATCCCAGAGCAGTTCGCGACAGTACAGGATAAGAGGGAATCAAGACAATATCAGACCAAGTAAAATCATCCAAGAGCAATCCGCGACAGTACAGGATAACAGTCAATCAAGACAATATCAGACCAAGTAAAATCATCCCAGAGCAGTTCGCGACAGTACAGGATACGAGGGAATCAAGACAATATCAGACCAAGTAAAATCACCCCAGAGCAATCCGCGACAGTACAGGATAACAGTCAATCAAGACAATATCAGACCAAGTAAAATCATCCCAGAGCAGTTTGCGACTGAGACAGTACAGGATAACAGTCAATCAAGACAATATCAGACCAAGTAAAATCATCCCAGAGCAGTTTGCGACTGAGACAGTACAGGATAAGAGGGAATCAAGACAATATCAGACCAAGTAAAATCATCCCAGAGCAGTTCACGACTGAGTCAGTAAACAGGATAACAGTCAATCAAGACAATATCAGACCAAGTAAAATCATCCCAGAGCAGTTTGCGACTGAGTCAGTAAACAGGATAACAGTCAATCAAGACAATATCAGACCAAGTGAAATCATCCCAGAGCAGTTTGCGACTGAGACAGTACAGGATAAGAGGGAATCAAGACAATATCAGACCAAGTAAAATCATCCCAGAGCAGTTTGCGACTGAGTCAGTAAACAGGATAACAGTCAATCAAGACAATATCAGACCAAGTAAAATCATCCCAGAGCAGTTTGCGACTGAGACAGTACAGGATAAGACGGAATCAAGACAATATCAGACCAAGTAAAATCATCCCAGAGCAGTGCGCGACTGAGTCAGTAATCAGGATAACAGTCAATCAAGACAATATCAGACCAAGTAAAATCATCCCAGAGCAGTTCGCGACAGTACAGGATAAGAGGTAATCAAGACAATATCAGACCAAGTAAAATCATCCCAGAGCAGTTCGCGACTGAGTCAGTACAGGATAAGGCCTAAAAAAAGAAATTGTTTGTTTCCTGTAACGGTCAGAAAATAAGGTCGGTAGGTCGGTAAAATATTTTTTTTTGCATTATTTTTTTGGTCAAAAATGTGTGTTTTATGCATGTTTTACGTTGACTGGGAGTTGGGAGGGCGAAAAAACTCTAAGGTAGGGATTTTTTTGAATAAAAACTTGTTAGGGTAGGGTTACAGGAAACAAACAACTTTTCTTTTTAGGCCTAAGAGGGTATCAAGACAATATCAGACCAAGTAAAATCATCCCAGAGCAGTGCGCGACTGAGTCAGTATACAGGATAAGACGGAATCAAGACAATATCAGACCAAGTAAAATCATCCCAGAGCAGCTCGCGACAGTACAGGATAAGAGGTAATCAAGACAATATCAGACAAAGTAAAATCATCCCAGAGCAGTTCGCGACAGTACAGGATAAGACGGAATCAAGACAATATCAGACCAAGTAAAATCATCCCAGAGCGGTTCCATCTGAGTCAGTACAGGATAAGAGTCAATCAAGACAATATCAGACCAAGTAAAATCATCCCAGAGCAGTTCGCGACAGTACAGGATAAGAGGTAATCAAGACAATATCAGACCAACTAAAATCATCCGAGAGCAGTTCGCGACAGTACAGGATACGAGGGAATCAAGACAATATCAGACCAAGTAAAATCATCCCAGAGCAGTTTGTAACACTACAGTATAAGAGGTAATCAAGACAATATCAGACCAAGTAAAATCATCCCAGAGCAGTTCGCGACACTACAGGATAAGAGGGAATCAAGACAATATCAGACCAAGTAAAATCATCCCAGAGCAGTTCGCAACAGTACAGGATAAGAGGTAATCAAGACAATATCAGACCAAGTAAAATCATCCGAGAGCAGTTCGCGACAGTACAGGATACGAGGGAATCAAGACAATATCAGACCAAGTAAAATTATCCCAGAGCAGTTCGCGACTGAGTCAGTGCAGGATAAGAGGTAATCAAGACAATATCAGACCAAGTAAAATCATCCCAGAGCAGTTCCCGACAGTACAGGATAAGAAGTAATCAAGACATTATCAGATCAAGTAAAATCATCCCAGAGCAGTTTGCGACTGAGACAGTACAGGATAAGACGGAATCAAGACAATATCAGACCAAGTATAAAATCATCCGAGAGCAGTTCGCGACAGTACAGGATATGAGGGAATCAAGACAATATCAGACCAAGTAAAATCATCCCAGAGCAGTTCGCGACTGAGACAGTACAGGATAAGAGGTAATCAAGACAATATCAGACCAAGTAAAATCATCCCAGAGCAGTTCGCGACTGAGACAGTACAGGATAAGACGGAATCAAGACAATATCAGACCAAGTAAAATCATCCCAGAGCAGTGCGCGACTGAGTCAGTAAACAGGATAACAGTCAATCAAGACAATATCAGACCAAGTAAAATCATCCCAGAGCAGTTCGCGACAGTACAGGATAAGAAGTAATCAAGACAATATCAGACCAAGTAAAATCATCCCAGAGCAGTTCGCGACTGAGACAGTACAGGATAAGAGGGAATCAAGACAATATCAGACCAAGTAAAATCATCCCAGAGCAGTTCGCGACTGAGACAGTACATGATAAGAGGGAATCAAGACAATATCAGACCAAGTAAAATCATCCCAGAGCAGTTCACGACAGTACAGGATAAGAGGTAATCAAGACAATATCAGACCAAGTAAAATCATCCCAGAGCAGTTCGCGACTGAGTCAGTACAGGATAAGGCCTAAAAAAAGAAATTGTTTGTTTCCTGTAACGGTCAGAAAATAAGGTCGGTAGGTCGGTAAAATAATTTTTTTTGCATTATTTTTTTGGTCAAAAATGTGTGTTTTATGCATGTTTAACGTTGACTGGGAGTTGGGAGGGCGAAAAAAACTCTAAGGTAGGGATTTTTTTGAATAAAAACTTGTTAGGGTAGGGTTACAGGAAACAAACAACTTTTCTTTTTAGGCCTAAGAGGGAATCAAGACAATATCAGACCAAGTAAAATCATCCCAGAGCAGTGCGCGACTGAGTCAGTATACAGGATAAGACGGAATCAAGACAATATCAGACCAAGTAAAATCATCCCAGAGCAGTTCGTGACAGTACAGGATAAGAGGTAATCAAGACAATATCTGAGCAAGTAAAATCATCCCAGAGCAGTTCGCGACTGAGTCAGTACAGGATAAGACGGAATCAAGACAATATCAGACCAAGTAAAATCATCCCAGAGCAGTTCGCGACAGTACAGGATAAGAGGTAATCAAGACAATATTAGACCAAGTAAAATCATCCCAGAGCAGTTCGCAACAATACAGGATAAGACGGAATCAAGACAATATCAGACCAAGTAAAATCATCCCAGAGCAGTTCGCGACTGAGTCAGTACAGGATAAGAGTCAATCAAGACAATATCAGACCAAGTAAAATCATCCCAGAGCAGTTCGCGACAGTACAGGATAAGAGGTAATCAAGACAATATCAGACCAAGTAAAATCATCCCAGAGCAGTTCGCGACAATACAGGATAAGACGGAATCAAGACAATATCAGACCAAGTAAAATCATCCCAGAGCAGTTCGCGACTGAGTCAGTACAGGATAAGAGGGAATCAAGACAATATCAGACCAAGTAAAATCATCCCAGAGCAGTTCGCGACAGTACAGGATAACAGTCAATCAAGACAATATCAGACCAAGTAAAATCATCCCAGAGCAGTTTGCGACTGAGACAGTACAGGATAAGAGGTAATCAAGACAATATCAGACCAAGTAAAATCATCCCAGAGCAGTTAGCGACAGTACAGGATACGAGGGAATCAAGACAATATCTGAGCAAGTAAAATCATCCCAGAGCAGTTCGCGACTGAGACAGTACAGGATAAGAGGTAATCAAGACAATATCATACCAAGTAAAATCATCCCAGAGCAGTTCGCGACAGTACAGGATAACAGTCAATCAAGACAATATCAGACCAAGTAAAATCATCCCAGAGCAGTTTGCAACTGAGTCAGTACAGGAAAAGAGGGAATCAAGACAATATCAGACCAAGTAAAATCATCCCAGAGCAGTTCGCGACAGTACAGGATAAGAGGTAATCAAGACAATATCATACCAAGTAAAATCATCCCAGAGCAGTCCGCGACAGTACAGGATAACAGTCAATCAAGACAATATCAGACCAAGTAAAATCATCCCAGAGCAGTTCGCGACTGAGTCAGTACAGGATAACAGTCAATCAAGACAATATCAGACCAAGTAAAATCATCCCAGAGCAGTTCGCGACTGAGACAGTACAGGATAAGAGGTAATCAAGACAATATCAGACCAAGCAAAATCATCCCAGAGCAGTTCGCGACTGAGACAGTATGTGGAATCAAGACAATATCAGACCAAGTAAAATCATCACAGCGCATTTCTCGACAGAGTCAGTATACAGGATAACAGTCAATCCCTAAGACAATATCAGACCAAGTTTAATCATCCCAGAGCAGTTCACGACTGAGTCAGTACAGGATAAGAGGGAATAAAGACAATATCTGAGCAAGTAAAATCATCCAAGAGCAGTTCGCGACAGTACAGGATAAGAGGGAATCAAGACAATATCTGAGCAAGTAAAATCATCCCAGAGCAGTTCGCGACTATGTCAGTAGTCAGTACGCATAAGAGGTTAATCAAGACAATATCAGACCAAGTAAAATCATCCCAGAGCAGTTCGCGACTGAGTCACTACAGGATAAGAGGGAATCAAGACAATATCTGAGCAAGAAAAATCATCCCAGAGCAGTTCGCGACTGAGTCAGTACAGGATAAGAGTCAATCAAGACAATATCAGACCAAGTAAAATCATCCCAGAGCAGTTCGCGACTGAGTCAGTACAGGATAAGAGGTAATCAAGACAATATCAGACCAAGTAAAATCATCCCAGAGCAGTTCGCGACAGTACAGGATAAGAGGGAATCAAGACAATATCTGAGCAAGTAAAATCATCCCAGAGCACTTCGCGACTGAGTCAGTACAGGATAAGAGGTAATCAAGACAATATCTGACCAAGTAAAATCATCCCAGAGCAGTTCGCGACTGAGTCAGTACAGGATAAGAGTCAATCAAGACAATATCAGACCAAGTAAAATCATCCCAGAGCAGTTCGCGACTGAGTCAGTACAGAATAAGAGGGAATCAAGACAATATCAGACCAAGTAAAATCATCCCAGAGCAGTTCGCGACTGAGTCAGTACAGGATAAGAGGGAATCAAGACAATATCAGACCAAGTAAAATTAGAGCTGCACTCACCACTCACGAACTCGAGTGGCTCGAGCCCTTTGGCAAACTCGCCGAGCTCGAGTTGAAATGTTCAAATCGTGAGCTCGTCTATGTTGGGCACACAAACGTAACACAGAGCAGCTAACAAAAATTATATACATACATAACTGCTTCTCGCTGTCATGTCTTCTTTACAATCTCCAATGTATACATTCAAGCGGTGTTGAGTGTAATTCTGACCTTTGTACCTCGTCAGCACGTTTTAAAATTAAATGGACATGGCAATGTTAATAAATCTCCGCCAATAAATATTCATTTCTTAATAGCTGGGGTGGGAAATAAGTATTCTTTTGGAAATTCGGAACGTCCGTGAGCTCATGAGTCAAACGGTTGGTGAGCTCATGAGTTGATCTCCCTCCGTGAGTGCAGCTCTAAGTAAAATCATCCCAGAGCAGTTCGCGACTGAGTCAGTAAAGGAAAAGACGGATTCAAGACAAAATCAGAATGAGCAGTCAGTTTAGACAGAAATAGTCCATACTTCACATTATAAGTACCCAGTGGATTCCTTACCTTCCCAAAGATTCCTCCACAAATTGCCAATGCTGGACTGACCGCAATAAGGACAAGGGTGAGTTTCCAGCCATAGATGAAGCCTATGGTGAAACCAGCAATAAATGCAGATATCCACTGGACAAACAAGGCTGGCTTGTCACCAATTCCTTCAGAGATTTTGTTTACATCACTGAAATATTTAAAAAAAACACAGAAATATTATCAAAGTCAGACTTCCATATGCTCTTCAGTAAAAATTGACATCAACAAAAAATGCATAATTCTATTGAAAAAAAGCTTTAAAAGAAGCAAAAAAGGTATTTTCTTGTACCAACAGCTGTATTTCAAGCATTCAAAGTAAACTTTCAGTTTTTTTGTTTTTTTTAAGTGTAAAAATGGTAGTTTGGATATTAAGAATTTACTAGGGCTGTGCTCATCAGCCATTTTTTTGCGATCCGATTAATCAGGAAATTAGAAGTAATTTCTTTTTTATGATAATACTTACCTGCGAACATTGGAAGCTATCTCCAGGGCTTGCTCTGGTCACCCAAAAGGAGGCTCTGTTTTGAAGGTCTTGTCCTAATGGGAAGGCCCCCAGACGTCCATAGACAAAGGCTTACTAAAGAAGCCTCAAAAATTTAAAAGTCTGCTAGTCCGCAGGTGTCCCGCTAGGGGCAGCACCTGTACCGGCTGCAGACAAGGATGGTCGGCGCATGCGCACCTAACATCCTCTTCTTTTTGCCATATAGGGCGAATGCCCCCCTTCAGGGAACAAATTCCAGATCCTAGGGGAGGATACAGAAGGGAGGGTAATGTTCGCAGGTAAGTATTTATCATAAAAAAGAAATTACTTCTAATTTCCTGTTTTATTAGTAAATCCTTACCTGCTCTCATTGGAAGCAGAGTACCACCGTTTAACATAAGCTGTGGAAGGATCTGGGATTACTTTCTAGCCGCTGTGCCGGCCGCCACCATCACCGCTCTACTAAACCGTCCCCTCATAGCAGGGAGGTCTTTCAGGTAGAAGCGTGCGAAGGTCTGAGGTCGACTCCAGGCCGCAGCATCCATGATCTCTTCAAACGGTACACCCACGGTGGCCGCCCAAGTGGTTGCGACCCCTCTGGTGTCGTGAGCACGAATGCCCATCTGCTCTCTCTGCTCCCGCGACAAGTGGGAGTATGCCCCAGAGATGGCCTCCTTCACCCACCCAGCGACAGTGCCTTTGGAAGCTTTTTTGTATGGCTCTTTCGAAATAATGAACAGAGCCTTCTCCGTGCCCGAAGGGGTTCAGTCAGCTTCAGGTACCACTTCAGAGCTCTGAGTGGACAATGAACCCTGTCATCTGGTGAGTGCTCCTTCAAGCTCAGCAGGAATACCGAGCTGGGAGTGAAGGAAGAAGACTTTTAGGTTTTTTATCCAGTAAGAGGGAGGGGAGGAGGTGAACTCCACCATTCTCCCATCTCAGGTGACTGGGGGTCTATCCGACAGGAGTGGACCCAGCTCACCCGCCTAGCCGATGCTAGTTGTACAAGAAAGGCCGTCTTGATGGCCACTGACTTCAAGGGGGCCGTAGCTAGGGGCTCAAATGGTGGACCCGCCAGGTACCTAAGTACCGTCGGCAAGTCCCATGTTTCTTTGAGCGTCCTCGGCCTGGCCGTCACAACGAAGATACCCTTCAAAAGGGTAGAGAGGTCTGAGTTCGAAGACACAGTGGATCCGTCCGAAACACCCTGGTGTATAGCTGCAATGGCCGACCTATACCCTGCAAAAGTGGACGGGGCTAAAGGATTCCCCTTATGCCGGATAGTCCGCAGGTTTTCCAGGAATTCCGCTACCTCCGTTAAAGGCGCTTTAACGGGGTCCACACCTCTGTCCACACACCACCTTTGGTAGTGTTTAAGACGGGAACCATAAACCAGGCGAGTTGATTCTCGTCTGGCTCTGGCTGCCGTGTCAGCAACATTTGCTGAAAAGCCGCGATCAACGAAGGCCTGAGTGGGAATGAGCTGAGACTTGCCCTCGTTTACGAGGAATCCCAGCTTGTTTACCTAGAATAACGTCAAATCTCGATGACGCTCGACCAGCGACTTTGACTGATTTTTCATCAGCCAGTCGTCTAAGTACTGGTGCATGTCGACCCCTTGAATTTTGAGGAAGGCCTCTATGACCCTTACGATCCTTGTGAAGACTCTGGGAGCCGTCGACAGACAGAAGGGGAGCACCAGAAACTCGAAGGCTCTGCCGTTGTAGGCAAAGCGGAGGTACCTGGTATGCTCTGACGCCACGGCCACGTGAAAGTAGGCGTCTCTTAAATCGATAGAGATCGCCCACGTTTCGGATAGACTTGAGTCCCTCAAATGTTCTGAGGTGTTCCGCCTTTGTTGAGCCGCCTCCCCTAGGCAATCCATGACTGTTCGCAGTGTCTCCATCCGAAAGGATGGGGGCACTACAAATTTGTTGAAAGCCTTGAGGTTGAAAATCTGCCTCCAGCCACCCGCTTCCTTGGCTACCAGGAAAATCGGGGAGTAAAACCCGGGCGTTTCTGGCGTCACCGGGATTTCCCTTATGGCTTGTTTGTCCAGCATGGACTGGAGCCCTCTTTCGAGATCCTCTCTTAGAGAGGGATTCTTGGGGGTCTCCGGCCACCACACCCTCGACGTTGTCGGGGGTTTCGCTGTGAATTCGATCCTGTAGCCTCTGTTCACCGTCTCTAGGACAAATTTGTCCTAGGTGACCAGAGGCCACAGGTGGGCGAAAGACCTCAACCGCCCCCCCCCCCCCCCCCCACCCGGACCCGGCCGATCATTCAGCATCGGGCTTAGGGGTGGGTGGCTTGGGGGTGTTGTAGGCGGAGTAGGCATCTTTTTTGGCGCCGCCTCCTCAGCCTTTGCCACAGCCACGACCGGCACCTTTCTTGTTACCGAACTGATCAGAGGAAGAGGAGGAGTTCCCTCCACCGTTCTTGCCTTTCTTGGCCTGACCGCCTCCGGACCCTTTGCCCTTTTTAAAGGGGATCCGAAAACGGTCACAGGAGGCTCTCCCAGCACCAGGTTGGTCACTGAGAGCAACTGTGCCTCGGTGGTGGATTCCACCGTGGTGGTCCACTCACCCGCGAAGAGCGTACCCTTTGTCAAAGGGAGCTCCTTAAGACGGAGTTTGGCCATGTGGGGTACGACGCCCTTCGAAAGGGCGACCGACATGAACTGCACCCTCCGGTCAAAACCGACCTCTAACTTCTGCCTGATGACTATCAGAGTGATAGCGGCTGTTAGAAAATTTGCCAATGAGATGGCGCAGTGTGTCGTTTGTAACGCACGACGGGAGTTCTGGCGGCGGGAGACCCGCCTGCCAGGCCTGGCGCTCCTGCTCTCTGGCCACGAAGGCCCCTCTCTGGCCACAAAGGCCCCAGAGATGAATCCCTGCGTGCGCTGCAGGTAAATTCCTAGGCGCCCCATGAGAGCCACTGATGTCTCAGACAATTTAGCGAACTTCTCTGCCTCCTTAGTGGCATGGGCAGCCTTGGGGCCAAATGGCTTGGCAGGATCCCAATCAGAGCTCTGAGTGGATCTCATGTACACTACTGCCTCATTATCAATTGAGGACTTTGAGGAGTGCCTCATTGTCCTCTGATAATGGAAAGAACTTGGCCAATGCAGAATAGCCAAAGGAAGATGCTTCCTTGACGACCCTGCGGTCGTCAGTTCCAGTAGCGGCCTGAATGACCTGGTCACTCGCCCACGGTGTGGGGACAATGACCGTCCGACTAGAAGCAGTCGCCCACACTGAGAACTGTTAGTCCTCCTGGATGGACGTGGTGGCCGGAGGTTTAAAGTTTAGAACCTTGGCCAAGGCCTGAATGACAGGCACAAACTCCACCGGGCGAGAGAACCGGAAGTCCGGGGACTCCCATGACTTCCTCCAAGAACGCACAGGCTCTCTGGCTGTATCAGCCAAGGTGTCTGTGGGTGGGCCCAGCCTGGTGTACACCGATGGGGGCGCCTTAGACGTCCCTGATGTAGGCTCGAGGGCGACCGCAGGGGCGGCTGCCGGAGTCTGGTCCAACTGGTCCTCCGTAGTGAGGAGCTCGTGATCCAATGCAGAGCGATCACCCAAGGGGGGGATACCCAAGTCGAGGGTCTCCTCATCCCTGAGAGGGGGCTACTCATCCTCTGACTGATCAGAGAATTGTGAAGAGGTCGGTGAAGACCTGCCCGAACGCGACGGCGACGGTGAGCGGGAGCGAGATCTAGAATGAGACCTAGAACGGGATCTAGCCCGCGGGGTGGTGGCGGAGACGAGGGTGGAGAGGGGGAACGCGAACGAACCCTCTTACCAGGACCCCGACAAGAATCCATTTTATCAGAAAGAGCCGCGAGGGTCTGACTGATCGGGAGGTAGCGGAGGCACAGGGGGTGCACGAAGCTCTCCCACCTGTGCGGGCACTGGGGTCTCCAGTCTCTCCGCTAGCTCATAGATGTGAGCCAGGTTGTCTTTCTGGCCACACAGAATTTCATCGTCACCCGAATCTGGGCCGAAAAGGCTGTCGAATGGATCCCCTTCGTCATCATCCAGATGGGGCATCAATGAATGAATGACGAGTCATATGATTTGAGGCAACCTTCGTGGGAGTTTTCGGCTTCAAAGCCTGACTTCCACTAGTGTCTGCCGAGAAGACGGTGCTTGCTGCCGGGGCGGTGCCCGCTGGTGATGCGGTGACCGCTTCGGGAGCGGTGCCCGCTGCAGCAGATGGCATATCCGACCTCCTAGGTGCACCACTCCTAGTCACAGGACCTTGCGGGGCGAGATCCTTGGATAAGCCTTTTATGGCCCCCCCCCCTTTTTTCTTGCTGTAAGTGGTGCTAACTGAGGAAGACTTAGTCTTCTTCTTCTAAGGACTAGTGTCCTTCGAAGGTGATACTGGGGTGCGTTTGCGGGGCGACCGCCGTACAGCGGTAACCCCTTGCCCACTAGCAGTCCCTGCCGAAACAGAGCTAGCTACAGTATCATGGGACGACCCCACAGTAGTGGTGACCGCAGCAGCAGTCGCGGTGCCCGCTGCAGTAGCGCTCCCCGCAGTAGCGGTGCCCGCCGTAGAGACAACAACAGCGGTTCCCGCCGTAGCGGTGCCCGCTGTAGTGACCGCTGTAGCGGTCCCTGTATGGCGTGTACGGGCCCGGCCACGCTCAGAACGAGCAGGGGACGAAGCTGGAGGCGATTCTGACCTCTCTCGTGCTCGGGCTTTCGCCTTCCTAGCACGATTAGCAGCGTCCCTCTGTGACCGCTGCTTACGGCGCAGCATCAAGTTGTCAAACCCAAAGCAGGTGGTTTCAGGCCAAGACGAACAGATCGCGCAGGTGCGTGATCCAGAACATTTCGTGTGCTTAGAACATGAGGCATGCGCCGTCCATGGTTCTAAAGCAGAAGGTCTGGTGGTAAAGTTACCACAGGGTTTATGACTACAAAGAATCTGGGAGGAGGTGGATTCCGCTCCTGAACCGGACTCAAAAAAGGTAGGTTACAAAGTTTATTTTGACAGTGATACCTCTCCTGGCGTAGTGTATATGGGTTATACTACTACGCTGAAATAGTCTGTATCTGTACGCTCAAGTTTCGCGAAGAAACGAGCAATTATTCCTCAGAGCTAACGAAATCCTGATGGCAGAGCTCGCAACCCAAAAAGAAGAGGATGTTAGGTGCGCATGCGCCAACCGTCCTTGTCTGCAGCCGCTACAGGTGCTGCCCCTAGCGGGACACCTGCGGACTAGCAGACTTTTAAATTTTTGAGGCTTCTTTAGTAAGACCTTCAAAACAGAGCCTCCTTTTGGATGACCAGAGCAAGCCCTGGAGATAGCTTCCAATGAGAGCAGGTAAGGATTTACTAATAAAATGCCTAATTTTTCTCGATGTCGATTTTCTCGATTCGATTCTGTCGTGTGCGGTAGTGCTTGGAAAAGTGTGGTGGGGGCCGGACCAGCACCATGTAAAATACATTGCGTGGCCCTCTCCACACTTTTCCAAGTACTACCGCGCGCGATAGTATCTATCGTAGTGCAGTTTCAATGGCGGCCGTCTGTGGCCGGCTCAGCGCCGCGGTCTTTGTAAAGAATAGGGTAGGCTCTTTTGTATTTTGGGGGTAGGGAAAACAATGAAGGTAGGGGGGGCCGTATCGAGTTCGGCAATCGATGTCCTCTCATGTTGAACATCGATCTTACGACTTTGCCGATCCATCGATGTCGTGCCTATCGAGCCCAGCCCTAGAATTTACTAGCGACCAGTTTGAAGGAAAAAGATAACTACATGGTTAGGACATTTAGAACTGACTGGTTATTTGTCTGAGGAACAAACCCTATACCTGAAACTCAAATACTAACGCTGAAAGTCTTGTGTTCAGCTCTCCCGCTTTGTGTGTGTCAAACCATCTGATTTCCTGCCGCAGGATGGCATGGAAGAACTTATTGCGTATGACTGCCGTCTGTCTCTCAGCCGCCAGCATCCAGAGGGTGATTTGGAAGTAACCACAGACCATCACTCCAAACCCAAGAACTAGAATGCATATGTCAATGATCAAGTTATTAAAGGGAAATTTATGATTGTATGTATGAGTATGAGGTGAATGAGGACCCAGGCATGCTTTTATTGATTGATTTCGAGAAAGCGTTTGACTCGATAGCCTGGGACTTCATTCACTTCACCATTAAAAAATTTGAATTCCCGCAAAATATTCAGGAATGGATTTCTATGGTACAAAAGAATGCTGAGTCACGAGTTACACAAAGTGGTTGGGTTTCAGACCCTTTTCAACTGCACAGAGGATGCAGGCAGGGGGATCCGCTCTCCCCCTATGTCTTCATCCTTTGTGCGGAAATATTCAGTCAAGCATTAATTAACAATAAAGAAGTGGTGGGTCTCAAAATTGGAGATAGAGAACAAAAATTGACACTGTTCGCAGATGACACGACATTGTTCTTGAACGGTTCAAAAAAAGCCCTTAGAAAATCCATTTCTTTGCTTAACACTTATGAAGAAGCGTCAGGGCTGAAAATGAACCTTTCAAAGACGAAAGCAATCTGGATAGGGTCAAAACGATTCTCAAGGGATAAAATCTGTCACAAGGTCGAGCTTGATTGGGTTCAAACGTTCACTGCGTTAGGTATAAAATATGATGTAACAAATTTGTGTGGAATTACCGATTTGAATTGTGCAACCAAAATGGCGGAGGTAGAAAACATTCTCTTAAACTGGAGTAGAACGAACACTACTCTGGCTGGAAGAGTAATAGTGATCAAAAGTTTGGCATTGTCCAAATTAGTACACTTTTTTATCGCTTTGCCCACACCTCCAAAAGAATTTATGAGAAACATCAACAAAAAATTCTACTACTTTCTGTGGAAGGGCAAGCCTCCAAAAATTAAGAGTAAAACAATGGAACTAAATATCACTGGGGGATTGAAAATGGTAAATATTTTCAGATTTGAAGAAACTCTTAAAATAAAATGGCTCAAAAAACTCGTTTTGAGCAAAGAAGTTTGGACGAACATACCTATCAATTATGGTATTGATCAAATCTGCAAATTTGGACCAGAATATCCCAAACAGATTCTTTGTAATATTAAAAATCCCTTCTGGTCTTCGGTGGTTAATGCAATTATCCTTTTCCAAGCAATACATTCAGAAGATCACCCAGTTATACTTACACATAATGAACCAACATGGTTCAACCCAAATTTAAAGATTCCATACACAAAATAATGGGATACTAAAGGGTTGAGGTATGTGGGTGATCTACTCGATGATACAGGGTCAATGAAAACCAGAGAACAAATCAAAAAAGACTTTGGTATTGCAATAAATTTTATTGACTACAGAAGGGTTACAAAGACAATTCCATTTGAATACTGTTTAAGGAAAGAGGATATGGAACTCAACTCTCCCTGGTGTCAAAAATTTCTACTAAGCATTTTAAATGATAATAAGACCAACCAAACTATTAAAATTATCATGCTTAGCAACAACAAAACGATTCCGACGGCAGTGAATAGATGGAAAGAAATTTTGTTGATACCAGAAGAGGTCTCCTTTTGTAAAAAAATATTTTCTCTACCAAATAAATGTACACAGAGCAAATGGTTACAGATGTTCCAATATAAAATCCTGCACAGGATTTTGCCAACCAACCAAAAGGTTGTTTCAATATAACATTAAACCATCTAGTGATTGTGAATACTGTGGGCAAGCTGAAGAGTCCCTCATCCACTTGTTTTGTGAATGCGATATAGCAACAGTAATTTGGCAAGAGGTTGTTGACTGGCTGGGGAAACAACTTATTAAAACAGAATATTTAACGGACTCCCAGATTTTATTGGGAGAGCCAATAGTCCAGTAGCCAGATCAAGAAAAGGGCTCTATTTTAGAAGTTAGGTTAACCCGAGAGCTAGAAAATTTCCGTCGGTATCATGTTTTAGGCCCACACTTGGGGCATACCGCCAGGGTGGATGTAGACTTTAAAAGTGGTGCACATCTTTTTTATGGGGTCATGTCTTAGACACCCCAATATATGTAAAAAGGCCCCAAAATGGTCAAAATAATAGGTATAGGGGTAGGAAAGGCACCCTAAAACACTCATAACTCAGCTTAAACCAAACATAGGGATGAGTGTTTGGTATCAAAATGTTGGTATGAAAGAGAAGTATCTTTTGAAATAGTAAACACATAACTAACTCAATCCCATGATGTAATAAAGGTCATTCAAGGTCAAAATGGCTGCCAAATCAAGAATCTGGGATTTTCCCATATTCTATAGTTTCCATTTATAAACTTCTCAGTTTTTTTGAAGGTATGTATTTCTTTTTTGTAGCCACTTTTTCTAAAGGAATGTCTTTTAATGGAATTGTTGAACATTTTAGAAAGTTCATTGACTAGAGTTTTAAGTCCAATTTTGAGCTGTTAGGTACAAAGTAGGGTACCAAGCCCACCTGGAGACCCCAAAAAGTGCCTAAAATGGTAAAAATTTGAAAACTAAAATGATTGTATCTTAAGTTTTATAAGTAGGAAGGGAACAGATGATGCACCAAAACATCAGGTTTAATTTTCTCCTCAATATGGAAGATAATGGAAAAATAATATTGAAATTAAGGGGTCGTTGAAAGTCAAATAAAGGTCAAAATATCATTTTTTCCCTAAAAAATTCAAATTTTGATTAAGAGATTTTGATGAAGTACTTGTGTTTTGTCATTATATAATTTCCAAACCAAGTTACCACAATAATTGACAAATAAATAATCTCAACTATGGTCCAACAAATCATTTTCTACCATTTACCGGTGAAAATGAAGTAGTTTTAAGTCAATATGGAGGTGTGGAATGTGGCATTTGGCTATTCAATGCTTATGATAAGTGTTTACCGACGGGTTATGAGAAAGTGCTAGTATGGGACCACTGTTTAGGTCATAAAAGTTGTGAGCACCAAACATATTGGGCATTGTTTGGTATCAAAATATTTGTTGTAAGACAGTCTTTCCATTCCATGCAACCTGCCAAGGGTAGGGTCTATTGTTGTGATACTAGAGGTCATTCAAGGTCAAACTAACCCCAATTTCATGATTTAAGGCATTTTGTCTTTCAATTTTCCATTTAGCAGCTTATCAAATACCCCTAGAATACATATTTTATCCTGGAAATATTTTTAGGTGAGTAATAATTTTCAAAAAGGATTCTGAGACATTTCTAGGTTATTTCAAGAGAAAGTCTGGACCAATTTGGAATATTTAGGGACCAAAATATCAAAATGACTGATTACAGGTGCACTCAAATATTTAAGTGAGGCAGCAGAAAGTTGACATAACAGATCGAGTCATATCTTATGGTATGTCAGCTTTCATTTTCAATAGGGAGAATAAGCCTTTTAACTTGCGGCATTACTTGCCTATTGTGTTTGTCATGTAAGATTATGAAGGCAGTGTAAAATATCACTGAGATTTCAGGAAAAAATGAAGGTCAAATAAAGGTCAAAATGTATTTTTTTCTCTTAAAGATTCAAATTTTGATGAAGAAATTTTGATGGAGTAGTTGTGTTTTCTTAGTACATTATTTCCTAACCACATTACCGCAATAATTGACAGACAAGATACCTTAAATATGTTTTACCAAACATTTTTACCCTTTACCTGTAAAATGAAGTAGTTTTAAGGTACTATGCAGATGTGGAATGTGCTATTGGACAATTCATGCCTAAATTAATTCTTTAAGATTGAGCTGTGAGAAAGTGCTAGTATGGGACCACTGTTTAGGTCATAGCAAGTGTGAGCACCAAACATTATAGGCATTGTTTGGTATCAAAATGCTTGTTGTAAGACAATCTTTCCATTTCACACAACTAGCCTAGGAAGGGGTATTCTGTTGTGATATTAGAGGCAGGGGCTTATAGCCGTAATGCGTCCAGCGTGTCTTTTGGACACGCAGAACACTGTTTTTTGACAGTTTGGACACCCACAATTTTATGTCAGAATTTGCTGAAGATAACTTTTCTTAGGAGATAGAAGATGTAGAAGCTGTAGTGTCACTTTTATAAGACACACAAAGCAGTATCTGGCCTAAAAAGCAAAATCTGTAAAGGTATAGGGTCTATCTTATTAGTAACTTATGTATTTTGTACCACACTTTGGACACGCAAAAGTCTATGAAACCTCTATTTGGACACCCTGTTTTCAAATATCGGCTAAGACCCTGATTAGAGGTCATTCAAGGTCAAACTAACCACAATTTCATGATTTAAAGCATTTTGTCTTTGCATTTTCCGTTTTATAGCCGCTTGTTAAATTCTCCTGGAATGCATATAATCTCCTGCCAATATTTCAGGTGAGAAATATCTTTAATAAGAATTCTCAGACATTTTTGCAGTTACTTTAAAACAAAGTCTGGGTCAATCTTGAATATTTAGGGGTCAAAATGACGAAATGTCTGATTGTGCACCCAATAGTTAGTGAAGCTGCAGAAAGTTGACATAATAGATTCATATCTTATGGTACATCCTTTCATTTTCACTTGGGGAAATAAGCTTTTTAACTTGCCTTTGGTGTTTTTCACAAACAAGTAAAGACAGTAAAATATTACTGAGATTTAAGGAAAAAATGTAGGTCAAACCAAGGTCAAAAGGTCAAATAGAGTATTCATGACTCTGGAGAAAATATCTGTAATACTGCAGTTGCATCTTGTTCAAATGAGTAATTTTCATTCACCTGGAAGGAATATTTGACAATCATGAACTAAAGAAACGATTAGTTTACAACTTAAATAACATTTTCAGATAAGAACAAGTTGCTTTCTATCTATTTGGAGGTCAAAGACTGAGACTGCCAGGATTTTACTTAGAAGCAACTTCTGAATTGTTCTAAAAAAAACAAGACCAATATAGACTTTTAGTGTCATTTATGTTCAACATACCAAACTTTATACACAAGGTTTAATAGTATAAAAATCATGTTACATTTAAAGATTAAAGCCAGTGTAAAATATTGATAGTGTAAAAGTTTAAGGTCAAACTAAGGTCAAAAAGAGTATTTGTGACTTTGAAGCAAATATCTCAATGCAGTAGTTACACTTTGGTAAAAAAAAAAAAGCCAGGGTCTTAGTTCACCTGAAAGGAATATTTTCCAATCATGAAGTTGAGGAACTGAGGTAGTTTACAACTACACATTAACATTACCAGATGAAATAAGTTGCTTTTGATTGTATTTGGCTAAAATAACTAACTCCATATGCTGGCCTTACATATGTCTGCACATTGTATGAGTACATTGTAAGCCTTTAGGTGACAAATGTCATTTTTTAAAGCTTTCAAAGTTGGATCATGAATCAAATTAATGAAATAAGTATCATGAATTTCATATATTAACTAGGTATGTATCTGTCAGTGGTTCCATTCGTTAATTGAAAACCATAACTGTAATCTTTGAATAGTTCGGCATTATCTAAAATGATTTTACCTAATTTTGGTGTATACATCTTTTATTATCCATGACATTAATTCCTAGCTCAGTACCAACCTCTCTGATTGTTAGATATCTAACCTTTATTTGACCTTCAGCACGTGCGACCTAGAGTACATAAAATAAGTGTACATACCTTAATCTATTTTGGAAAACAAGCCTTTTTAGTTATTTACACACTCCACTATCTGACTTGGTCAATTAAAAAATCCCCATTTAGGATCCAATCCATTTTGTGCTGACGGTCATGCTATCTGTGACTATTGTATGTGCATTCATAAATAGTGGTAGCCTTTTGGATTTTTTCAATAAACAGCTATAAATAAACTGATTAAAGAATTGTTTAAATAGCAATTCCTATATCCTCTGGGACAGATTTGACTTATCTAAGACATTAATCATTGACAATATATGCACATCAAAGGAATTTGTAAAAACGCGGACATCTTCTGAAGTGAAAGATTCAAAAACCTATACCAGAGCTCATCATGACCTTCAATGACCTCTAAACCACAACAGGGACTGTCACACAAGAAATTGTACATAAAATCTAGAGATCATAAGGAGAAGCTAGCATTGTGTTAACAATTCTACCCCCAAAGTTCTGTTTCTATGCATCAAAAAAGCCTAAGATAATTATGACTGAAGTTGGCTTTACTGCATGAGTTGTGGAAATTATCCTAGGTTTGAAATGAGCTAATTAATCTAGCTGACCTCCAAATTCACAAAAATACTTATGGGTCATTCCG
>OZ012684.1:36330589-36408089 GCA_963942565.1 Maea johnstoni
GGTTCCCATTTAGCACCTGACTATTTTAACCCACTCATGCCTATATCATCCCAAGAAGGCCACGCGTAAGTATTTCGCAATAAGATTTCTATGAAAAGGTTTTTGGAATAAATTCAATAGGCAAAATGCCATTCAGAACCCAACCAACCACTCTCCATAAGATATTTTTTAAATTCTTCCCACATCAATTTAATAGTTATCTTAAGTACTATTTTCATAATGGTATGACTATCATCCAGACATTTATTTTCAAGGGGAACTCTTTTGTAGCTTTGAGGGGTAAACGACTACCTGTACATAGAACACTTAAAGGTTGCTAGAGCCACTCTTGAGGAATTTAGTCACAGAAGATGTATGTACTAGCAAATTGAAGTGTGCACATTTGTTGAGAGCTCTTAACACACAAGGATGATTTGGTTGTCAATGCCAGATCTGAATAAAACATATATCCTTGCATTTTATTGTCCCTTCTTCCCAAGTAAATGTGCAATATGCAGGCTGTAAAGAAGGCAATGCCCTCATGCTGTATCATTATATATGCAATATATCTGGCACATGTATATATATATACAATTATATATATATATATATATATATATAGTATATATATATATATATATATATATATATATATATATATATAATTATATATATATATAATTATATAGATAGATATAGATATAGATAGATATAGATATAGATATAATTATATATATAGATATATACATATATATATATGTATATATATGTATAATTGTATATATTAATATATTTATATATATATATATATATATATATATATATATATATATATATATATATATATATATATATATATATATATATATATATATATATATATAATATAAATATATACATATAAGGGCGTCTTTTTTAAAAGAGGAAAATCTTTTTGTACTACTTAGGGTCTGAAATCGCAGTTTTCCACCAAAAACATAGTGAGCACGAAAAAACTACAAAATCTGTTACTTTTCTGTGTACTTTTACATTTATTTCATGAAAATACAGCGATCCACGTTCCACGGTCTAGACCGTGCTCTGGCTAGAGCCAAAATTCATGCATTTTGTTCTAGTAACCAACCAGTGGCAATACCCTCAGACCTTGCGGTCTAGACCGCGCTCTGGCTAAAGCAAAGATTCATGCATTTTGCTTTAGTGACAAACCAGGGACAAGACACTCGGGCCTTGCGGTCTAGACCGCGCTCTGTCTCAAGCCAAGAATCACGTAGTTTGTTGTACTGACAGATCAGGGACAATATCCACGGGGCTTGCGGTCTAGATCGCGCTCTGGCTTAAGCCAATATTGATGCAGTTTGATCTAGTGACAAACCAGGGACAAGGCCTATGGGGCTACATGATTCTACGCTTGAGTCAGAGCGCGGTCTAGACCGCAAGGCCTACAGGGCCTGTCCCTGGTTTTTCATTAGAACAAACTGCATCAATATTGGCTTAGGCCAGAGCGCGGTTTAAACCGCAAGGCCCACATGGCTTGTCCCTGGTAACAAACTGCATCAATATTGGCTTAAGCCAGAGCGCGGTCTAGACCGCAAGGCCCACTCAGTAAGGGCTTGTCCCTGGTTTTTCACAAACTCCATGATTCTTGGCTGGAGCCAGAGCGCGGTCTAGACCGCAAGGTCCAAGAGTCTTCTCCCTGGTTTGTCCCTAGAACAAACTGCATCAATATTGGCTTAAGCCAGAGCACGGTCTAGACCGCAAGGCACACAGGGCTTGTCCCTGGTTTGTCACTAGAACTAACTGCATGAATCTTGACTCCAGCCAGAGCACGGTCTAGACCGCGCTCTGGCTGGAGCCAAGATTCATTGGCTCCATGAGCCCCATGAACCTTCCGGCTATAGCCAAGATTCATAGAGTTTGTTCTAGTCACACGACCGACTCTTGAACCTTGCGGTCTAGACCTCGCTCTAGCTAAAAGCTCCATAGCAAAACACCGTCTTTAAACTGTCGTAGGTTTTAAACTTCATCTTCAACTCTGTCTGTCTTCCTTATTTCTTCTGGAGTTAGCATCTTTATCTTCTGATCTAACAGGTACTCGACTTTGTTTTTACCTGAAAGGCAAAATAAGGCATATTATGCAGGTGTTGTATTTTGTTTGGATTAACTACAAGAAATACACATGGAAGGTATTTCAATTATTTTTTTTAGATTCAGGAAGATACTAGTCATTTCCATAAAAAAGAAAATTAATATTGATGAAATCTAGCCCTCCATAAACTGAAATAACATGTTGCATCATTAGTTTTATATTGATTATTGCCAACGTGTTACAAAATAACTTACAACTTACGTTTGATGTCCAAGCTTTTAACTTCAGCCATGTACCATGTGTTGTTTTGAGGCCACTTGGCCTCAACTATGTCTCCATCTTGGTATTCCTAGAAGCAAAAAATACATTGTTGAATCACCATTTTAAGATAAAGTTCCTATTAAATATGAAAGTAATCTATGTAATTTGTGATCATTCTTAATGTGATTATCCCTCCAAAAGATTTTTGAAGAGTAACCTCTACGTCAAAATGAAGGTCTAGGGAGGGTTTTCAAAACGGGAGCTACTTTGGGTCATGTAGAGGCTCACAGGGGTCCTAGAGACAAACTCAGCCAAATGATCATTAGCAGGTCAGCAAGTGCAGACAGATCTTTCCTGGCTATGCCAAGCAGGTTAATTAGCGCCGTGTGGATATTTCTGGGTTAATGATTCCTCACAAAACAATTTGGGTGTCCTGAGGGGTGCTTTTTAAGAGTTTGGGTTTTCAAAAAGTCACCCAGATGCCCGGCTGGCTAAGACTATGCCCCCATGGATCCCGATCTTTCTACGCGCCCCCCCCCCCCCCCCCATCCGTTCACTGATGCTAAATTTTCAACTAACACCCATCCCCTGCTCGACCCTTTCCATTGATACCCATAACACTTTCCAGACTCCTAATCATACAGGGCTCACTCTATAGCCTGTGCCTGTACATGCCTGCTGTAAGCTGCAGGAAACCAGATACTCATGCGTGTCTGTTACCCACAGTGCTGTGTTCAAATAAACCACTCACCCTGTTACAGCCATGTTTGAATTATAAGTCATGGATTTAGCCCTACCACTCCCACTTATTTTTTTTTTAAACCCTATAGCACAGGACACTATTTAGAAAGGTGTGCAACATCTCATTGTTAATGAAGTATAATAAAAGAAGTATGCTGTGTATGATACTCTGAGAATATATTAACTCCTTTGCCCTTACTTGACTAACTGATATCCTAATACTATTATATTTAACACAGATACATCTACAATCTAGTAAATAAGTCACCAGGTCTCCAGTACCTTAATAACAATGTAACTTCTGAAAGCTTAATGTCTGCCTGAGCCCATACTCATTAGATAATTAGGATAGGATGAGTCCAACTGTTCAAAAATTAAGCTGATATAAACAAATATTTGTTTGATAATAAAATTAATAATGCAGGGTGATCGCTGTTTACATAATTTAAAGCATGCTCCCAGAAGAACTACTTTAGTATGCACCTTAAACTAAAGCTACCACCGGAATTCCCTGTATGATTCTACTATTATTAGCCAGGATTTAGAAACTGGGTGCTCAAAATTGTCAAATCTAAAATTTTGGGAAAATTGTCAAATCTAAAATTTTGGGGTGACCTATTTTATCAAGGAATACCACAATAGACCCAGATTACAACCTTAAATATGTATTTACTTATTGAAATAAGGCATAATATTCTTAAAAAAATATCATAGGATTTATATTAGTGTGAAATAAGTAATATGTATGAAATTGATGTTTTACTAAATTACTCCCCCACTATTTTGGGTGTCCTGAAAGATGATATTTGGGGGTTTGTGTGTCCAAATGACGCCCAGACACCCTGTTCGCTAAGACTATGATTCTACTATTGAATTTGAAGAGAGGAAGGAGTATGGGGAGTTGACACCACACCATTTAAATCATTGTTGGTTTTGGTGTGGGGGGGGGGGGGGGGGGGGTTGAAATAGCAACAACAATGAAAACTAATAAAAAACACCCCACTAATTAATTAGTAACAGTTAGAATAGTAGACTCCTAATCACTCTCAATCTAGGAGACCTTGTATTCAATATGCGAACAGGGCTCCTTAATAAAAACAACATTAAAAACGTTTAATTCATTAGGTGGCAACCCACAATCATAGGAAGGTTTCATCAAGTAAAGAAATCATGGACGAAATGAATTGGAAATTAACTTACCTTAGTTGATAAATTTTGTGTAGCTGCAGCTGCTTGTTTAATCTCCTGTTCTTGCTGTGAGTTGTGGTGATATGGTGCACCTCCTTCTTGCAGGAACTGTGGGATTGGTCGGGCCAAATATGTAGATTTTATTACCTTGCCAATTGACATACCACATGCTTAGGGACGGTGAACCCAGCGGTCAACCCAACGTTGTTTGGCTAAGGTATCAGGTGTCGGCCTCAAGTACAATAAAACTGTAGAGCAGTCCCTAGTTGAGTAAGTAGTTTCCCATGGTGTTGCAGGGCTCAACATTAAGAAAAAAAACTTCATAAGCCCAGCAGGGCTAGTTACTGTAACTTTTACTAGCCCTGATATTGATCACATTCTTTTTCAAATAGTGGCTACTCATAGGTATAATTTACTAGCCTTGACTTTCAATAACTAGCCTGGGGCTACAGGGCTAGCCTTAATGTCGAGCCCTGTGTTGGCATGTCTCCTAAACAAAGATATCAAGTTCTCTTGTGACAGTGTTTGCATTGACCACAAGCACGGCAGCCTGCATTTCAAACAGAGGAGCCGGAGCCAGCCGCAAGTTCTGCCATCCCAACCGTTCTTATAAGAGGTAAGTGAAGCATCTTCTATAAACTGAACCATAATAACATTTCTTTAAAGAAATATAAAATTAAAAGGAAGAAATCCTTTTTGAATTTAAATAGATTGCAGCACAATTATTGAAAGAATTGGCAGATTTATACAATGAGATATATGTTGTCTATAAAACAGTTCTTATATTTTTTTTCCAGGGAGATTATGTTGTAGTGGCTTGTGGTGTCTGCCACCTACCTGCTTATTGCCTTCATGGCATTCAGTGAATGCAGGGATCCTAAGGCAGAAGGACAACTATACAATTCACTCAACATTTTGGTGAGTAAAGTCATGTTCTTCATTTTTGTTATTGGAATTGATGGTACCACACAATTGATCTTAATAAGAATGGTATGTTGGATAGAATAATTGTATACCTATTGTGGTTTTGATTAAACTTTTAAAAATTGGCATATTAATCAATTTCAGTCTGACCTTCTCTATATTGAAGCCTGTTGGCTAGACTAACCCCAATCTGGCACTGCAATATACAGCTGTGCCAGTAAATTTGATACATCACAGTCAGTTTAAATATAGTTTTTAATTGTTACTTTTAAATGTGGCTTAGATTATACGTTTACAATTTGCCTATAGATCATTTTTGGTCTGATTTTCACTATACTGAAGCCTGTTGCCTAGACTAACCCTCTTCCGCCACAATTAAACAAATATGCCAAAAATTGGATATGTCACAAAGTCAGTTTATGTGTGGGTTCTTAATTCTTTCTAGTTTGGTTTAGATTAATCACATAGAATTTTGCCAATGGATCACTTTTGGTCTGATTTTCACTATACTAAAGCCTGTTGCCTAGGATAGCCCCCCTCTGCCACTTAACCCTTTCATACCTGGAGATCTACTTGACTAGTAGCAGTTTTGGCTGATACGGGTATGAATGGGATATTTAAAGGGATGTGCCCAAAAACTGGATATGTCTTGAAGTCAGTTTATATGAGGGTTTTTAATTCTACCTATTGTGATTTCAATTAAACTTTCATAAATTTGCATATAAATCAATTTCATTCTTGACTTTCTCTATATTGAAGCCTGTTGGCTAGGCTAACCCCTATCTAGCACTGCAATATACAGCTGTGCCAGTAAATTTGATACATCACAGTCAGTTTCTGTATTGTTTTTGATTTTTATTAATGTGGTTTAGATTATATGTTTATCAATTTGCCTATAGATCATTTTTGGTCTGATTTTCTCTATACTGAAGCCTGTTGCCCAGGGAAGCCCCCCTCCGCCACTAAACTAAAGAGATGCGCCTGAAAAATGATTATGTCACAAAGTCACTTTATAATAGGGTTCTTAATTCTTACTAGTGTGGTTTTAATTAAACTTTTATAATTTTGTCTATTGATCATTGCATGTGATTTTCATTAACTGAAGCCTGTTGCGTAGGATAGCCCCCCTTTACCACTTTATTAAAGAGATGTGCCCCAAAACTGGATATGTCATGAAGTCAGTATATATGAGGGTTTTTAATTCTACCTATTGTGGTTTCAATTAAACTTTTATAATTTTGCCTATAGATCATTTTGGGTGTGATTTTCACTATACTGAAGCCTGTGGTCTAGGATAGCCCCCCTCCGCCACTTAGTTAAAGAGATGCGCAAAAACAACTGGATATGTCATGAAGTCAGTATATATGAGTTTTAAATTCTACCTATTGTGGTTTCAATTAAACTTTTATAATTTTGCATATAAATCAATTTCAGTCTGACTTTCTCTATATTGAAGCCTGTTGGCTAGGCTAACCCCAATCTAGCACTGCAATATACAGCTGTGCCAGTAAATTTGGTACATCACAGTCAGTTTCTATATTGTTTTTAATTGTTGCTAATGTGGCTTAGATTAAATGTTTATCAATTTACCAATAGATCATTTTTGGTCTGATTTTCACTATACTGAAGCCTGTTGCCAGGGTAGCCCCCCTCCGCCACTTAATCAAAGAGATGCGCCCGAAAAATGATTATGTCACAAAGTCACTATATAATAGGGTTCTTAATTCTTACTAGTGTGGTTTTAATTAAACTTTTATAATTTTGCCTAATTAGACCATGGTGGGTGTGATTTTCACTATACTGAAACCTGTTGCCTAGGATAGCCCCCCTCTGCCACTTAGTTAAAGAGATGCGCCAAAAAACTGAATATGTCATGAAGTCAGTATATATGAGGGTTTTTAATTCTACCTATTGTGGTTTCAATTAAACTTTCATAAATTTCCATATAAATCAATTTCAGTCTGACTTTCTCTATATTGAAGCCTGTTGGCTAGGCTAACCCCAATCTAGCACTGCAATATGCAGCTGTGCCAGTATATTTGATACATCACAGTCAGTTTATATAGTTTTTAATTGTTACTAATGTAGCTTAGATTAAATATTTATCAATTTGCCTATAGATCATTTTTGGTCTGATTTTCACTAAAACTGAAGCCTGTTGCCTAGGCTAACCCCCTTCCGCCACTTAAACATGTGTCAAAAGTGTGATATGTCACAAAGTCAATTATATCTGGCTTCTTAATTCTTACTAGTTTGGTTTGGATTAAGCACATAAACTTTTGCCTTTAGATCACTTAAGGTCTGATTTTCACTATACTAAAGCTGGCTGAGTTAGCCTCTACATGACCGAAAGCAACTCCCATTTTGAAGACCCTCCCTAGATCTTCATTTTGACATAGAGGTTACTCTTCAAAATTCATTTTTTGGAGGGATAATCACATTAAGAATGATCACAAATTACATAAGGTACTTTCATATTTGATAGGACCTTTATCTTAAAATGGTGATTAAACAATGTATTTTTTGCTTCTAGGAATACCAAGATGGAGACATAGCTGCGGCAAAGTGGCCTCAAAACAACACCTGGTACATAACTGAAGTTAAAAGCTTGGACATCAAATGTAAGTCTCTTAGGTTATTTTGTAACACGTTACTAATATATCAATACCTCAAATTAATCAATTTAAAACTAATGATGCAACATGTTATTTCAGTTCATGGAGGGCTAGATTTCATCAATATTAATTTTCTTTTTATGGAAATGACTAGTATCTCCCTGAATCTAAAAAAAAATTGAAATACCTTCCATGTGTATTTCTTGTAGTTAATCCAAACAAAAAACAACAAATATGAAACCTGCATAATATACCTTATTTTGCCTTTCAGGTAAATACAAAGTGGAGTACCTGTTAGATAAGAAGATAAAGATGCTCCAGAAGAAATAAGGAAGACAGACACAGTTGAAGATGAAGTTTAAAACCTACGACAGTTTAAAGACAGTGTTTTGCTATGGAGCTTTTAGCCAGAGCGCGGTCTAGACCGCAAGGTCCAAGAGTCGATCGTGTGACTAGAACAAACTCTATGAATCTTGGCTATAGTCGGAAGGTTCATGGGGCTCATGGAGTCAATGAATCTTGGCTCCAGCCAGAGCGCGGTCTAGACCGCGCTCTGGCTGGAGTCAAGATTTATGCAGTTAGTTCTAGTGACAAACCAGGGACAAGCCCTGTGTGCCTTGCGGTCTAGACCGCGCTCTGGCCTAAGCCAATATTGATGCAGTTTGTTCCAGGAACAAACCAGGGAGAAGACTCTTGGACCTTGCGGTCTAGACCGCGCTCTGGCTCCAGCCAAGAATCATGGAGTTTGTGAAAAACCAGGGACAAGCCCTTACTCAGTGGGCCTTGCGGTCTAGACCGCGCCCTGGCTTAAGCCAATATTGGTGCAGTTTGTTACCAAGGACAAGCCATGTGGGCCTTGCGGTTTAAACCGCGCTCTGGCCTAAGCCAATATTGATGCAGTTTGTTCTAATGAAAAAACCAGGGACAGGTCCTGTAGGCCTTGCGGTCTAGACCGCGCTCTGACTCAAGCGTAGAATCATGTAGCCCCATAGGCCTTGTCCCTGGTTTGTCACTAGATCAAACTGCATCAATATTGGCTTAAGCCAGAGCGCGGTCTAGACCGCAAGCCCAGAGGATATTGTCTCTGATCTGTCAGTACAACAAACTACGTGATTCTTGGCTTGAGACAGAGCGCGGTCTAGACCGCAAGGCCCGAGTGTCTTGTCCCTGGTTTGTCACTAAAGCAAAATGTATGAATCTTTGCTTTAGCCAGAGCGCGGTCTAGACCGCAAGGTCTGAGGGTATTGCCACTGGTTGGTTACTAGAACAAAATGCATGAATTTTGGCTCCAGCCAGAGCACGGTCTAGACCGTGGAACGAGGATCGCTGTATTTTCATGAAATAAATGTAAAAGTACACAGAAAAGTAACAGATTTTGTAGTTTTTTCGTGCTCACTATGTTTTTGGTGGAAAACTGCGATTTCAGACCCTAAGTAGTACAAAAAGATTTTCCTCTTTTAAAAAAGACGCCCTTATGTATAATAAAAGTCATGGAATATATTCTTTCGCTGTTTTGACTTTTATATCTATCAAATGAGGTTCCCAATGCAATGACAGATTTTCCATATGACGGATCAGTATCCTAGCCAGGATTTAGAAACTGGGTGCCTAAAATTGGCAGTTGTAAAATTTTGGGGCGTCCAACTTTTTAAGGGGGATCACAATATCAGGCATGGGGTCAATTACTTTTGAAAGTAATATATTACAATTACATTACTTTGTATTGGCCCTATTACAATTACAATTACAATTACTTTTGAAAATCACCATCCCTATTACAATTACAATTACTTTTGAAATGCAATATATTACAATTACTTATTACTTTTCTAGCTGCGATGAATGTGACCCTTAGTCAAAATGTCATAAGTCTGAGTATGTTTTATAACAGCTGTTTCATACTTCTTAATGTGTTTAATGCAGATAAACACATATCAAAAATAGAAAACGGTTCCCTACCTGGAAAAGGGGACCAGCTTTTATAATCCCACAAAGATTACTGACCCCAGTAATGATAAATATTTGGTTTACCATACACAAGGTGGACACTGCTTAGTTTTAATACCTTGCCGCAATGCGGACAAGAAAATATGTTTACTTTACAGGCCTCGTGAAAACCTAAAGCATACAGAGGTGTTTAAAGTAAAAGAGATATTGAAAAATACCAAACCCACACTACTTCATACAGTATAATCTGATAAACAACTCGCTCACTCATCCAAAAAGCCTTTCAAATGAGCATAACATTTGGTCTCCTTGAGTTCAGAGTATGCTCAAATATCCTCATGTACATGTGTACAGGTGAGGATTGACAGTGCCTGTGGCTACAGGAAGTTATAATTGCAATTTTAATCACCTGGGGTTTCATCGACCTAGATCATTCACGGAAATGATACCCCTAAGTCTTGAAGTCTACCAGTTCAAACTGGAAATTCACATATAATTGTTCATATCTCATAATAACTATTTGTCACATACATATGGTCAGAAATAAGCTGGAATGTATGTTTCAGCAAGTTGTTTGTACATAGGAGACCATCTAGTCATTTTAGTATTAAATTACAAAATATGACAAAGGGATCATCACAAAATCACCATGATTAGAGCACAACTGCTGAAATGTGCCTAATGCGGTTTGATAATATTCTTTAAAAGGTGAATATGAAAGCTATTAAACAGAGCTTGCAGGTAGCCTTTAAAGCCTCAAGGAGAAGCATTCTGATAAGTAACTCATACATTTTGGGGATGTCTTGAGGGGTGATTTTTGAGGGTTAGGGTGTCCACATGACTCCCTGACACCTTGCTGTCTTAAACCCTGTAGGCAAGGCATCCATACCTATCCTATGAGAGGAATTGAGAATAAGGATGGGCAGCTTATCTCAGAGCCTTCTTGTTCTCATTGAGGATTCTACAGCACTTTGCACTCAGTTCCATTGTACAGCTAATGGCAGCTATTCTTATCTTTATTGAATTGCAATTAAATCAACTTCCTTTGGCCTCTGACCTAGATTGAAGTACCAAGACCTTGGTAGTAAGACAACCTTACCCTTTAGGAGATGCAGTGAATATATTCTACTACCCACTGACTTAGCCAGCTGGGCGTCCGGGCGTCTTACGGGCGCCCATATGTCTGTGAAGGCTCCACAGGGCGCCACGGCCAGTTTCCCTGTAAAGCACCCTGTATTCACTGCCCAGAGGCCGAAAGGACGGCCTAATTCAGCCAGGAGTCTCCTTTTGTCTCCATTCACGGCTCAGCACACGCAAGCTGTGATGGTCCTGCATCAGTGTAGAGCAGGAAATGACGATCTCCAGCGTCTCCCCTGAGTCGCCTCTTGTGCCTATACTCGCGACACAGTACTTGTGGTCAGTGCATGACGACCTAATTCACTGGGGACTGGCCCATCTGGGCTCTATTAGCGGCATAACACGAGATAGCGATGTGATCGCTGACTATGAAATTGGGTTAATGGCACCGGCTGAACGGGCCATTTGATGCATAACGGGTTGACACACGCTACTACTCCGGAGCATTACAGCCCAACGGCGCTCCACCAGACAAGCATAATCAAGTTGTAAATTAATTTACAACTATAATATCACACATTTTCTCTGTTCTTATCCCTGGTGCACTATTGTTATCATGACACATGGATAGTTTATCTCAAATCTGTTGATAAACAGGTGGTTATTTTAGGGAGTTTTTGGTTTCACTTTTGATTACATTATAATTTCAATGTACACATTCACAAGTGAATGAAAATTAACCTAATCATTTATTTATTTTCCAAGCAAATGAGTCAACATTTAAGTCATGTTAGAAGTCCAAATCAAACTACTATTTTATTGATAAATGACCTATATGTTATTTATCAAAATTGTCATAAATGGTTTAGAATAAAATATATTTTCTTTTGACCTATCCCTGGTTGACTATTATGACCATGACACATGGATTGTTTTCATGCCACCATGTGTTCTATGAGTAATGATTGTGAATTATTTTTAGTTGAATGTATATATTCTTAAAAATTACAGACAGGTTCAAAGAAACAAGGTTCATGCATTATTTACATATTGTATACAATGGTATTTCCATAAAATCTCATTTTCCCAAATAGATGAGGAATCATTGTTCATAACATAAGCAACTTTCTTACAATTGTTTACCATCATATTGCATTTTTGTTAAGATATTTACATGAATGTCAGACTATGTGTATGTTCTATTGTGAGTGTGTCAATGATTTAAGTAGGTGATTTAATTCTTTAATTTGGCATTGTCAGTCATTTCAGTCAGCATTTCCCATCATTACAAAAGACATTCCTATGTAAATGCCAATCTCTCATTTCAAGTGCCAGGATAAGGCTGAAAATGCATTTCAGATAGTCTAGACCCCTAGAGCTTCTGGAGGCCTTGAGCGGCCCCCAGACCCCCGGCCGCTCTTGGCTTCGCGCTACGGGCTCGCAACCCAGGACGCCCAAATATTTTCAGCTAGTTGAAAAAAAGCACCCACTTTCAAATTCCTGGCTAAGTCCCTGCTACTACCTCTCAGATGATTTACTAAACCTTTTCACAGACTTGTTACTGAAATCAATCATTCACTTCAAATTCAAGCTATTTGAGACAAGGAGTGACAATCCTGTATCTGTATGGATAGAACTATGGAGTCATTTCGAAAAGTGACTTGTTTACTGTACAGTTGATTTTTTGGTCATAAATGTAGAAAGTGATAGAAAAGTAATAGAAAATTACTTATTACTTTTGGGGTCAGTCTATTACAATTACTTATTACTTGAAGATTTTGACCATCTATTACTTATTACAGGCTATTACTTTGAAAATCAGGCTATTACCTATTACTTTTCTATTACCTATTACTTATTACCCCATGTCTGCACAATATACTCATATTTCAACCATAAACTAGCAGCTCCCTGTGCACTGCATGGTTTTGGATTCTCAGTCATACTCAACCATGCCCAGTGAGTAAAGAGGCAGAGAATAAAACAAAACACAATCAAACTACCTTCATCACTCAAAACATTAGAACCCTTACTGAACCATTGGCATCGCTCAGGGTTAAATGAGTGATCGTAAGGTTCGCTGGCCATGAATGGATTAGTAAACCATTTTCTGATGAAAATAATATGTACTTACCTTCATGCTCTACATAATATGTGTGTGTGTGTGCATCTTGACTTCATTTCAACAATTCATTTTGATATTCATTTTAATAAATCATGTTTATAACATTTCCAATAGAACACATACATTTGATTAATAAAATAATAAAATAATCCTTAAATAATAGTGGGTTAAATGAATTCTAAGGTACCCTGGCCATGAATGGGTTAAAAAATAACCCTTAACTAATTCAGCATGGCAATTAAAGGGTTAAATGAATAAAATAAGGTGCTCTGGCCATGAATGGGTTAATTTAACAACTTTTAAGTCATTCTCAATCATGCGCGGCAAAGGCAAAGTAACCTTTGATATATTCTTGGTGGGTTGAGGGTTAAATAAATGGTCATCATGTTCTCGGGCCGTGAATGGGTTTATTCAATATCCCTTAACATTTCCTGGGTTGCAAAAGATTAAACGATTGATATTTAGGTGCATTTGTTGTGAATGGGTTAACTTAATAACCTTTGATATATTCTTGGTGGGTAAAGGGCCAAATGAATAGTCATCGGGTGCTCTGGCCATAGATGGGTTAATAAAATAACCCTTAACTAATTTTGGGTGGCAAAAGGTTAAATGAATAGTGATCAGGTCCTCTGTCTATGAGTAGGTTAGTTAAATAACCTTTAACGTATCCTGGGTTGCAAACGGTTAAATGAATGATATTAAAGTGTAACTCCACCTTCAAAATTAAAAAAGATATGTTGTAGAGCTCAATCTTACCTTTCATAGGATACCTTGATTACAATTGTACTCAGCAGATAAACTGAGATAATACCATTTAAAGGTAACTTTATGGGGGCTGCCATGTTTGCACAGAGGGAACCTAATCAGTGATGTTAATAAGATGCGTGTGATGTAATGCTGTGACTTCCTGTGGGAGTGAGGGAGCTTAGGGGCTAGCTCTAGTGGCCAGGGTCTGACACTAAGATTCCAGGCAAGGGGCCCAAAAATGACTTTTGACAAAAATTATTGCCCAATAATAGGATTTCTGGTTATCATACTACTATTTTGGGCCCCTAGTTTGAAAAATCTTGAAGCCCACAATAAAATCTAGGGGCATATGCCCCTTGGATAGTTGAACCCTAAGACTGTGGAGAGCTCAAAACCTGAGCACAAAGATGGTGAATTATCAAGCGTTCAGTTTGGATGCAACAATGATTCTCCAAATAAGCGCATGTACCAGTGAAAACACGATCAATATACGGTCTGAACATGCAAAAATATGATCAATATATGGTCTGTGATAGACCCAGATTTAAAGGCAAGGAACATTTAGATTAAGTGGGGGGGAGGGGGGAAGTTCTGAATGCCAGAAAATGATGTACACTGACTTCCCCTTCCAACTATTTTCAGAAAAAAGGGAGTGTATGAGTAATCAGAAGAATACACTAATAATTATTAGTTTTCTGCGTTATATTTGCTGTACTTCTCAGTAAATTGTAGGCAATAGTTTAGAAGTAATATATAGCATTTATGAATAAGAACTAAAACATCATCACAATATAATTGGAAGATGGTTTATTGACCATCTGGTTTCACAATTGTACTTCATATACTTGTGTCTTCCTAGCAGTAACTGGTCTGAATGCAATTTGAAATAATTGGGTCCAGAGGATGTGTATTGCAGTTAACCTCCTGTGTAAAGCATGGGATTAGAGCAGCCACAACTCCTTTGAGATTAATGTGTATTGCAGTCAATTCCTGAGCAGCTGACATACTGGCAATACACCCACAGCTAACTAATTGTATCTTCCTTTCATCACAAGATAACAGTGTCAGGACATTGTAAGGGTACTAAATGCCAGGCTATTTTGTAAATTGGTAGAATTTCTTGAGCCCTATAAAGCTCATCCGTAACCCCTTTACTATAGGTCTCTCTTCCCTCACTGGTTTTGCCACACAGAACCTGGTATACCTCTAGCAAATGTAACTTACACCATATAGGTATACACTGAGACACAGTGTCTCTGTTTGCTGAGTCTGATACACCACTTTCCTCTTTGCAAGTCATTTATTAATGAGAAAATGTGTTAGTGTGTTCAGTTCTGAATGGCCCTCAGCCTGGCAGCTCAGCCTGCATGTAGCAGCGTGATGTCACTTCCTGTTTCTGATAAGCTCCAAGATGGTGCCTCCATGAACCAGCTGAGGCAGTAAATTTGCTGTATTTCTCAAGATACAAACTTAAATATCTCAGTCAATTTGCGGAGTACAATTGTAATCAAGGTGTCCTGAGAAAGGTGACACTGAGCTCTAAAACCTATCTTTTTTCATTTTGAAGGTGAAATTACACTTTAAGGTGCATTGGCCATGAATGGGCTAATAAAATAACCCTTAACTAATTATAGGTGATAAAGAGTTAAATGAATAGCATTATGATGCTCTGGTCATGAATGAGTTAACTTGGCAACCTTTAATATATTCTTCGAGGGTAAAGTGTCAAATGAATGGTCATCAGGTGCACTGGCCATGAATGGGCAAATAAAAAAAAACCTAACATATTCTGGGTTGCAAAAGGTTAAAATGATTTGTTCGAAGGTGCATTGGTCATGAATGAGTTTACTTAAGAACCTTTAATATATTCTCGGTGGGTAAAGGTTTAAATGAATGCTCGTCAGGTGCTCTGACCATACATATGTTAATAAGATAGCCCTTTATTAATTCTGGGTGGCAAAGTGTTAAATGAATTATCTTAAGGTGAATTGGCCAAGAATGGGTTAACTTAACAACCTTTGATATATTCTGGTTTAATTACCCTAGGATATTACATAGATTCATGTTTTACATAATAAAACATACATATAAATAGCAATGATGAACTTGTACAACCAAGAGTGTGTGTGTGTATGTGTGCTTTAAATACAAAACCAAATACATGTATATTGCATTCACACATTCCACCAAAAAAGCGTAAATATACTGCTTCACTCAAAGAAATTATGAAGAACACAGAAGTATGATACGATAAACTTAAATTGTTACTATACATAGGATTAATCATTTCAAGTCGGTAGTTATTTTTACAATGGTAAAGGTGAGTGTTTTAGGTGACTGGATCTACGGCATAGAGTGCCATCCGAAACATAGGAAAACAGCAGTGAATAAAAAAATCTTTTCCCGCAGCCCCGCCAAGATTCGATCCGGGTCTGACTCCTCTACAATTCAGCATGCTAACATTCCTAACAATTACCCTAACTTGCTATTCGATATTGGTACCGGCATATATTTCGTCAAAGTCAATTCTAGATGGCCCTGTAAGTCAAAGATGTCGGCCGATGATGTACTCTCTCTCCAAATTCTTTTCACATTAAATTCGAGTCGTACGGGAGAAGGAACGTAATTAACGTAACCCTTTCATGCCGACTGACGAAAATGGCCATGCGGGAACATACTGCAGTGGTCAAACCCTTGTCAAACGGCACATGCTCCTCTAAAAAGGGAGCCAACCGTACACGAAACTCCGTATTAATATATTAGATATGTATAAATTCATCAAAATAAGGCATAGTATCATTAAACAATGTCATGGGAATTATATGGAGATGAAAAAATTCAACTATAAGCTTGAGATTGAGATTTTTAGAAATTTCACACTAAAAAATTGGGTGTCCTGAGGGGTTCTTTTTAAGGGTTTGGGTGTCCAAAAAGGCACCCGATGCCCTGCTGGCAAAGACCATGTGACGAACCAATTTTCCTGGTCCCACTGAGTCTGTCATATCCGAGTTTGCCTGTAATACTTACCCAAGCATGGCTGGATTTTTCATCACAATCTCTTTGGTTGTGTTGAACTGTGTAAAATTGATCATATTGAAGAGCTGACTTGTCTTGGCATTGCCGACGAAGGAGTCTGTCATATCCCCAAACACAATGATCATACAGGGAAGACCAGCACCCACAGCCATAGCAGCAATAGTTCCAATGATCATCATGGCAATGTCCAGACCTGTGGCAAAGCGCAGCTGTCCAAAGGAAAACACAGAACCAGAGTGTCAGTATTTGACCTCAAATACAAATAGTCATAAGAAACGCTAGGAACAATAGGAATGACGACTACATTCTAGAAATAAACATTTTCATGATGTATTGCATAAAATGTGAGGTCATCAGCTGTCAAAAATTGCTCTCTGACAAGATATCATCCTTTATTAAATCTATTAGGAATGCCTGTTGAATTGCTGGAAGGAAACTGTCCCCACTACCTAACTGATTTTTGTCAAAAGATGCGAAAGGGGCCCTAGTAGGGCTGTCATTGTTTAAAAAAAATTGTCGATTCAATATATTGATATTTCTTTTTCGATTTTGATTATTTCGATACGATACATTGATATATGCCCATGGATTCTATAGTGTTCATTTAATCAAATTATAATTAGGTAGTTTGAAATTCAGAACAGTATGACATATGCATGATTTCTTTCAAGATTTAAACCTCAAATCTTACACCCTGCAGGGAGGGTACTTTTGTAATACTGCCTAACTCATTCCTCATTAGAAGACTATTCAGGCAATATACGTTATAAAGGGCTGAGTATTCAAATATATTCAAATATATTCGTTTATATTACTTATTATTAAATACCCAGCCCCTTGTTACATTTAAAAAAACATCATTACAACATAACTACATTAACAATCACATCAGCCACATTGTTTGCGAACGATGAACTATGTACCATTGATCGTAATTGTTCGTCATATCATACCTTCGGAAGGCTTCGGCTAATCTCGCTGCGACGGATATTCACAAAACTGATCGTGAATTTCCGTTCTTTCATTAGTGGCTTGCCTCACTATATACAATTCCTAATGCACTGCGAAGGGAAAGTGCGGCAAAACACCACTTTGTGTATTTTGTAAACAACATGGCGGCACCCACACGTGGGGAGCAAGCAGCGAACAGCCGCTGCACTCTTCGTAGTTTTGCCGTAAGTAGGTTAGTTTTTCTTTTTTTTTGCCATCTCGATGCATCGATTAACCCTTGTCATGCTAGACCCCCATATGGGAGAACCTATCCCCTGGGACCAGGGATATTGTGGGTCTACCCACCAAATCAAAAGGATTTCATAAATTTCTATTACTGTTACAATAATGTGCTTCACAAACTGAAATAGAAACTTAGCAAAAGGTAAAACATTGATATCTAGTATAATTCAATACCCCTTAATCGACCTATGTTGTTTTTATTTTGCTAAGTGCAAAGGTACCCAAAGACCGGATATATCCGGTGTTGGTCACACAGGCAAGATATGTAGCACCGGATATATCCGGTGTTAGCAAGAGCAGGGTTAATGCATCGAGATAGCAAAATTGCAGACATCGATTGACTGGAATTGTCGGTACATCGATGTGAGGCGTATCGATGACTGCCGTAGGCCCTAGGAGGTTGAAGGCCCAGAGGTGAGGGGTTAGTTCCTGTAAGCAACTGATTAGATGATGTGTTTCCAATAATGGACATGGTGCAAGCATAAGTATACATAACAACCACATAAATTGATTTTTAGGATGAAAATGTATGGAAATTATATTGATAAGATCAGTAAAAAACAACAGTATATATACTGTAGAACACATAATGTTAGTGTCTGTTTATATATAGCGTACATAGCGTGTGGTTCCGCTTCGCTATATATAAAAACGCTGTACTTTTTTCTTACTGTACTGAGATACGCTATGATGCAAAAACTCCCAAATACGCTAAATTTGGGACACGCGTCATATATGTGTTCTACAGTATATATATATATATATATATATATATATATATATATATATATATATATATATATATATACATATGGAACGCCAAATGACCAAATATTCAACATTTAGAATGTACGATCCAACCTGACTGATTACGCACCAACATGGCGAATACGCACCAATATGGCGAATACGCACCAACCTGCATTCGTCAATATCATTTGGCCAGATATAGAAGAATGCAAGTTGGTGCGTATCTGCGTGTGCATGTTGATGCGTATTTGCTGTTCACTTCCGTCGCATTTTAAGGGGAGAACCTATGGTGAAGGGGAAACTTCTTGCCATGTTATCCATACAAGGATGGAATCTGTGTTTAATGGACGTACGGGAATTTAGGTATTTGGACCATCGGACATGAACAGAGAGTCATGAATACATTTAAGCACAAATCTGAAGAAATTTAGGGTATTGAAAAAAACGAATAACATAAATAATAGGGGATAAGAGGGGCACATATGACCAAAAATAACGCCTTCTAGGTCTATTACTTTGAGCATCGGACTTGAGGAGAGAGTGATAAATATATATAATCACAAATCTGAAGAAATTAAGGGTATTATAGTCTGTCTGACTTGGTTGGCCTAACAGCTTTTTCCTCTTTTTTCCCACAAAATTTTGTTTTTGCTATTCAAACTTGGCAAACCTCTTAGTAGCACTACCGCATGTATGTATGAACATACTTTTTGTCTTAACTCTACAAAATGTTGATTTTGGGGCTTGTATAGCCAAAAATAACGCCTTCTTTTATAGGCCTAGGAAATAAAATAAAATAACAAAGAAAGAGAATACAAATGAAAGAACGTTATAATATATTCATATTTAATCAATTTCAATTTTCAATATTTCAATCAGCATGCTGTCGAGGTGCGTTTAACATTGTTAGGCATTTGATGTGACGAAAAAGCATGCACAATGTGGGGTGCTCCAGAAGAAAATTTAAAACTGTGCAGCATTGCTCCAGTTCACATAGAAGGTATTCAGCACGGTTTAAATCATATGTATCCTTGATTTCCACAAAATTGTGTGCTATAAGTGGGAGAGACTGTAAAATAAAATATGCTCTTCTGTCTCATCCATGGCCAAAGCAATGTGAGATACTAGGCAAGTGCTTGAAAGCTATTTAGAGCTACACCTTGGACAGGATATGCAAACCCAACTGGGGCATTTATGACCCCCACACAGAGTAGCATTGTCTCTGAAGGGGGCAATTAGCATGTGCTTCAGAATGGTGGGTCAGGAGTGCCGGTGTAATGGGATAAAGCGACCCCAGAATCTGTGGACCCCCAGTCACTGAAAATTAGGGTTACATTGACCCCCTGGGATATTGACTCCTTAGCACCTGTTGACTTACCCCTGAATAAAATGACACCTAGTCCTAGTCACTTACCCCTAGTGTATCAAGGCTTCATTGTTTTCTAATAAAAGCATTATTTAGATTTTGATTTATTTGCTGTTCTTATGATAAAAGCATTAAATATATCATTTTAAGCTGACAAATATCCTAGGATACAGTAAACAATAAATAAAAACAAGAGAGACGCCAGTGGCGTCAAGAGTTTGTCTTGTATTTTATGTTTATTAACTGATCGATTTCGCAATTTTTAATACTTTTGTCCTTTGTTTATTTTTAATATTTTGTGTTTAAATTTTTTGTTTCTTAAACCTTTGATCTTGGTAAATTTTATCCCTTTTCTCTAAGTTTTCTGGCTAATTATTGTTTCATATTTGGTCTGAGTAGTAAGTTTTTATAACCCTAGCCAATTTTGTGTTACCAATGATTGTGTGTATGTTATCAATTATTGTTGTGTTTTGTTGTTGCTGTGTTAATCAGTTGCTTTGTTTTTAGGTCATTGCACAAGTTTTTTATTGTTTGATGGGCTTTTTTCAGAATATTTATGTTGAAGTCACCCATGATAACTTTTTTCTCATCGGTTTGGGTGGCTTGAATTTCCTTTAAATAGGTTAGTCCGGCACAGAAAGCTGAGTTTTGGGCTGAACCTTTTTTTTTCATATATAGTTTTTTTTTCAATTGATTATGGTAGCCAAGGGTACCCACTTTAAGAATCTGCCGGGTGCCGGGCTGGCACCCTTGGGCAATTTGAGATATTGACCCATCTTTGCCACCCCCCATGGTACATAAAATGGACAAATTGGGCTTTCTCCGGTTTTGGTTGATCCAGATATTGAAATCTAAGAAACCTACAGACCCATAAAGTTACATAGGCACAATTTAGATAGCAAATAGATATATATTTGTATTTGAACATCCATAGGTATCTTTATTGCGGAGAACAGGGGTCAAGAAGTAGGTCAATCAGCTAGAATATACACATTTTCGCGTGTATTTTGCTAATATTTGAACATCATTAAATCACAATAAAAGAGTCCAACACTATTCTAGTTCTAAATTTGACTTATTCAGGTAGCCAATCAATTGATATATATAGTTGACCAACGTTAGGTGCCCGCTATGCTCAGAACAGGGGTCAAAAAGTAGGTCACTTAGCTAAAATGCACGATTTTCGCCTCCATTTTGAACAGCATTATATCGACTTATATTAAACTTACACCATTCTAGTTCTAAATATGACTTATTTAGGTAGCAAATAATTGGATATGTGTACTTCTACAACTGCAGGTACCCGCACTGCTGAGAACAGGGGTCAGAAAGTAGGTCACTTAGCTAAAATCTACGTTTTCGCCTGCATTTTGAAAAGCATTATATCGACTTATATAAAACTTTCACTATTCTAGTTCTAAATATAACTTAAATAGGTAGCAAATAAATTGATATTTGTACTTGGACGACTGTAGGTAGCCACACTACTAAGAACAGGGGTCAAGAATTAGGTCACTTATCTGAAATGTACAATTTTCGCCTGCATTTTGCTCTTTTTTGAAAAGCATTATATCGACTTATATAAAACTTTCACTATTCCAGTTCCAAATATGACTTATTTGGGTAGCAAATAAATTGATAACTGCAGTTGGACAACTAAAGGTACCTGCACTGCTGCGAACAGGTGTCAGAAAGGTCACTTGGCTAAAATGCACAATTTTCGCTTCCATTTTGCTCTTTTTGAAAAGCATTACATTGACTTAATGACACTTTTACTAATCTAGTTTTAAATATGACTTATTGACTGAGAAAGAAAAATAAATTGATACTTATAGTTGGACAACTGTGGGTGTACTGTAAGTGTACTGCTGAACAGAGGTCAGCAAGTACATGTACATGTAGGTCACTTAGCTAAAATGTACAATATTCGCCTGCATTTTGTTCTTTTTTGAACAGTATTACATAGATTTATATATAACTCTCACTATTCTACATGTAGTTCCACATGTTACTCATTTCGGTAGCAAATAAATTAATAATTGTAGTTGGACAACGGTAGGTACCTGCACTGCTGGGGACAGGGTTAAGAAAGTAGGTCACTTAGCTAAAATGTATGATTTTACCTGCAGTTTAGTATTTTATAGATAACACCTTGTCTTTGCACTAGTTGCATTGTGTGGGAAAAAACAATTTCATCAAGTTACTATGGGAATATGCTATGATGTAGCCTTATTGACTGTTGTCATGGGCTTTAAGATCGTAGCATACTAGTATTCAATTGTCATATTAGCACAAGGGCTGTTATGAGAATTTATCAGCTAAACACTTGGTACACTCAATTGGTTAAAATCAGAGGAGCAATATATAACAAGATTTAATTCCCTCTGTCGGCTGACATTATAGGGATTTGTCGATTAGTCACATGGTACAAATCTTGAAACATACTTTCCTGAAGAATGCCCAAGCCGATGTCATGCATACTAGTAAATATGGAATTCCCCTACCTCGGATGGATTTAGACAGTCTCTTGTATATCATAAGACTGTCTAGAAACGAGGGATCAGGATTTGGGATTATGTTTATTGTCACCTTTCCCACCATAGAGAAGATGTCGTGACTGCTCTTTTGTAAACGGTGGAGAACAATAAATAACTTCAAGTCAGTAGTAGCTTTCTCACATGCCCCAAATAGGATTCATAAAAAGTAACCTTCAGCTTGTGTAGACTCCTTTATGTGTGATTGATATTGGCCTTTAGAAAAAGCTATGCAGCTACATCTAAGTGAAATTGGCTGGCAGGGACAGCTACATGTACATTACAGACATCTAATTCCTGCTCCAGTCGACCGGAGGTCTGCTAGTGCCTGGTTGTACAGACATTTATGGATAAGAAGTCATAAAATAAGCTAATTGCACCAATGACCCATGTAGCGAATCAAAGCTACTTTCAGTTGTGAGGTCATCCACATATCAGTGCCCAAAAAACTGGGTGGCAATTAGATGTGCAGTTATGTATTATGCCTGGGCTCCAACGCATTTAGTGCAGGAATGAAATGCAGGCCCTGTTCTGTACATGTATATGTGTGATGTGTCTATGCTGAATGTGTATTGTTATGGTATACACATTTTGGAAACTAATGATGTCCTACTGAAAATATAAATTCATTTGTTTCATAAGTAAGTCACATCAAGAACCAGATCGTAGATTTTAGATACTAGTAAGTGACCCATGTTCTGACCCCTGTTCCCAGCAGTGGAGGTACCTACAATTGTCCAACTACAATTATCAATTTATTTGCTACCCGAATGAGTAATAATCAGAAAGTAGAATAGTGAATGTTGTAGAAAAGTCAATTTAATGCTGTTCCAAAAAGAGCAAAATGCAGGCGAAAATTTTACATTTTAGCTAAGTGACCTCCTTTCTGCCCTCTGTTCTCAGTAGTGCGGGTACCTATAGTTGTTCAACTACGAATATCAATTTCTTTACTTCCTAAATGAGTCATATTTAAAACTAGAATAGTGAAATTCTTTTATAAGTCAATGTAATGCTATTCAAAAAGAGCAAAATACAGCGAAAATTGTACATTTTAGTTAAGTGACCTACTTTCTGACCCCTGTTCTCAGCAGTTCGGGTACCTAGAGTTGTCTAATTACAATCGTCAATTTCTTTGCTACCTAAATAAGTCATATTCAGAACAAAAATAGTGAAGATTATATATAAGTCAATGTAACGCTGTTATAAAAAGAGCAAAATGCAGGCGAAAATTGTAGATTTTAGCTAAGTGACCTACTTTCTGACCCCTGTTCTTAGCAGTGCGGGTACCTACAGTGGTCTAAGTACAAATATCAATTTATTTGCTACCTATATAAGAACTAGAATAGTGAACATTTTATGTAAGTCGATATAATGCTGTTCAAAATGCAGGCGAAAATCGTGCATTTTAGCTAAGTGACCTACTTTTTGACCCCTGTTCTGAGCATAGCGGGCACTTAACGTTGGTCAACTACAAATATCAATTGATTGGCTACCTGAATAAGTCAAATTTAGAACTAGAATAGTGTTGGACTCTTTTATTGTGATTTAATGATGTTCAAATATTAGCAAAATACACACGAAAATGTGTATATTCTAGCTAAATGACCTACTTCTTGACCCCTGTTCTCCGCAATAAAGATACCTATGGATGTTCAAATACAAACATATATCTATTTGCTATCTAAATTGAGCCTATGTAACTTTATGGGTCTGTAGGTTTCTTAGATTTCAATATCTGGATCAACCAAAACCGGAGAAAGCCCAATTTGTCCATTTTATGTACCATGGGGGGTGGCAAAGATGGGTCAATATCTCAAATTGCCCAAGGGTGCCAGCCCGGCACCCGGCAGATTCTTAAAGTGGGTACCCTTGGCTACCATAATCAATTGAAAAAAAAACTATATATGAAAAAAAAAGGTTCAGCCCAAAATCCAGCTTTCTGTGCCGGACTAGGTCTGTAATAAATTGAGGAACTGATGATGTCGGATATCGGTATACACAAACTATGTGTACCTTTCTTGTCTTGTCATAGGCAGTTGTAGCATCGAGTGTGTTGGTGTTATAGTGATGAACTTTTTCTAGCACTTCCTATGAGAAAATTGATGTTCCGTGTCGAGTTGTATTTTTATCTTTTGTTTTGGGGGAGTTGTGGTACGCATGTGGGAAAATTTCTTTTAAGGATTTGAGAGCTGGTGCCCGATACCCATGCCCGGAGGGTGTCTGATACCCGATGGATGACGCCCCACTCACCGGCCAGCATTTCTGACCAAATTCCAGCGTAATTTCCACGTCGGTTAAATTTAATTTGACCCCTTTGTTGGCGGAGGTCAGAGGTCGTGCTCGTGTCACCATGGGTATGCCGTCTCAACTGTTGGCTAATCGCAGAGATTATAGGTTAACAGCACTGGAGCAGTGTGGTGAGATAACATTATTTTTCCCTTCCGTGTCGGCAATTTGCCAAATATGAAATAGAATTTAAAACTAAAGAATTTCAAAATAGATAAAAGTTATAGTTTTTAGTTAGTCGAAAGAACTTTCCACATCTCTATATTGTTTTTTCTATTCAGAAATGACATAATTATAAATTTTCAATAAATGTGCTTTATATATTGTTTTGAAGATTTTGATCAATGTTTTTGAATTCAATATCAATATTTTATTGAATGATTCTATTTCAAGATAAACCTGTAGTTCTAAAGTTGATCTAATTACAAAATACCCTTTTCAAATTTTGCAAGAATAAAGTAGTATGTTAAAATTTTGTGATTTAGTTTATTTTTCTTTCAATTTGAAAGCGAGTACTTGTTTTTCTGAGAATAAGAAAAAAAGTGGTATTTTGATATTTTGAGATGAAACTGATTTTCCATTTTCTTCAATTTGAAAACGAGTACTTGTTTTTCTGAGAACAAAGATTCATAAAATGGGTTCTTAAAGTTAATTTAAATCCGCCCATCGGCAATAAATTCTCGAAGAAGAAATTAAAACCGTGGTAGATGATTGACCGCTGTGTAACCCTGAAAAGTTTATGAAAGAATTAGTGAAATCAGACCACGAGCTGATTGGATAGAATCTAACCAATGAAATATGGCAGGTGTTCTATGTAGAGACCTGTGACCTTTGACCTGTGTTCTATAGGAGAAACGGTGACTGAAAAGTGGGGATTTCTATGTTGTTTCTTAGAGGTATTGTGCGGGGGTCTCTAGGCTGAAAGGAGGAATTTCTTGAAGCCATTTGTTAACTGTCAAGATTTCCTCCCAGGGGATAAGCAGGAAGGAGACGGAGAGGGGAGGGAGAAGGGGGAAAAAGGGGCTCGTCAACAAATATCATCATTATATTTTGTTTTAACACCTAACCAGGGTGCATGGTTAGCTCTTACCCCTTTAACCCCCCCCCCCCAAAAAAAAAGAAAGAAAAATCTATATTTGCAAATGTTTGAATTGAGAGAGAGATAAGTTTCATGATGATGGTTAAGGCTATGGACTTGAATAAATAAGTCACAAATTCCACTGTGGTGGATATCTTTTTTTTTGGGGGGGAGGGGGGGGGGGTAGGTATGTCACAAGCGTTGAGAGGTCAAATAGGGGTAGTGGGACCTCCCTTTTCCTATTACTTTTTCCTATTCGATGTTGATAGTTGCTATTGTACCAATCCATTGTCATTAGGATCAAGTATGCTGTTATTAATGCAACTAAGGCCAGACTGGAAAAGCAAAAAAATACATATTTCACTCTTCAATTCATAGGTCTACAATATGAATTGGTCATGAAGACCACGTTCTGTCTGTTCAGCCTATAGAAATGTTAAGACACAATTGATAGGTCCAATTTAAATCTAGTAAGGAGACCAACCCAGGCTGCACTAAATATAGAAGAGAAAAGACCTCTAATGTGAGGCTACGTTTGAAAATTAATTTGTGAAATTTGGTCTCTGAGTTGGTCTCACATTACAAGTTATAATTTAGCAAGGTTCTTTATAGAAAACACCACCTTCTGAGTTTGAAACCTTTAAGCCTTTTCTAATTATCATAATACAAATTACATTAATCAGTTTGATCATAGCATAACCATTCACCATTTCAATTTCACCTTTGCCTACCAGTAGATCTTGATCAGCCAATATGTTTGCAGTCCAGGGGATACTGTGCAAGTTTGAGCAGAAACAATCTGTGGTTTTCAAAGAACCAAAACACCAGCCATTATAGAATTACTCTATAATGCTTCAATTTATTGAAAAGGATTTTTTTTCTCTATTTTTAGGCATTCACTTAAATATCACTTACTACGCATCTCTTTATCTAACCATGGCCAAAATTCTATTGCTAACCCCCCACCCCCCCTATGTTACATCAAGCCCATTGAAATTTACACAAAAAAATATTTACGAAAGTTGTGCTCCTCCTAGAATTTTTTATGCCTGATTATTTGAAACTTTGTTATTGTTTTCCAGATTTGCATGAACTGTGAACATTAGCCATATTTTATTTAATGAAGGATAGTATCTCATATGGGTGCCCTCAGTTCAATGAATGGAAGGGGGTCTGTGGTAAAAGGCCACTGTAAGCAAATAAGAATTGAAATGGCATAGCCATGAATCACACATGCTCATCAACAATCTCAATATATCATACTAACATCCTACTTGTATCCACACAGGGTCTTTTCATCTTAAATCCATAAACACGCTCATGACTAGAGCACAATTCATATGACATTTATGCACAGATTTCCTTAACAAAATGAATAAGAACAATTTTAGAAAAAATTGAATTAAAACAATTTTAAATTTATCAATATACTACTTTTCACATATTTATGTATTTACAGTCAAACCAGTTAAGACATCTGACAGTGGCTGTTCTGACAATCATGTGGCTATTATTATTATTATTATTATTATTATGTGGCTACCACTAAATGGTATATTTTCTCTGGAGGTCCATTGGGCTTTGTTTTTATGGACACATGTTCTCAAATAATATGTATTCTTGAGCTAGTTTGACTGTATTTACACTGATCAGTCCAAAAGTTCCTTCAGCCTTCCAACATGTTCCACTTCTGAAGTGCTTCAATAGATGTTAGACCAACTGGGTGGATTTAAGTAAGTGATTGTGGCCCGTGTTTGTCTAGCTCAAGTTTGCTTTGGCCAGTAGATGAGTTGACAAAAAGGTAATTAAATTAGTAGAGTACATCACACAATATTGAAACCCTTAAATTATCATTGCACAAGACTTGTCCTTACAGATGCTGATAAATAAAATCATTACATATCTCTGATACACAATTGAAATTATTCAAAATTGGTGCCATAATTAAGTTCATGAATGAATGATGATTCAGTACACTTGTGCAATTTTTTGGGGGAAATATGGAGTTACTTGTCAATTAGCCCATCTATACCTGAAGAGCAGGGTCTTAGCCCATTTCATCAAAAAGGGCAATTTACACTTCATCTATGTCCTAGAAGATGGTTTGTTTGGAAAATATTGTGTTATAACCCCCAAAAAGCCAATATTCAATATTCTTCATAGAAATTTATGCCTGTCCAAAAAGGAGGTTTTCAGGAAACTGCCTGTCCAAAAGACAGGCAGGACAGGTCCTGGCTAAGTCCCTACTGGAGAGGCAAACAAAATGGCCAAAATAGTTTAGAGATTTTCTCACAGGAACAATTTTTATTTGAAGAAGAAATGTTTATCAGAAGTCTACCCATATCTCTCTTTCAAATACTTTCAAAGGTGAGGCTTTTTTACAAAGTTATTTTCATAAGCATTTATATATAGTGGGATTCTAGGCAGAATTGGGTTAATACAAATGCATTGGCTTTGAGGGCACAATATGGCAATTTATCTGACAAGTATATAATACACTTTCAAGTGTTTGTTAAATAAGTGAAAATTTATAGCACCTAATTGAGCAATAGTAAAACAAAAATTGCACCTTTATATATATTAACCCTCATTCTGCTGGTGGCTTATTTTGCCAATACACAATGATGCAAAACAGCTGAAAGAATGACAAACCCTGGCACACGGGTACTCATCTGAGCGTACAGAGTGAGAGCGATCTAACGAATACCAGCATGACAGGGTCTAGATGCTTTCCAAAAATGTTTGCATCCTTGTGCTTTGGATAAAAGTAGCCTTAGCATTGAATGGATTAACTAGCATTTTCCTTGACAATACTTATACATCTTTTTGTCAACCATTATCTTCTGACCTGGCACTAGCAACTAAAAGAACTTATAACATTAGAAAACTGCTACTTGTCAAAGTTATGCGCATAAATGAGCTTGTTTAGTGAGAATCTGACATGTGCTTATGGATCATTAAGTCTGTGATATACAATCACTTAGATTGCAATCACTTACTTGATGGAACCAATTAAATGTGATATCAGTTGATAACGTAAGGAGCAACAGGCAACTCCCTGGCCTGCAGCATAACCCATTTGCATCTGGTTTGCACAAGTGGTCTGGCAACTGAACAGAACTCATCAAACATAAGTTATAAAATACTTGAATAGAGATTGTTTAACCCAACAAGAACATTTATCAATAAGTTGCGACAACAAGAAATCGGTTGCGGAAAAAAATAGCAAACGTATATTATCCAAACAAGCTGATTCTCAGCTTTCCAAAATGTTTATTTTATAGATATCCCGCCTTTGGGATATCTGTTGTCAGTGAAGGAATTGAAACTATCGGTATTCGGCGCGGCCGATTACAGCGGCCACCATTTTGAAATCGTATATTTGACGCCGTCTGCAGATTAAATATCATAAATTTCAATCAATTAGTATGCGGTCAAATCTTCAAAATATCGTAATAATAGCGATTCCAACACCACAAACACGCCGTCCACAATAACGATACAAACCCCAATGACTCGAGGGAATCCCCGAATCCAGCAACACACACACGTGACACAAAATCAAGAGACACCACAATCGCACCAACAAACACACGCGAGACAACTGCGAAAACACCATTAAGCAACACACTTAATAGAAATACAACACTAAACAAAACAAGAAAGACGGGGAAACCCCAAAACAAAAACGGGTCAAACATCAAGGGAAACCCCCACTACGTCAAAGATACGCAGCGCCACCAAATCACCATCCGACAGAAAAAAGAGCCAAATAACAACACACATTACACAATCATATCCCACACAACAACAATAACCACAGACTAAAAGACACAAACAAACAAACACACGCACATTCGTAGTGAAAAAATTAATAAACACCAAATAAACCTACGAATGCAGCGCCAACCAATACAAACAAATCACTACGCCGCAGCACTTAATTAATTATTCATGCAGGACAAACTAACTACGTCATACGACACAGCGCCAAATCACCACCAGTGAAAAAAGTAACAAGGCAACGATGCGTACCACAACGAAGACACCCCACAACAAGACATAACACAAAGACAAATAAACACAAACAAACATAAACAAACACACGTAGCGAAACACAAAACAAACGATTTACAAAAAGGAAATACACGACGAACAACAAGCCAAATTGGTTAAACAAATCACTACGCCACAGAGCTTCATTAATTATACATGCAGCACATGGCGAACTACGTCATACGGGCGGGACGAACATGCTCAACACATACGACGCAGAGAGTAACGCCACAAAACTGCTAAAAAACGCCACCGAAACAAACAACAACAACAAACTATTACATAAACAGGCAAGCAAAACAAACAAGAACATTGAAAACACGCAAAAAGCACACAAAAACGAACAAACAGAGAGGAAAACACGAACTGCCAACAGCATCACAGAATCGCTACGCGACCAACACATAAATTATGCACGCAACAACCGCCAATGCGCACGCATACAACATTATAATATATGCAAAACTAACTGCTCATGCGCAGTAAAAATGACCCACGCATGCGCGATAGATAAATACGACGAGAACAACATCCGGGTCAAATCCGCTTGACGGCTTACCGAGTACATCGTGAAAAAAGGTACCCCAGAAACAAACATAAAATAAAACACTTAATCAACAAAAAAACACAAATAAAACGAAAAATCTAAAAAATTCAACACACAAACAACAGATAAAACAAAAAAAAAGGAAATTCGCCAAACCAGTAAAGAGATCATTCACACACAAAATTCAATACAGAAAGCTTAGACAAAGAAATGAATGAGATAGCAATAAAGTTTATAAGAACTACGTTCTTACAAACTCTAAAAACATTTATTTTTCAATATTCATAATTCAAGGTATTTATTAATTTTGAAGAAAGGAAAAGTAACTAAAATGAACTATGAATATTCAAAGAATAAATAATAAATATGAAAAAAGTGTTACAAATATTAAATATAAACTTGAATTTTCTGTATTCAGAAATGATTCTTTAATATTAATATTTATTTCAATATGTATTGATTATCAAAAAATATTGAAAAGGTCTTTTTGCATATAATTGGTAAATTGAATTGCGAATATTGGAAAATTATTATGATAATATAAACTTTTTCAAATATTCATAATTTCTTAATATTCTTAATTCATATTTTCATATTCATGACTTTTCAATGTTCGTAATTCATAACTCTGTATTCCTAATTTATTTTTCATTTTTGTATTAGTTTTTCAATATTCATGATTAAATGTTTTTCTGCATATTGAAAAAGGAATTAATGAATATTAACAAATCATTAGTGAGTATTGAAAGATAACCTTGAATTTCCAATATGAGTAATTCATTTTTCAATATTCATAACTCATTATAACTCATAATAGGGTAGGTGTTGGCTAAAAGGCCAACCCGCCTGATATTATCTCGCACTACACACTACGTGTAGAATATGCCTCAAAATATTGATCTGTATATAACGGTAAATAGACACTAGCCTATGTTGCCACTAGGCTATTGAATTAAGTGTATTGTGTAGAACATACTTCAGAGTTCATACTACGTGTAGAATACGCATTAAAATATTGATCTGTATATAACGGTAAATAGACACTAGCCTAGGTTGCCACTAGGCTATAGAATTAATTGTATAGTGTAGAATATACTTCAGAATTTTGATTTGTGTATATACCGGTGACTAGACACTAGTCTAAGCTACCACTAGGTTTTAGAATTAAGAATACTCTATGTATATTAATTTAAATAGACAACAGTTATAGGCTACCTTTAGGCCTCAAGAATAAGGTATTCTCTTAGATTTATTTCTTATCTCCTCCTTTTCAAACCTTTCATCTCTTTAATGTATAACTTATAAAATCGCATGTAAATACTACCCTTAAAAAACTCATTCACGGTATATAGCATTGTGAAATACGAATGTTTAATCTATATTTTATGTAATATATATATTTTAGTAATATACTATGCATAGTATGCTTTTGTAATGAAAATTACAGTCAATAAACATACATACATACATTACTCAATATTCCTAAATTATTTTTCATATTCTGTATTAGTTTTTCAATATTCATGATTAAATGTTTTTCTGCATATTGGAAAAGGAATTAATGAATATTAACAAATCATTTGTGAGTATTGAAAGATAACCTTGAATTTCCAATGTGAGTAATTTATTTTTCAATATTTATAACTCATTTTTCAATATTTGTTATTGATAGTCATTTTTAAGAATTATTAAATCTATTCATTACTCAATATTCTTAAATCATTTATTATCTATAAATGATATTTTAAAATTCATGTTTTTCCAATATGGGAAAAATTATACATTTTATGTTTATTCTGAGCACATTATTCTACATTGAAATTAAAGTTCTACACTAGCTGTCATTACCAGTCCAAGTGACCTTGTTAACTTAAAACAGGGAGGTCACTGTCATCTGTTACACCGGGGAGGTATTTCCTGAAAAACATGTTAAAACCCTTACTTTTCCCTGGCCTGCCCCTCTCAAACCTGCCCTTGTATTATTATGATATCACTTTACAAAAGTACGAAAATATTTAGCAAAAGTGTAGTTTAGGGTTCGTGTAACTAGAAAAAATCATTACACTGGTTATGTACATTAACAAATAGTGATTATATGCTTAATTCTTCAAGAAACGTCTTTCGTAATATTTTGAACTTAAACCTTTTATAATTTTAACTTGGAATTAGTATTTTATAAAAAGCAGACCAAAATCTAGGGTGTCTTTTTGCCTAAAATAAGGTATTTTTCATGAACCAGGGAGTCCAATAGACACCCAGCTGGCTAAGACCCTGATAGATTGATTGATTGATTGATTGATAGATTGATTGATGGATGGATGGATGGATGGATGGATATATATATATATATATATATATATATATATATATATATATATATATATATATATATATATATATGTATATATATATATATAACTTAAAGATGGATGGATGGATGGATGGATATATATATATATATATATATATATATATATATATATATATATATATATATATATATATATATATATATATATATATATATATATATATATATATATATATATATATATATGTATATATATATATATATAACTTAAAGATTGGGCCGAGCATTAAGGAATTCCATATGGCAGTGTGGACGGACATTCCCCTCCACCATCGGTTCCCCCCTTCAAGTCGGCATTGGTGAACGGCGAAAACGAATCGACATGCAGACAGGGTGTTACCCAGGATTTGGAAACAGGGGGTCAAAATTGAGGATTTTAGAAATTTAGGGGGTCGAAAGTTAGATACCCAATTTACAAGAATGATCATGTAGCAACCTTATATATTGACTTAGCAAAACAAAATGTGCTTCTCTATGTCATTTAATGTACCTATTGTCTTCTAGGAGTGAAACTTTTGAAATATTTCCTTGGACTCAAACAAATACAGAGAATCTTGCAAAATACAACTGGGTGTCATTTTCCCAAAAATCTTGTGTTTGGGAGTCGAAATGACTCCCTCGTGGTTGCCTGGGTAAGTCCCTGCATGCAGATACGCACCAACATGGGAATATACGCACCAACCTGCATTCGTCAACATCATTCGGCCAGATATAGAAGAATGCAGGTTGGTGCGTATTCGCCATGTTGGTGCGTGTTGCATGCAGGTTGATGCGTAATCAGTCAGGTTGGATAGTACATTCTAAATGTTGCATCGTACATTCTAAATGTTGAATATTTGGTCATATGGCGTTCCATACATATATATATATATATATATATATATATATATATATATATATATATATGTATATATATATATATATATATATATATATATATATTTATATATATATATATATATATATATATATATATATATATATATATATATATATATATATATATATATATATATATATATATATATATATATATATATTCTAAATGTTGAATATTTGGTCATATGGCGTTCCATACATATATATATATATATATATATATATATATATATATATATATATATATATATATATATATATATGTATATATATATATATATATATATATATATATATGTATGTATATATATATATATATATATATATATATATATATATATATATATATATATATATATATATATATATATATATAAATATATATTTCAAGATAGTTGGGCTGCTTTGAAAAATTGTGACCCTTATGCCAGCCATGCCTATGGTAACCAAATACATCCAGACACTTTCGGTAATATCTAACTTTTAAAGGTATGTTTGGGGAAATAATTCAATGAAAATATTGAGCAGATCCAAACCATGACCTTAACTCCAAGTATTTTACTAACTCAATACTGAAATTATTTTCAGCCCAAGTGAGACTTTTCAAGGATAAGCTTCACATGAAAAGGTTAATCAAGATTCAAGAGCAGCTTAAAAAGAGTAGAAACTTACAATCTGAAATATGCCCACTTGCTTGACCTCCACTTTTTCTTCTTCTTTCCCATCCTTAGACCCTTTCTCGTCAGTCTCCGGAGCAACATTGTTGGTATCCATGTCTCCCATATCTATAGCCCCATCTAAAAATAAAAATTTCAACATAATTGTAATGAATTTATACTGCCTATATACTATAATAACTAATAATCAGATTATACTGCATAAAGTATTGAGGGACTGGGTTTGGTATTTTTCTATATCTCTTTAATCTAAACACCTCTGTAGACTTAAAGTTTTCATGAAGCCTGCCTTAAGCTACATGTACTCTTTCATTGTCAAATGTATGGTAGACCTGCTTAGGTGGACCATTTTCTAAATCATTTTGTAAATACAAGGTGATCAAATAACAGGGTTCTTCTGCACATTTGTTCTATACTGAATTACTGAGGGATTTGTGCACAAGTCTCTGCTCCAGGACATAAAATACTAGGACACCCCTGTTTGCCTTCATTAATCAGTACCTTACATTCAGATGAACCCTTTATTAGATGAACTCCTGCATAAAATAAACATATGTTCTTGTCCGCAAGGTATCTAAACAAAGCAGTGTCCATCTTATGTATAATTTGCTATGGTAGACAAAATATTTATCATTGCTGGGGTCAGTAATCTTTGTGGGATTATAAAAATACAGGTCCCCTTTTCCAGGTTGGGAACTGCTTTTTATTTTCATTGTGTTTATCTACATTAAACTCTTCTATTCCGAACTATCAGCATATTACAAACTTTAAGAGGTATGAAACAGCTGTTATAAAACATACTCTGACTGAATAAAATATTTATAAGTTTTAACAAGTTGACAAAGGGTCACGTTCACCCGCAGCTAGAAAAGTAATAAGTAATTGTAATATATTACATTTCAAAAGTAATTGTAATTGTAATAGTGATGGTGATTTTCAAAAGTAATTGTAATTGTAATTGTAATAGGGCCAATACAAAGTAATTGTAATTGTAATATATTACTTTCAAAAGTAATTGACCCCATGCCTGCTATATAGTGATACATTTTTCATTGAAAAAAGATTCTTCGAATCTGCAATGTGAATAGAGGAAGATTTAGCATTGTCCATGCATCTAATGTCAATTTTTATTCAAAATTCATGAAAACCGTTAGCCATGAATTTGGTGAAGTTTTGGCCACTATTTTTTCTCCATTCTGTATGTGTGTTGCTCTTGCTTTTCTTTTTGACTGAAATACCTTGGATCCTAGTGGTTGACAGCTGACAGGATACTCCAACCACTGGATAGTAAAGGACCATTTATTGTTTTACCTAATAAGCCTAAATACTTAGTATTTAGGCTTTTGCACTTTGATGAGAACAAGATTTTTTAAATTGAATAACAAACATCTATGAGAAAAGGTGAGTTTGTGGTTTTAAAGAATTAACAGATTTTAGATTTTGGGTTAGTGAACATTCATTGGATTCGAAGATATTTCAGATTAGACTAGAGTGAACATTCAAACACTCCCCTTGCCTTTCTCTTATCTTATATCCAAAGTGCACCTACAGGCTCGGATATCTGATTTCAGCTTAAGCCTTAACCCATTCATGCCAGGACTTCTCTTATGCAAGTGTTATCTGGACCTCTCATACTTATGAAAATCATTTTGGATTTAGTTCTTTATCCACACAATAATTGGTAGAAAATATTGTGTTGGGTTGCATTCAGCACTCCGCACCCAAATATTCAGGGACCAACATAAATTTCAAGACCTACTTGCCCTGCCGGGCAAGTAGGTCTTGAAATTCACTTTCCCGAACCGAATTCCCACTTGCCCGAAAAAAAGAACCAAAAACCTCCTAAATTACCCATAAAACCTGTATATATACAGTGTTATTATTAAAACCTGTTGTTTAAATGATTTTTTCTCTTTTTCTAGGTATATGCTTGTGTCCTGACCCCTAGAGTTCTACTAGCATGCCGTTTCTTGCTGATCTGTAAATGACGCACCCTTCCCTACCTGGCTTCTGGTGATCCCAACTGAATTCCTGCCAGCCTGCAGCACTGGACTCTTAACAGCACTTGTGCACACCTAACTTTTATATTACATAGATTGATATTGCTGTGACTTTGTAACCCTGCCTGCATCCTATGTAGCCTTAGTTCTCTGTACTTAGTTCTCTGTACTTAGTTCACTTTTTGTCTGGCTTGCTTGCTTAATTTCTACCTCTATGGTGATCGGGTAAAAATCTTTCTCAATAGTTACCTCACCCTTGATATACAAATTCATATAGTAATGGAGTGATATCTAAAACAAGGAAAAATGTATGTTTGGGGAACAAAAGCTAATTTCTGAAAGATAAGAGATATTGGAGAGTAGGCCACACTTGTGTATAGAGAAAAATACAGATGTCATGAGTTGTATTTAGTTGAGGGTTGATCAGTTAACTTACCTTGGGCACACAATTTTATGTTCAATGATGTTTCTAAAATATTGTATCTTTGAAAACACAAAAAACATAGATAACAAGCAAATGGTCATTTTTATTCATTCAAATATTTGAAAATGCAAAATTACAATCCTTCATGGTTTAGAAGAGTAAGACTGATAATAAGGCAAGGCAAGCCTTGAAGGCTAAGCATTTTACTTATTAAACAAGACTGAATTGTTCTGTCAATGTGATATTATGATTCTCTTGAAATAAAAATATAATGTATATTCAAACACAAATTTAATGGCTCATGTCATTTATTTAACTCATTCATACCCAGAGAGCCCAGAGAGTTTCACTCTGAGTAAAGTGCTCCGAGGTGACACTGACTTTGTGAGAAAAAAAGTGATTTGTTTTAAATTATTCTTAACAGAATGAGATATTATTCCCTGAAACAAACCTTATGAAATTCTGCATTATTATAGAAATTACACAAAATAATGGGCACTCTGAGTATGATTCAGTTAAGGAAATTATGTTGCAGATTGTTTGAATAAGATTCCTGGAATAAAATTAGAATCCCTGTCTGGGTGTAATACAATCTCAGCCAAATTACACAAATATTCTACCACACCAATGTTTGTAAGTTAACTTTAAGGAACAAAAACTTTAAAAAAAAAAGAATCAATGAAATTAAATTAAAAAGAAAACTTTTTTAAAATTCAGAATAAAGTCAAATAAACACCAGAACATTATTTTTTCTATTAAATAAATATATGTTCAATAGAGTAATAAAGAAACACAAATGAGGTTTTTATTATTTTTTAAAGTTGTAATACATAATGTAATTTATGTAAATACAACTGCATCAGCCTCAACTATCAAGAGTTTTATCATTTATGAATGATGAAGTACGTTTTTTAATGTCTGAAATAAATACAGTATCATTTTTTATACATTATCAAATTTTATGTTTAAACCTATAATATAATATAAATATATAATTAAACTCCATCAGCATCAACTATCAAATATTACCATATTTGTATGATGGAGTATTTTCTTTTCATATTCAAAATAAAATGTCTTTTTAGATAGATAATCAAATTTTATTTATAATTCTATAATATAATGTATTTACACAATGATTTAATATTATGAGATACGTCCACCTCATAATAAAGAAAAAACATCAAACACCTCTTTCAAATATATTTTTATTTCCCCCATGTCTGCCCTGTACATGGCCTGCCCAGATTTATCGAACTACGCCGGTCTGAGTCAGGCTTGGCCATGTGCAGTCTTCGCGCCATCCTATTTACATGCGCAAACGATCGCAAGCATTTGCGATATTACCGTCATTGCTTGGATGCGAGTAGCAAGCGTTTCTTGTTGATACGATGACTCAACGCTCGCTATTCGCATCCAATCAATGTCAGTGGTAGTGCAAGCGTTTGCGCTAATGATCGATCCCGCCAATTTCAAAATGGCGCAGCGCATATTGGCAGGGATCGTCGTGCAGGTGAGTAGCCTCTTTGGTGGGTTTCGCGGACATTACTGTCCACGAAACTCACTTGCCCTGTCGGGAAAGTGAAACACGAATCCCGCTTGCCCGACAGGCCTTTTTTAGCAAGTCCACTTGCCGGGGCAAGCGGGCTAGTACTTATGTCGGTGCCTGATATTTCCTAGTCTGCCCACAAAGATTTTAAAATTTATAAAAATTGCCAGGACCCATTTAGGGCTCAACAGGCATGAATTGGTTTGATAATACTGCACCAGATTCCAGTCCATCAATACCTTCCTTCATATTAAGGTGCACACTCTAATAAGGGATGGCACGCCAGAATTTATTAAGGTTGATTGATACTCTTCAATAACTTATGACTAGCAGGTCCCCCTGCGCTGCACGGTTTTGGATTCTCAGTCATATTTAATCATGCGCAGGAATTCGAGTAAAGAGGCAGAGAATAAAACAAAACACAATCAAACTAGCTTCACCACTAAAAACATTAGAACCCTTACTGAACCATTGGCATCGCTCAGGGTTAAATGAGTGATCTAAGGTTCGCTGAATGGATTAATAAACCATTTTCTGATGAAAATAATATGTACTTACCTTCATGCTTTACTTAATACATTCATATAATAGCAATGATCAACTTGAAGAAACAAACGTGTGTGAGTAAAACATCATCTTGACTTTATTTCAACAATTCATTTTAATATTCATTTCCATAAATCATGTTTATAACATTTTCCAATGGAACACATCCATTTGATTAATAAAATAATCTTAAATAATGGTGGGTAATTGCTAAGGTGCTCTGGCCATGAATGGGTTAACTAATTCAGGGTGGCAATTAAAGGGTTAAATGAATAAAGGTGTTCTGGCCATGAATTGGTTAATTTAACAACTTTAAATACATTCTTGGTGGGTAAAGGGTTAAATGAATGGTCATCAGGTGCATTGGCCATGAATGGGTTAATTAAATGATCCTTAACATTTCCTTGGTTGCAAAAGATTAAATAATTGATATTTAGGTACATTGGCCAAGAATGGATTAACTTAACAATCTTTCAGTTTGATATATTCTTGGTGGGTAAAAGGTCAAATGAATTGTCATCGGGTGCTCTGGCCATAGATGGGTTGATAAAATAACCCTTAACTAATTTTGGGTGGCAAAAGGTTAAATGAATAGTGATCAGGTCCTCTGACCATGAATAGGTTAAGTAAACTTTAACATATCCTAGGTTGCAAACGGTTAAATGAATGATACTAAGGTGCATTGGCCATGAATGGGCTAATAAAATAACCCTTAACTAATAATGGGTGATAAAGATTAAATGAATAGCATTATGATGCTCTGGCCATGAATGAGTTAACTTACCAACCTTTAATATATTCTTTGTGGGTAAAGGGTCAAATGAATGGTCATCAGGTGCGCTGACCATGAATGGGTAAATCAATTTACCCTTAACTAGGAGTTGGTATCGAGGCGTACCGATCAACTGTGATTCGAATCTTGCATCATTGATCGAATCGGCAAGGGCATGTCAATACCACTCGATCCTAAGATAAGTACTTCTAAATAGTACTTAACACTCCCATAAAACACTCAAGGGAATATAAAACACTGGTAGCGACTGACATACCGGCAAACAGGAAGCTATTGTTGTCCCACGGACCCACACACTCCGGGAGGCACTCACTCCCTGGAGACCGGCTGAGTGGTGGTTGCCATGTACTGAGATACATTCGTTTTCATGCTGCCGGGAGTGCCGGCATTCATTTACTTATCATTGCATAGTCACTATTACTTACATACAACTTTCCCCCAAAATATGAAAATGCCCATGCCTTGAAAAAGGATTTACATCCATGTAGACTGAAATGTATCAGATATACATTTTCCTATACATTAACCTAACCATGTAGTTTACTGTATTAACTTCATGAAATTAAGTTTATTATGATTATTATTATCATTATTATTGTCGTTATCAAATTATTATTTGAATATTTTAATACCCATATGCCCTGTAACACCTCACAAAAAAAATCAAATGTATATGAATATATATATATATATATATATATATATATATATATATATATATATATATATATATATAATATGAATAATAACATATCTCAATTAGGATTTAATTGAAAATTAAAGTGGCACCTTCTATGTTATCATTCAAAGGAGAATGCCTTGAGGAAAAATACATATCTGTAGTATGAGACCCACAATGAAACTCAAATTATTGTAGTAGATGTAAATAATGTAATGATGATGATGTATACATGTAAATAAATCCCAGCAACTTCCAAAACGACGCTGAGGCTCAGAATTGGGATCGGTATCATAATAATAGTGATGCCAATCTCGAGCCTAAAAATACCCAATCTGCAACACAGCGATCCTGTCTTCCGCTGGATAGCTATTTTATACACGACTAGTATCTCTGCCCCCACACGTTTAATCACTCTGCACGTTTTTGAAATTTTGTCCTGTTTCATGGTACAATTTCAAAACTCCCGTGCATTATTCGCCATTCAGTTATTTGTAATTGCGCAAACTACAATATTTATGACCTTTCGGTTGTAATGCCTTAGTACTATTTGCGATAGCTCATGAGAAAATGCGGTGAAAAGTCCTGAATTGACCAATCAGTCAGTCGGCCGTCCAGTACGCGTGCACTGAGAGAAAGAGGTCAGTGCTACGTCATTGTTGATTGTAAATATGACCACGTGCGACATCTGCATCACACTTTTTGGCCAATGGGATACATTTAATAACGTCACTCATCAAAATATTCTGCGAAATAGAACCCGTGTGATGGCAGAGATACTAAGCGTAGCGGGATCTATGTGTGGAGAGTTAAAAATACCAAGTCAATACCAGTCATACCCTTAACATATTTTAGGTGGAATGATATATTCGAAGGTGCATTGGTCATGAAAGAGTTTACTTAAGAACCTAAAGGGTTAAACGAATGGTCTTCAGGTGCTCTGACCATAAATATGTTAATAAGATAACCCTTTAGTTTACTAATTCTGGGTGGCAAAGTGTTAAATGAATGATCTTAAGTTGGCTTAAAGGGGGCTTAATTGCACCCCCAAAATGCAGTAGCAAAATCAATTGCTTTTAGCTACATGTCACATCGTGTGGCAGGTGAAACCTTTTAGGAATGATGGTAGCATCCAGCACTATTAAGAATACTGGATTACTAGTATTATAAAACCAGGGTACCTTATGTACAAGATGTCCCCAAACTATCCCCACTAATCCATTGTTTACATCTACCAAAGTATGGAACGCCATATGACCAAAAATTCCACATTTGAAAAAACCATGCAACCTAACTGAAAACGATTCAACCTGCATGCAAATCGCACCAACGTGGCAAAAACACACCAACATGCATTCTTCTCTATCTGGCCGAATGATGTTGACGAATGCATGTTGGTGCGTTTTCCCATGTTGAGTCGTATGGGCATGTTGATTCGTTTTAGCCGTTCACCAATGCCGCACTTTAAGGGGGGAACCTATGGTGAAGGGGAATGTCCGTCCATACTGCCATATGGAATTCCGTAATGCTCCGCCCAATTCTTATTCTCTCTCTCTCTCTCATATATATATATATATATTTATTATACCTCACTTTAAGATCGTAAGCCGTGATTGGCTGACTTAACAGTGAACAATCATCATGTTGCCTGATGCCATCAGTGAGGGCTTCATGTTGCCCGTTGCCACTAGCGACACCTAGCGGGGAATGTGTGAATCACCAGTCAGCTGTGACCTTGCTTTGTTTACAATTACAAACGGGGTTTGTTCGGTATAATAAAACAAATATGCCATGCCAGTGTGGGTAACATGATGGAATGTCTCCCCTCGGGATGATGGTTTTCCCTCGGGGAAAACCATCCTCCCTCGGGGAAACATTCCGTCATGTTACCCACACTGGCATGGCATATTTGTATAATATATATATATATATATATATATATATATACATATATATATATATATATATATATATATATATATATATATATATCAGTGTTAGCGATAGGGTCAAAAAAAGTTGCATCCACACTAATATCAAGGTCCAGAAAATCACTAGCTCTCGTTTCCAATACCTCGCTCTTTGACGACTCTTCCTAGACTGACACAATTCCCGCTCTACTCAAACTTCCCGCCAACCCCCGGATCCCACACGCGGCATCTGGCGGCAAGCAGCACGAGCGCTACGTCACAATTATTCTAAAGACTATTTACAATGTTGCAATATCGGGTCTACAAGAATCAGCTGAGATCGATGTTTACAATAATTCGCTAGTGGCGGACTGGGGTCAATTCGCCACAGTATCATCTCAGTGTCTCCATGGCGATCTAGCTGTCAATCACCTCCAGTATAGGGATACTGGGTAGGGCCATCCTAGAGTTAATGAGGAGAGAGCAGTTCAACGTTTCTTTTGAACCCTTATAATGGGAGAGATAGGTTGACATACTGACCTCAGAACTTATAAGCGTAGTCCCTAAAATTTCTAGAGGTAGGAGTCATCTATCTACCATACCTGGTACTACACCGCACTGCTTGGTCAGCACAGAAGGGGATGTCAATTTTTAGGGACTAGGAACCTAGTCTACTAAGATGTCTGTACACGCTTTTTCGTCACATCAAATGCCTAACAATGTTATGCGCACCTCGACAGCATGCTGATATTGTAATTGATTTATGAATATTGAAAAATATTATAACGTTCTCTCATTTGTATTCTCATTCTTTGTTATTTTTTTTTATCTTCTAGACCTAGAAGGCGTTATTTTTGGTCATATAAGCCCCTCTTATCCCCTTTTATTTGTTCTTTTTGATACCCTTAATTTCTTCAGATTTGTGCTGAAATATATTTATCGCTCTCTCCCCTGCCCGATGCTCAAAATATCTAAATTATGTCCATTATACACAGTTGCCATGTTGTCCTTGTGTGGATAACATGGTAAGGAGTTTCCCCTTCACCATAGATTCTCTCCTTCAATTGCGACGGAAGTGAACGGCAAATACGCATCAACATGCGGACGCAGAAATGCACCAACCTGCATTCTTCTTTATCCGGCCGAATGATATTGACGAATGCAGGTTGGTGCGTTTTTGCCATGTTGCATCGTTTTGAATAAAGTTGAATCGTTTTCAGTCAGGTTGCATCGTTTATTCTAAATGTTGAATATTTGGTCATATGGCGTTCCATACAAAGACTCTTCTCCCCCCTTCCCACCATCTCTACTATTCCTCTAGTTCATTTACAATAGATGTAAAGACGGCTCGACTTTTCTGTCCAGATTTGATTTGTCACCTGCTTTAGCGTTTATTGCAGATCTTATCAAAACAGATGAGCACTCAGCTCTGAGGACACTTACGTTGATTTATCTTACTGATTCGTTTTCCCCGACGTCCTCTGCCAAGTATTACTTAGCAGCCTTCAAATAAATAATGTTTGGCGCACACAACACGTCTGATAATGCTTTTTAATGCGTTTTAGAGGTAAAATTCGTTTAAACTTACTGTTATGGCCTAACTGAAGTATCCCGAGTCCGGGATACTTCAGTTAAGCCACTGTTATCTCAGTGGAGACGATGTTGTGTCAACCATTTTGAATAAACATGGTCACATGGTCTCTCGCGAAATTATCGTTACGGCGTGTGATTTTAAATCTGGGAATTTGTTAAAAACGGAAAGTTTTAAAGAAAAAAAACAGTGTAGTGAGAAAAGAAACTTAAAATATGAATTTCACGTGATTTTTCCTTTAAATGATATCATTTTGTATTGTTGTGGTTCTTTATTTCGGTAAGTTATATACAACTGCTCATGTGCGAGTCTTGCAAAAAATAAATATGGTTTCCCTTCAACTTCATTCCTAAAAGTCTTCCTGTTTTATGTCTCAGAAACGGCTTAATAAGCGACGACATTGACAAGCAAGCACACAGATTATTTAAATACATATCAAGGACATTGGAAACGCAAGTTAGTATAAACAACTCAAAACAAAAAGTACTTTTTGCGGCCGTTTTCGTTCCGCCGAGAATCTCGCATGACAGGAAATGCGCACATAGAACTAAAGGAAGTTAATAAATGCCACTTTCTGACTACTAAAGGGCCCTAGAACTACTACATCAAGTTGCTAACTATTGTATCATATAGTTCCTTAAATAAATACCCCACTTTTGTGCAGCCATTTCCAATAAAGCTGCTTTTATACTCAATCTTCTTCTACGAGTGGAAATCTGTAAAGCTGTCACTCCTTGTGTTGACACCCCCGCCAATACACATAACAACCAGAACGTCTGGGCCCCCCAGAGGCAGCGTTCTCGAGGGGGTCGACTAAACAGGAAGCACGGCTGTATCACAGTGTGCCTTCGTCCTAGAGACTACACAAGTGTAGTTTCCAGGACGGTGTGGCCATTTCCTGTAATGCGGCGGAATGCTGCTCATCTGTTTTGATGCTACTTTCATTAGACTCCAGAGTTGGACATAGGATCAACAATAATAATAAGAACCAGCGAAGGAGGCTAATTCATTGGACTACTATTCCTCCTACTCATTTCTCTCACACAAACAATTCAAATTCCAACAAACAATCAACTTATTCCAAAACTCCATACTAAAAGTCGTTTCCCTCCACAGGGACTTGTATCGTTGAGGGGTCACTCGCGAGTCTGAGGCTGGTACTATGAAATAGTCTATATTACTAATACGGGCTGTGACTATAGGGATTAAGATTGGGTAGATGGCCTTGTGATGATTTATAGCCGAGGCCTGAATGTCCTTTGGTTGGCTGAGGCAGCTAGGCCAAAGCCAACCAAAGAACATTCTGGACGAAGCTATAAATCAACACAAGGTCATCTGCCCAATCTTAATGACTATTATAGCACGCCAGAATTTACAAAGTTTATTGATACTCCTCAATAACTTATGATTTGATGAAGTACCAGTAAGGGGCTTGGCAGCCATCTTGTTTAGTCGTCTGCTTGGAGTCAGAGGCAGAGCATCATAGGACCTTTTTTTAGGCATGATTTTTTTTCATCATCCTTTTTCTGAGTTTTTCATGGGTTCAGTGTATCAGATGGAGCATATAAAGTAAACTACAAACAAGACCTCATTTTGGAAAAATTTACATTCATTTATATACTATTATTTGATTTTTCTGCCCGAATGTTTCGTTACCATAGCAACAGGCATTGCGCAGAATCCCGGCCTGAGCCTCCTTTTACTTGACATAGTCAAAATTTATAGCGCACTGCTATGAAAATACCTAGGCTTGGAAAACACACTATGTACAGTGAGAAGCTGATTCTGTGGCTTTAAAGTGGTCCCGGTTCATAGCAGGGAGCCGGGACCAAATCCAGAATGAGGCTCCAGAGCCGGGACCAAATTCAGGCCTTAGCAACCACTAGAAAACATGATTTTTGTGTCATTTTCATAGAGTTGTTTGAATTTTTTATCAATCAAACTCGCTATAATAGCCATTAAGACCCGCCACTGAGCATTGGTGCAGATTTATAGCCTCGCCGTGGGTGTTTGTTGCAAAGCTTCGGCCTTGGCAGCCTCAGCTTTTGCAACAAACACCTACGTCTCGGCTATAAATCTGCACCAAGGCTCAGCGGCGGATCTTAATCCCTATAATAATTGTTGGGACAATGCCACACCCAAGTGCTATAATCTCAACGATACAAGGGGTAACTTGAACAAGCCCCTGTGTTTCCCTCCAAAAACGCTTCCCACGCTAATCCTCTTCGCACCCAAAACCGTTTTAAACCACTATTTCATAGTACCAGCCTCAGACTCGCGAGTGACCCCTCAACGATACAAGCCCCTGTGTTTTAAACACCCCAAATATCCTCATTCCATAAGGAAGAACTAAAACTGGTGCTTCTAAAAGGGTCAGCCACATTTTCGCTCGCTGACGTAGGCTTTATTGAAATCTCTTACCAGTTACGAGTTAAGCGTTGCCCGACCGTAGTTCATACATGTATGGTCTGATCGTAAAAACGACCCTTTTCTCTCTACGAATCTGGGACACCTGCAAAACCTGCCCCTGTTGCTCGGTTGTTTTTATCACTCAACCGTGTCGTCCATTAAGAAAGTAGTCCAACCCACATCGCTTCGTTTCATTCCGCACAAAAAGAAATTCGTGTAATATCGACAGTAACAGCATATTGTTGAAGCAAATCTAGTTGAATACGGGTATATAGAGATAAATGCAAATGATCAACTATGTTATATATGACAGGTTGCAACTATATATACTGATATTTCTAACGGTTGCGCAGTCATATAATGCACCTAAAAAGTGAGATTCGCCCTGGCAACAGTGACGTGTTGTAGCTTCACCTATCCACCGATAGATGGCAGTATGGGTAGCCCGATGGACCAAGTGTGAAAGAGCAAATATTTCAATATTTATTTTCACCACCGTATTTTGGGGAGGGGGGGGGGGGGGGGGGGGGAAGAAAATAAATTTAAATTTATTTTCACTCCCTTTTATTGGATTTTTGAGGTCAAAGGCCATCGCAGATTTCAAAAATAGGACATAACTTTGCGATGAAAGCAGATATTGGGGTTATCTTTTTTTATAATGATATCTTCTCCTTGAGCCCAACCTGATAATGTGGGTTTGGTATTGGTTGGGGTGCTTGTTATGGCGCAAGAAAAGCAAATAAATATTTTCATATCATACTTCATAAACAATTTCAAAAGTTTTTTTTTCTGAACAGATTTTCTTGTAAATATATACTAGAGTATGATGTCTATGATAATAAGGGGGAGTAATTTCCAATTTTGTATTATTAGGGGGCAATACCTTGGACAAAAAATCATATATGTTGAAAATACAGAGTTAAAGGTCATTTCAAGGTCATTAGAGGTCATATCAATGTCATTTTAATTTTTCAAATGTTTTGTACGTCTGCAAGCTATTTGGTGGCCAGATTTCATAAAGTTTCGTTCATGCACTCCAGAGATACAGGGCCACTTGACAATTTGGGCCCATTTGGCCCCATAGTGTTATGGGGCTGAAATACCCATTGAAGAAATTTGATTCCTAATGGCCATTCCCAATGGGCTTTTGGAATGATTTTATTACCATATTTGGTAAAGATTGCCATATATGAAACAATGCACCACGTTCGTTGCTTAGCAACATGACCTAGAAATGCCAGGCATATGGAAAGCCGTTCTTGCAGAAAAGCACTATATGTAGCATGCATGCTAAATGAATTATGATGCATGTAAATTCATTTAGCTTGCATGCCAAATGAATTATGATGCATGCTAAATAACGTTATTTAGCATGCATCATAATTCATTTAGCATGCATCATAATTCATTTAGCATGCATCATAATTATTTTAGCATGCATACTAAATGAATTATGATGCATGAAAAATAGCTGGTATTTAGCATGCATCATAATTCATTTAGCATGCATGCTAAATATGACGACATAAATCTACGCATGGAGAAGGATACTGTGGTGAAATACACCTTTACATATTCCTAGCAGAGGAGAATGCATATCACTCTCAAACACATCAAACTTTAAAACTATATTAACTTATGAAATTCAAGCATTGCACGACCAGTATTTACCTTAAAGTAACTCATTCTTTTGAAGCAGCTAGATTTCATAAAATATTCAAACTAGGCCAAATTGTTGATATTAAGGCATATATTCATTTATGTTTGTGCCACCTGGTGACAATCATTAAAAACCATTTGCTGTGCTACAGGACTTCTTGCCTGTGTTGTACGATTGATACTTCCCTATTATCGCTCAATGTGGTGTCCTCATGACTCAATGTGGTGTCCCCACATGTCTGTCTGCCTATATAAAATGCTTAGCGTTGTTTGGTTCTAATATGCGATCATATGGAAGTGAGAAAATAATTCCTAAACAATTTATTGGCTTGTGATTCTTGGCTCATGCAGCAAACTATTCATTTCTGGAATGATATGCTGCATCTCATGTAATAAATCTGGCTCCATTTCTGGCTGCACATGTGTATACAAAGAATTGACAAACTTCATACAGTGGTCAATCTCTTTTGAAAGTGGCATTTGCAGCTATAACAAAATGAATTTCTTCTAAAGCCTGCTTCAATCTGGCAGTACTGACATTAGTATAAATATCCGTCTTGTTGATTGCATATATTTAAACAAAAGGCTACTACGGAACTACTTTAAGAACTACTTTATGTCTTTAAAGACAGGTACTGTATGAATTATGATGCATGCTAAATGAATTATGATGCATGCTAAATAACTGGTATTTAGCATGCATGCTAAATGAATTATGATGCATGCTAAATAAATTTTCATGTATCATAATTCATTTAGCATGCATGCTAAATGAATTATGATGCATGAAAAATAACCGGGGTATTTAGCATGCATGCTAAATGAATTATGATGCATGTAAATTCATTTAGCATGCATCATAATTCATTTAGCATGCATGCTAATAGTGCTTTTCTGCAAGAATGGCTTTCCATACAGGCACGCTCATTATATGTGAATTAGTTTCCCCGATTATTTACTGTTTATTTATCTATGGGACGTGGCAGAAATAGGTTCTTGAACTTGTGTGCTAGAGTATGATATTTCTTACACTCGAGGACAGAATTTTCATCATGGAACTCGCCAGAGGATCGTTCCAAGATGAAAATTCTGTCCCCTCGTGTAAGAAATATCATTCTCCCACTCTGAGGTGTGTTTTACAGTTAAGGATAAGTTGTCGTCAATGGCCTGTCCTCAATGGGGTTAAAGGCGCGTGGATTTGAACAAGCGTCACGCACGTGATCTGGCGCCAGTTACTAGGGAAAACAAACGGTGCACGTCACAACAAACGCGTATTACCATTTTTGAACGATTGCACAGGCGACCTTTGGCTGACCTAGTTTAGCTAGCTAACTTCACGTTAAAACGTATAAATTTCTCCTTTTTATCGTGGGAGAAACAGGTTCCATCACTCGTGGAGAGAAAGAGGAGGTATCTTGCACTCGTGAGTGATTTTGTGTCTTGGGACTTGGCTAGCCTCGTCCCAAGACACAAAATCACTCACTCGTATAAGATTCCTCATCTTTCCATCCACTCGTGATGGAACCTCTATTTCTCTAGCACACGCGTCCAAGAACCTCTTTATTCCCATTCTTAATGTTTTATCAAAAAAAAATTATTAAAAAAATCTTAAAAATTAAAAAAGAAAATATGAAAAAAAAAATAATTAAAAATTAAAAAAATTTTTTTTAATAATTTTTAAAAATAATTTAAAAATAATTTTTACAGATTTTTTTTTAATTAAATAAATTAACATTAGAAAATACATCAATAGATTATTATTTTTTTTTAAATTGAATATTTTTTAGAAAGTTTAAAAAATCAAAAAAAAAACAAAAAAAAGAGAGACGTCAGTGGCGTCAAGAGTTTGTTCTATGTCAGAGGTCTTTTTGTTGATTGACCTTGTATTTTTTCGTGGTTTTGTTATTATGTATTTTTTAATTTTAGTTTTTTTAAACCTGTTTTTTTGCAAATTTTTAACTTTTAAGTGTTTCGTTTTTATATGGAATTAAGTTTTGTTGTTCGCTTCATGGATTTCTTTCAGAATTGGATGAAAATTTGGTTGTGGTCTGAATAGCATGTTTTTAATACTCCTGCATTTTGGAAGTTTGAAATGTTGGTGTGTATTTCATATTAGTATTTGGTATCATATCAAACACCAATGGTAGCAACCCTATTGCTGATACCCCTGGTGGTGGTGTTGAGAACTACTTTCCACGTGCAAGCAATACAATAAATTACAATTAAACTGAAGAAAGTAGCAGCCTTAATCCCTCGCTTGTTCCCTTCTGGCTCCTAGGGAGGGCAATAGACAGAATACATGCCGCTAGCAAGGTAAAATTCTGGAAAGTTTCAGGCAATTTTATCTGTATCATGTACAACAGAGTAATTAATCATAGAGAAGGGGCTGGCTAGGGGAGGTTAAAAGTTGTAGGACTGCCTAGTCCGGTATCAGATCTCTCTCTTCTATTTAAGTCATTCTCATAGTATGAGCTTTTTTGAGTAGGACAAGAAATGTATATGGCTTCGACAACTGTGCACCAAGTGGTCTTTCAAGCACTGTAGACAGCCCTCCACAATGCCGCACAATTGTATATAGCAACCAGGCCACCATGCTAATGGGGATCCAGTGAAGACTGGATCCTGCGACCTCACGCTTAAGGAAACCAGGCATTATAACCACTAGGCCACAGGGATCACAATGCTTCATTGGCAAGGTTCAACTTAGCTCATTGTACTGGCCATGTTCTTTTCTTGAAAATCCACATAACTGATATGATTAAATGATGTAAGCTTTATAAAAACACTAGTACTCTAATTGAACCCTTACTAAAATCGAAGTGTAGCTAATTAGCTACATTTAAGATATTGGATTAAGGAATAGGTGTAACCGTCTCCATACGGAAAGGAAACTAATATTCAATAAATGAGCCTTGGAAAAGTATGTACCTTTTGCTATACTCCATCTCTCTCATAATTCAAGAAACTATACCTTGAAGAAAAAAATTCAACTCTGAGGCCTGAAGCATGAAACCTTAAATCTGAGAGCCACCGTGAAAATAAAGTCCTGTGTTTGACTGTGACCCTCGTGAGATAAAGATTATTATTATCATAATCATTATCATGATATCTAATATTCTTGGTGGATTTTGATAAACAAATAGATTAAAACTAGAATCTGAATAACATGTCATTAGTCTGTTTTCACAAGGGTGTTCAATAAATGGTCTTTTCCTTATAAATGACATATGTATATTTTTAAAAACAAGGAGGATAACAAATTTGTCACCAGTTTCTTTTTTAAATTAAAAAAAAATGTTTAAAAAAACAAAAAAAAAAATTCAATTTTTTTTTAAATCTTTTTTATCAATTTCTTTTAATTTATTAATTTTCACATTTTTTTTTGTTTCAATTTTTTTTTTAATTTAAAATTTTTGAATTTCTTTAATCAGTAATACAGCTCTCTGGTTTGATCAAGGTGTACGTAGGAGCTGCGTTTCTCAAAAAATCTGATATCCTGCTGAGGGGACACAATGTATTAATCATCAGAATACCTTTCACGCAATTATTACTTTGTATCGGATAAATTGTCAAAATGATACTACTTGTTTCACCTTTTTCGGTTCACAGTGTCATTTTCCTATTTGATATAAAGATAACACCCCATACTAATAGGAACATGAGTCAGGCAACCAGTCATTGCATAAAATATATTTTCATGCCTTTTCTATAGTGGTCGGGAAAAATAAATTTAAATCTATTTTCTCTCCCCAATAGATAAGCGAAAATAAATTTAAATTTATTTTCTCTCCCCAATAAACTGGAGTGAAAATAAATTTAAATATATTTTCTCCCCCCAAAAAACGGGAGTGAAAATAAATTCAAATATATTTTCTCTTTCAAACTTGGGTCCATCGTACCCATGGCATGGCCTAATCCTAAAAATGGCCTATGCTGAGTGAAGGATTTCACCAAAAGCAGGGAGTGTGGATTGGATTTGTGTTGTCTCTGCCAGTATTAAAAGTGGGCTCGGGACCTTCGTACCTTTGAATAGGGTGTTTTTTTGTTTTTTTTTGATATGTGAAAGCTGAAAAGGTAAGCTACACATTCCTTCAACCTAGAACTCTCAACTAGAACAACAAATGACATAAAAAGTACTTTTTGAAAAATATGGCTTCTATAAGAGTAGGCAGGTTAGGCACCCAGCTGTGATGTTTATCTAAGATCATAATAGTCTTTCCTTATCAGATCCCCCTGGGAGGTAAGCTCCACTGGCAGGCCCCAGAATGTGTATTCAAATGTGTATTAGAAGTTTCCTGTTACCCAGGAAGCTGGCATTGAGCAGCTATGAGTAATTGCATTGCAATAAGGGTATTGAATGAAAGGTGTGATTCTTGCTCTCTTGCTTTACAGGTATAGGTCAGACAGTTCAGGTAAAACCAATCAAATGCTCCAGAAATATTCTGGTTTGTGTGGGTCAGCCAGGATGTTTAGGGTTTATCTTACAAAGGTGAACAGGGTTTCCTGTATTTGAGAGTTAGGGTTAGGAGAGTATTTAGATGCTGACCCCTGGACAGTGCAGAGTCTGGATGTATCCTTACAATGGGAAGTAGCTTCAGAAGGAAGAGAAAGAGGGAGTTTGAATGGAGTGCAATATCTTCTGTGCCAGAAGATTTGGATATATAAGAGGACGAGGAATCTGAGAATTCACTAACCATTCAGAGTGCCAGTTATAGAAAACTTAGACTGCCGAGTACTAGTTCAGATGACAGTGGCATAGCAATTGAAGTTGCGAACTCTGAGGAAAGGGACACTGATCATGACTGCTTTGATTAGAAGTTAGAACTATTGCAAGACAGTAGAATGCGACAAGACCATTGATCAGCCGTATATTGGAGATGTTCAAATGAAGATTGTGATGGAAAGCGAGCAGACTTTCTTAGTAGTTTAAAAAAGGACAAGTTTATGATATAAACAGACAATCAGTTCTAGCAGGATGCCTCTGTGGAAATGGATATAGTGCTCTTCAATAGTTCAGTGCAGCTATGGATCTGCCTCCTCCACTTACCCTCAAAAGTTTCAAGAAGCATGATGTATCTATTCCATATATAAAATTATTAGAGAAAACCTTACAATTGCACTTCAGAGTACTTGTAATGGAGTGGAGTCATCGCCAGACAGCCAATTTGCTATTAGCAGTCAGTAATAGTCTCTTATCTTTCATTATCAGCTGGGGGGAGGAGTGCTCACTAGGGGGTCCAGCCTCTACCAGTAGAAACCTCCAAATCTTTGCTAAAAATCCCTTTTTATTCCAGTTATTGAGGTACCAAGTGAACAATCAAACTATTCTACCAATACCTGCAAATCATATCCTTATTCCAAATTATCCCTAAAAGTTTCAGAAGGGGGCAAAACATCATAATAGGCTGCAGGATATGCAGGGCTGGCTTTAACAGCTGGTTTGAAGGCTTTCTGAAATCACCATACTTCTCATTTTTAAAAGGCCCCCATTCATTCAATATTGATCTTAGAATGCTGAGAGTTTTTCATTTCTTTTATATCTGCTCTAGTTGTTTCTTAATTCAACTTCAAAAATGAAGAAAGGTAGGATTCAACAAAAAAATATTGATCAAAACATTAACTTGCTGTAAATTCCTTTAGGAACAAAAATTAAAAAGAATGAAAAAGTAGAATTTGCTCAAGGATGTTTTCTATATAATATATATATATATCAACTGTGTTAAACCTTTATTGAAGCCAGGAGGTACTTTGCAAAAACATATGTATTAGAAATCCGCATCACTGTCTTTAGGCCCCACCCCAAGGGAACTGTGATGGTATCATAAAACATGTTTAGGATATTTGACCTCTCCAGATTCTCAGCTTTCATAAAATATATAGTTTATTGGGGTTTTCTTGAACAATGGCCAAGATATTGGTCAATCTTTACATGGAAGTCTCAATTAAAGAACGAAGGTCCCGAGCCCCCTTAAGGAAGTCAAAAAATAAATAAGCATAGCTGTCAAGTCTCCTGTTTTTAACAGGAGTCTCCTGTTTTTTGGACTTCATTTTACCTGCCTCCTGTTTTTCTCCTGTTTTTTTTCTTGTCTCCTGTTTTTCTCCTGTTTTTTCTAGAAAACCAATCTAAAGCGACTATAATCTCCTGTTTTTCCTCAAGTTCAGCCCAGATCTACTTAAACTCCTACAGCTTAGCATGCAACTCAGCTCTTCTAGCCTGCCTAAACAATACTCAGTTGACCTAATTGAACCCAGCTTGCCCAAAAGTTGCGATTAGCCTAGATAACCATTCCTATTTTTAGCAGTATATATGTTTTAATTGATATTAAGCTGAATTTTAAGAAGTAGAAAGAGGTGCATGCTGGTCTAGCATCATAACATTTAAGAAAAAAATGGCTGATAAGGAAAATTCACCTCCACCTGGTGGGACGTTGGTAAATTATATATACAGGTGCGGCACCTGGTGGGAAGTAGGTAAACTAACGTATATGGTAGCGGCATTGCCGCGTGAGAAAATCTCCTGTTTTTTTTTGTCTGGGGTTGACAGGTATGAATAAGTAAAATGAGAATTCTATCGGCAAAAATTTTCTTTTAGAAAATTACAATAGCATTCAAACATTTGGATTTTTTTGAAAAATACATAAGCATTCAAACATTTAGATTTTGCATTGAGATGAGTTTAAACATTGATATTGAGATAGCTCAAGGATGCCCACACCAGATTCATTTGTCCAGTTTTGGCCAAGTGATACCTCAGTAGGGGGATAAATCTACTTAATTTAGCCATTGGTGTTTTTGGTAGGGGAGACCTCGGAGCATTAGGACACTTTTTACAGTTTCCCGTTTATCTATATTGAGATTGATTGATGAAGTACAATTCATTAGCACTAGCTTTGGTCTACTTGGGGACTAGGTGCCAAGAACTAGTTAGAACCAGTTAAGAGTGTGATAGCAGAGATATTTAATGGTGGCCATTTGTTAGAACCAATTCATTGTTGCAAGAGATTGAAGGACTTGAAAACCTGTATATGATGCAAATGCATTACAGGCTTCAGATTGGCAAAGAAATGATACTTTCTAAGTATGAATTTTAAGATGTATCCACAATGGCACCCATATTTCAGAAATGGCAATCATATTAGGGGTAGGGGCACAAAAGGCATGGATGGGGTAAGGGATAGACAACATGTTTACCCTCTTTTGTCAAAATAACCATATTAAAAAGCTGCTGCTCTAAAAAAAATGGGCATCACATGATGAAATATCATAACTATAAACAAGTTGGGTTAGAATGTTTTATTGAACACAACATAACTTAGCATGATAGTTCACTGGTAAACTGGTGGGTCAATATCAAATATATATATATATATATATGAAGATAATTTCATTTCACTTTGTACACAAATACACACTTACTACTGTTATGATACCAGAGGAAGCCATCGAATAATACTATAAAAAGGATGTATAAATATAATCTAGATGCAGTTTAGTGATATAAGAAAGTTAACCTGATCTACTGAACTCACCATGTTATATGAATATATATATTTCAGTTTAAACAGACATAGGTGACCTCTTTCAAATATGATTTATCTTTGACATGAAAATAGGGATGGTTTCTTTCTACTCAACTCCAATGTAGTGCTTAAAGCTTAAATACTGATAATATCTATCAATTACTAAGCATAAACATGACTTGAAGTTATCAGAAACCGTTGGTATCATCGAAAATATATTTTCAAGCACTCATTTGAATTCATAACCAGATTTTACCTTGAGAAGTTAACATAAAAAAAAGTTCACAAGGCCAGTGTGCATTTTATCTTATTTTTTCTAAAACATACACAATGAAATAATTGCAGTCCTCGTGACAGTTACTGTGGTATATGATAACCACACCTTATCACTCATATAGAACATCACAGTGCAATCATGGTATACAGTTTTTAGAAGGCATACACAATAGATTCTATCTGAACTATTGTTATAACAGACTGTACTGCTCAATAACTTACTTATAAGAAATAAAATCATCCAGTGTGTCAGATTTGGGAAGAGATTTTCACATTTTGATTGTGGTATTCTGTTCACACAGTTATCTGATTTGAGAAGCAGGGAGATATGAATAAGACTAGGTAAGGTACAAGTATTTCCATTGTATTAAACCATCAATAATGGGTGGGAGCAATTCATCCCTTCATTTTTTGACCATTTAGCCACAATACACAGAAAAAGTGACCATAATGAGAATTTATTTCCAATTCATAGCCAGTGATTTGACATGTATTTGTTGTATATTCTTCAAGCACCAACTGGAGGATCATCATAGAGTTTTTCACAAGGCAATAGGTATCAACTTCTTAAGCTCAAGACATGACATGGTGGACAGGAAAGTCATTACTTCATGCCCTGTAGAAGATTAGAATAAAACAACCATTCACTGTGGGGCCAAATGGGCCCAAATTGAGAAGTTGAGATCATATATGGGCATATCTTTGTAAAGAATTTTCATATTCTCATCATTTTTGGCCAGATGATAGCGAATGGGGATACAAAAAACTTAATAAACCCAATTGACCTTGATTAACCTTGGATGACCTTGAAATGGCATTAGAAAACATCTTTTACTCAGCATGTCCCTCTTTCAATCACATTTTCTCCCCAAAATTGTGTGAAAATGAAAAATCTGCTCTCATACGATTTTGAGCAAGGCACTATAGAATACATTTGCAAAAAAATCGGTACAAAAAGGTCGAAATTAACATATGCATTTTCTCTTCTACTGCCAGACATGTATACCCTACCAAGATCACAATCACATAACTAATCAGAGCTAAAAATGAAGATATCGTTTAAAAAAAAGACCATCCCGATATCTGCTTCCGTTGCAAAGATATAGCCAATTTTTGAAATCCAAGATGGCCGCTGATGGCAGCCATCTTGGATTTTTGAGGTCAAAGGTCATCGCAGATTTCGAAAATAGGACATAACTTTGCGATGAAAGCAAATATTGGGGTGATCTTTTTTTTTTAATGATATCTTCTCCTGGAGCCCAACCTGATAATGTGGTTTTGGTCTTTGTAGGGGAGCTGGTTTTTCCACAAGAAAAGCAAATATAAATTGTACATCATCCTTCATAAAAAAATGTCATAAGTTGCTTTTTCGGAACAGATTTTCTTGAAAATATATACTAGAGTATGATGTCAAATATAGTAAGGGGGAGTAATTTCCATCATTGTATTATTAGGCCTTATCCTGCTGTGAAACCTGTGAGCACTGCTGCACACCACAACAATTGTTGTGGTTAGTAGGATAAGGGTTAGGGGGTCAAGTATCAGATACGTTGAAAATACAGAGTTAAAGGTCATTTCAAGGTCATATCAATGTCATTTAAATTTTTCAAATGTTTTGTATCTCTGAAAGCTATTTGGTGGCCAAATTTCATAAAGATTTTGTCATGCACTCCAGAGATACAGGGCCACTTCTCAATTTCAGCCCATTTGGCCCCATAGTGATTAGCAAGTCGCTATGTGTTACCATACCTTACAAAATCCCTATTGCTTAACGGTAATATTTACCAATTAATCTTTGTGCGTTTTCAGACTATTCATACATGAATAAACATGGTATAGGTGGAACAGATGGATATATAAAATATCAATTTCTGTATTATTGTGATTTTGAATAATTCATTGAATACACATTCAAATATCTATCACTTACTCATCCCGGTGTCAGCTCCTAATGAATATACACAGATCAATGAGGGTATATACAGGGCTCGACGCTAAGGGTGAACCTATGGCCCCAGGCCAGTAAAAATTCTCAAAAACAGCTTCGGGTCAGTAAAAATAGAACTCAACTGGTCCTACAGGGTAGGGCTGTGCTCAACAGCCAGTTTTTCCCGATTCGAATAATTGACAAAATTTTCTCGATGTCGATTTTTTCGATTCGATTCTCGATTCTGATTCTGCTTTAGTCATTGGACCAATGTTTAAGTTTTTATTCTACTGAGAAACATTCTAATGAGAGACACCCCATTTTTGACCTATTCACCTAGATAAATTATTTCCCTAATGGTTAGGCTATACTATGTAAAGTTCACATACTCACATATACATACAAGAAACAATTAAAATGATAAAACAAAAGACATCCCCTTTTAAGTCACAGAAATTTGTAAATGAAGAGAGAGAAATCATTCTAAGATACTGACATATGTTAGTTCATTTATAATACATTTTAAAAGATCATCTGTGGTTGCCAGAAACAGCGTTCCCCTCCAGGTTAAAAGTTAAGTTATAATACACGTTACCTGGCCACAAACTTGTAACTTAGTGCCAGGAGCAGGTTATATAAAGATGACCTAATTTCATGTTCTCGCAAGCTGGAGTATTTTACGACATGAACTTTGGACCCAGTTTGTGGCATTTTACGACATCAAATTTGATGACCCAGTTTGTGGCATATGCGTAAATTGCGGTGTGGGTGTGGGTTACGCTATCAGCAAAATGACCGTTCACACAGCACTGTCTGTGTATAATTGGCATTTACTGGCCTCTTATCTGTGTATAATGTGTATTTAGAACTAGGGTTGGGGACCCCCTTATCGAGTTCACCACTCGATTACCGTTAATGCTGAACATCGATCTTATGGCTTTGCCGATTCATCGCTGCCCTGTCAATCGAGCACAGCCCTACTACAGGGCCAGTAAATATTTGGAGACATTCTTGTTAAAAAGTTTCCCCCCCGAGAATGTCCCCAAATATTTTTGAAATAAATGAAGATTAAATTTATAAAGATAACTGTTGTGGTGAATCTTATGCAATGTTCTTTCTTGTTATGTTAAAGAAAAACTGTAGGACCAGTAAACATTTTGCAGGACCAGTAGATGCTAGGGGTTACTGGTCCTACAGGGCCAGTATCATTTTGAGTTAGCGTTGAGGCCTGATATAGCAATGTGACATTTTAAGTAACAAGATAAATAACTATTCAGACTAAAACCACTACATGTATGCGGTATGGATGATAACTACATCTAGGATAACATCATCCTTCAAGTTCATACTCACACACACATTTCCTTATACTTCAACCTTGATTTAGTCTAAAATATGCGCAACCATTACTCCTTTCTCAAAAAGGCAGGATTAAAATACATCAATTGATGATAAACAGCACCGGTTTAGTGAATCATCAACTATGGACCTTAGTTTACAAGCCCTTCAGGCCTGGTAAAAAAGATTAAGAAAAATATATGGGAAGGTTGAAAGGAATGGAAAAATCTTTAATCCAACAATATATATACATGTAAGGCATTACATCCAAGATGAGGATAATGCCCAAATCTCCTCTGCTTTGAGGACACAATTTTCTACATAGGATTATGTTTATTTACTCCTTGGCTAAGTATACAGACACACTGAGGTTTTCAATGGTCGAGGCTTATAATCATCTGTGAAACCTAATAAAAATACGGCTTCCAAAAATGATTATCCCATTTTAACGATTACAGATGTACAGTTGAGAAGTATTCTTCCTTAAAACAGCCTCCAATCAGGTGTTATTATTTTTCTGAGATGCTGCTTCACTCAGGCAAAATGTAAAATAAATAGGAAAACCTATTGTCATTGAAGTTAAAAAAGCGGTGGGTTGTACACTTAGTCAGTTTTTAAATCCTTTTCTGGATCCCTATGTAAAATAACTATTTTCCACAAGTTCTACAATGAGAAATTAATATAAATATATATATAATTATATATATATATATATATATATATATATATATATATATACATATATATATATATATATATATATATATATATATATATATATATATATATATATATATATATATATATATATATTGCAGTAGTCTTAAAATATAGACAAAGATTAATATAATTATTCAATCAAGCTTCAATATTTATTGTAACTGGTTGAATGCTTTTTACTTTTGTTTCAAGCATGACCTTACTATGGCTCAACAACTCGAAAGATGATCAACAAGGTGAGTAATGGCTAATAGCCCTATTCAATGTTACTTAAATACAATGCTAATTAATTCATTTCATTATAAGTGGTGCATCCAGCCAGCACTAGTCTCTATTCCCAGAGGGATATTTCTGTAGCATCTTCTTCCCAAATATTTCAGGAATTAACTTTTTCAAGTTGTCAAGTAAGACTAGTTTTAATGATTTTATTGTGTTGTCAGGCAGTTAATGGCCATTGGCTATTGGGGTACCACTTATGTTGAGCCCTTTCACTTAAGTTTGGTCAATAAAGATATATTAGTTGTGAAGTGTCTATACCCTGTTCACTGTTTACCTTGATGATTTAATACTTATGACCTTGCAGAATTCTCTTTCACTTAAATACCCCACTGTACAATTTAGAAATATGTTGATCGCCTAAGTCATCTACTATGGAGTCATTACTTTTCAAATTAATAAAACAAATCAAAATACACATCTACTTGAAATGCTGCACTCACCAATATCAACTTTAGAAAAGCCTGGTTGCCCACAACCAACTGAATACTCTTCACAAAACCAAGACAGCCTGAGATTCATGCAGATGCTTTAAAAGGTATGCTTTGGGTATTTTCTTAAATATCCTGGGATCAAAGAGGTAGCACAACCTTCAAGTCATCCAAGCCCGAAAAGATCTTAGTACATTATTGGCATAATACTACTCCTCCAAGCTATACTTTCATTCTTTTAAAAACTGCTTGATCCAACGATTTATACATCATATATTTGAATATGATCTTTAGACAAGCAGAAACTACATTATGGATGAATTTTTCTTTTGGTTCTTTTTGTAATGAATATATTTATGTAAATAGGTTGCAATATCAAATCCCTACTGTTAGTTGTTAAAGTGTTGCAGTAGAGACCTAGTACCAGGTTTCAAAAGTGATGTTTTGCAAGCCCTGAGGATCATCAGCACCATCCAATGAGGGATTAGTGCACACTGTTAAGTTCTGCAGGTGATAGCCGATGGCATTAGTCTTGATTAGACCTGATGCTATGCAACTTTTGGATACTTCATAGCCTTCTCTTAATCTAATGACTATCTGAAGCTAAACAATTCCCAAAGATATCTCTAAAATGTGACACACAGTGGACCAAGAATGACATGCATTTCATAACAGAGTTCAAAATGTATAAATCGGGTTGTGATAAATTCCTGAATATGTAAAATCATCTCTTAGGTCTCATTCAGCTTTGTTATCACACCAAAGAGCTACCTTGAGATGAAGTTGCTGCCATCACAAAGTATCATATCACACTAGTGTTTGCAATCGGTCAAAAGTCGATCACCGGTCCATCTGAACGACCGATGACCGACTAATAATCGAAGTTGTGTACATGGTTTTCTGTGCCGCCATTATTATTTATCTTAGTCATAAGGTACCGCTTACCACCCCGTAATCCCGGCCTTCTGTCAGTCACACACGTGCAATTGCCATCAATGTATCTGGCTAGCCACCGCACGTGTGTTTAAATCAATTGTTAAATGATTGGCAGCAGGACGCTCCCCTCAAATGCTAATCACACACATGCAATTAATTGTAATTTTTATACTAGTTTGTTATTTTGTTCGAACATGTAAAATTGATCATCATAATCGGAGGCACAAACGAAAGCTGTTCGGCATGTTCAAACAATCGGAAGAACACTATATCACACTGCAGCAGAATACTAGACCCTAGTTAGCTGTGTGTTGACAAGCTTGTAGTAGGCTCCCTCTAGTGAGATGAGCTCAGAATGAGTGCCCTGCTCCACAACATGCCCATTGTGAATAACCGCTATGCTGTCAGCATCTTGCACTGTGGAGAGCCTGTGTGCTATCACAATACATGTACGACCTGCACGAGCCTTGTCCAGAGCCTCTTGAACAACCTAAAACAAGAAAGGATAGTGAAATTAAATTTGTCTCAGTATAAATGCAAGTCAAATGATCAAATCTAGCATATCAAACTTTACCATGTACACATAATGTTGTGTGTACATATTCAGTGTTTCATTAATGCTTACAAGAAGATAAATCAATGGAGTCCATTCAATCAGTTTTCACTTTTCTTACAAATATTTCCAATTGTTTATGTATTAAAAAGAGATCATCACATATCCTGCTAAATACTCCTTTACATTTGCAGCTGAATATCATTTTCTTTGTTCTTAAAAAAAAGTTGTGTTTTGAATTTTTTAGTATAACATTAACACTACATAGAAAGAAAAATGGGAGGCATGCATCAATACGTAACAGAAGAGTTTTACAAACAAATAATTCATCAGCTAATGTTCTGTAGTGTTATTTGTATGTGTTTTGGTCACATATCAACTTGAAACAGTGCCATGGTTATTTTAAACCTCTACAGAGAGACAGACACTCACTGCTTCACTCTCTGTGTCCAGGGCAGATGTAGCCTCATCCAGCAGAAGCACCTTGGGTTTTCGTACCAGAGCCCTGGCGATGGCAATTCTCTGCTTCTGGCCACCACTCAACTGAGTGCCCTTATCACCAACATTTGTCTCATAACCCTACAAAGAAACAATGATTCAACTTATACACTCATTCATACTGATGACAACCCCTGAATCATTACTAAAATCAAGCATTGGCTAATTTTACTTATAAAGCCGTGTGTTCTACGTCAATGTGCTAATAACTATTTTACTATCTACAATAAAAGGGATATCTTTTATCCCAATCATTCAAAGAATGTTCTGTCATCTATCACTGATATAACAATCTTGAAAACTTCTGCGCAAGTTGTGTGTTTGCTTCTCAGGAACATCATTTTCTTTTAAATATCTTTTCAGTTGTTACATTCAAGATAAATCAGCATTTCTTTGACTAAAAGCTCCAAATTCCACTAGAAATATTATGGCTGCATCCATGACTGAGTAGTCTAAAAGATTGTGCATTGACCACTGTGCGTTACACCAGTACACTAAAGAGGGTCTGAGTCTATCTTGAATTTTGAAAGGAAGGAAGTTTGAAGTGACTCGCGTATATATGTGATATAATCCAGGTACTGTACACTGCCTTAACAGTCCGTGCTAAAATAGTACGGATCTCTTAAAATTAAAAAAATCTGTTTTTTTAATAGTCCAGATTCGATCCCCGCCTGCCACGCCATCTATCTATCATAATGTTAACTAATTTTTGGCAAGTGAACCGTAATAATAGATCGATCAAATTCAGACAGATTCTAGTAGTAGGGGGCTCTTACATTTTTTTCTTTGACAGGGAAATTGCAGTTAAAATGTTCAATCCTGCCTGCAAACCCAGATGATGCCTGCCAAGTGAGAGTTTGAGCACAACTCACCTGGTTGCCATTAGCAACCAGGTTAGACAAAGGAATGAATGTTACAAACAATTTGTGGAGGGCTTCATGCTCAGGAAGCACTCAAACAAAGGAGTGGGAACAGGATGTGTTAAAATGGCCCAAAACGATCTGAAATATTTCATTTTATTATATTAGCAATGTTAAAGGGTAAAAAAAAAAAGGCGTTGGATAGTTAATTTTGCGTATATGACGCATGTAAAGGGGGAATATAGTGGCGCCACCTATTGACTGACAGGGAAACTAACGGACAAATGGACGAACGTTACCCCCCTTCATTACGTTTTTGTCCATTTTTAAACATTCTGGATTCTTCCAAACGGAAAAATCCAGAATGTTTTTCCACTCGGACTATTAAGGCAGTGTACAGTACTCCTCTCCTCCACTTTCAACTGGCCAGTTAAGCCTAAAATGGCAGAATGAGTGAAAAAAAATCCACCTTCAGAAAAGGTAACTTATCATCATCCTTACCAGAGGAAGTGAGTCGATGAACTGATGAATGTTAGCACTTCGCGCAGCCTCGATTATCTCCTCCATCGCTACCTCTCTGTTGTTATCACCGTAAGCAATGTTTTCTGCAATGCTACAGTCAAACAGGATAGGTTCCTGGGAGACGATGCCAATCTGTTGCCGCACCCAGGAAATGTTCAGGTCGGTCATCACATTTGTTCCGAGGAGCTGCAATGGAAGACCGGAATGACAATTGTTTGTTTTACCTGTAGCACATGTTGCTGCTCAATACCCACATCCAAGAGAATAAATAGCTACATTTGGCCATTCATGCTTAGAGGTCTTTCAGAAAGTGTTCTTTGGATACTACTACACCTTTGAAATGACTTGAGAACTAATTATAAATTGGAAATTTGGAAGACTATATCTGAAGGCATCTAATTCATGTTAGAACTCCACTTTAAAAGATAATGGGGAGCAATGATACTTAAAAATATCTTGGAAAAATAAATATTTAACAAAATATCAGTAAGTGTTCTCAGCTCAGTTATGATTGACTCTTCTCTAACCTTAATACGCTTTCATAAGTATCATTAACAAGAGTAAATATCACCAACATTCTAACCCTACTCAAGCAGCTGAAGAGACAACTGGGCTAATTGCTCTAAATATTAAGGGCTCTCTAAATAACTTACCACCTCTCTGCTCCAGGGATCATAGAATCTCTCAGCCAGCTGCACAGTGGTACTCTCACCACACCCACTACTGCCAACCACTGCTCAATATGTTAGGGGCTCTCTAAATAACTTACCACCTCTCCGCTCCAGGGATCAGAGAATCTCTCAGCCAGCTGCACAGTGGTACTCTTACCACACCCACTACTGCCAACCACTGCTCAATATGTTAGGGGCTCTCTACATAACTTACCACCTCTTCGCTCCAGGGATCATAGAATCTCTCAGCCAGCTGCACAGTGGTACTCTTACCACACCCACTACTGCCAACCACTGCTCAATATGTTAGGGGCTCTCTACATAACTTACCACCTCTCCGCTCCAGGGATCATAGAATCTCTCAGCCAGCTGCACAGTGGTACTCTCACCACACCCACTACTGCCAACCACTGCTCAATATGTTAGGGGCTCTCTAAATAACTTACCACCTCTCCGCTCCAGGGATCAGAGAATCTCTCAGCCAGCTGCACAGTGGTACTCTTACCACACCCACTACTGCCAACCACTGCTCAATATGTTAGGGGCTCTCTACATAACTTACCACCTCTTCGCTCCAGGGATCATAGAATCTCTCAGCCAGCTGCACAGTGGTACTCTTACCACACCCACTACTGCCAACCACTGCTCAATATGTTAGGGGCTCTCTACATAACTTACCACCTCTCCGCTCCAGGGATCATAGAATCTCTCAGCCAGCTGCACAGTGGTACTCTTACCACACCCACTACTGCCAACCACTGCTCAATATGTTAGGGGCTCTCTACATAACTTACCACCTCTCCGCTCCAGGGATCATAGAATCTCTCAGCCAGCTGCACAGTGGTACTCTTACCACACCCACTACTGCCAACCAGAGCCAGGGTCTTTCCAGGTTCCACTTTCACAGACAGGCCACGCAGAACAGGAACTGTCGGTCGTGTGGGATAACGGAATCTTACATGCCGGAACTCAACAGTGCCATCAAACTGACTCTATAATGATAACAAGACAAACTTATTTTTAAAAATTCTTTATATAGGTCTGAGTACCCCAGCTAGGAATTTTCCTTGTGAGGCCTTCAAGTGGCCAGTCTAGATTTAAACTGAACCCCAAATAATAAGCTATTGGGCCTTGGCAAGACAAAGGGGGGTCGTTTAGTAAAATTTTCATAAATTGGCCAAAAAATATAAATATATTTGGTTGAGCTATAGTTTCCTGTGATAAGCCCATGTGCAACAACTTTATTTATTGGACAAAACAAAAAAAATGAGTTAAAACTTGTATTTTTGACTTCTAAGGAAGAAAAACACCCTCATTTTTGGCTGCAATCTCATTTCGTTTCAAATTTTCACTTTTTCAATCACACACCGATAATTATCAATTTGGTCTAATATTTAGCATGACTAGGGCTAAAACTTCAAACCATGTACTCACTGGTTTTGCACCCTCCTCGGATGAGCTGTCAATTTCCGGCGTTCTGTTAAAAAGTGCAAAGAGTCTTCCTCCTGCTGCTTTGGCCTTGGCATAGTCCGGAGCAAAGCTACTGGCTTGCCCCAATCCCATAGCGCCAAACACAACAGCACTAAACACCCTGCAAATAAACAACAGCATTGCTGCAGAGTCCCATACTTGTCCTCATGTAAAATGATAGGGAAATAACATACAAATATTACTCATTCATCAATATATTTTCTGAGTGTGACAATTTTCTATAGTAAAATCTTGGTGACCAGGGTATTATTATTAAGGAAATATTTGAAGGAGACATAATGACCAAAGCCTGACCATGACTTCCCTTTACATATAATGTGAATTCATATTCATCAGGGGTCCAGACAACACTTGTCAAGATTTCCTGGCACAGATGGGTTAAGAGAGAGGAACGTCTATACACCTAAAGGAATATAGCATAGATAAACCTTTAACAAATGATTGAGTGTGTATAAAACTTGAATGGATGGAGTGACCTAACATCTGTATATATATATGGCCGTGTGACTTACTTGAACACATCTGTAAAGTTCATTTCTCCCTGTTTGACCAAGTAGCCTCCAAAGGCAAAAGATGCTGCATATGCCAGGAACATAAGACCTTGGGAGAAGCCATAGGATGCTCCAACAATGTGGGCATTCTTCATAGAAGCCCTGGAAGTAACACAACATAAATACAATACTTAATTCATATCTACCCCATTGAGAGGTATGTTTGCATGTAACAAAATCAATAATTGTTTTGGTTCTCTACTAAAGAAAAGCAGCATATAGTGTGAATGTTAAATGAAATTCCCTTTTTCCGGTAGGGAAAGCAAGCCCTCACTAGTTCTTATTACCCTATGAAATACCTTAGTACTCTCCAAGCAAGAAATAACTTACATAAACAAGAGACGCCAATGGCGTCAAGAGTTTGTTATGTCCACTAAATCGTTTAACTGCTTGTCATTTAAATATTTTGACTCTTTGTTTTTATGTATTTGGTAATTTTAGGTTATTTTGTGTTTGGTTGCTCTTGTTTTGAAGTTTTAGACAATTTTATGATGTTATGCATGTGATTCATATGTTTGCTGGATGTTAGTTTTTGAGTACTCTTAGATGGGCCTTTTTTTGATATAAGAGATCCTTCAAGGGAGTTAAGATACTGAAAATATCATATATCCCTTAATTATGCCAGGAGGGAGAGATAGGACTATTTTTTATATGAGAGATCCATCAAGGGAGCCGTCATAATGAAAATATTACAAATCCCTAAATCATGTCAGAAGCAAGATATGGGACTATTTTTGATATGAGAAATCCATCAAGGGAGCGGTCATAATGAAAATATTACATATCCCTAAATCATGTCAGAAGCAAGATATGGGACTATTTTTGATATAAGACATCCTTCAAGGGAGCCGTGATACTAAAAATATCACATATCCCTAAATCATGCCAGAAGCAAGAGATGGGCCTATTTTTGATATAAGAGATTGTTCAAGGGAGTTGAGATATTGAACATATCACATATCACATCTGAAGCAAGGGATGGGACTATTTTTGATATAAGAGATCCTTCAAGGGAGCCATGATACTGAAAATATCACATACCCCTAAATCATGCCAGAAATTGATTCCGATGTTATTTTCAGCGGCCCATTTTCCTGACAAAGAGGAAGGAGGCTGCCTTCAGCTCCTCTTTCCCCTGAGGAAACTCTTTATCTCTACAAGAAGGTGACACTAATGTCTTTTCCCTTAAAGCTTACCGTAACTTCTCGGAAATCTCGGCCGCCCTAGGAAACTCGGCCACTATAATTCATTTACAAAATAGGCACGATGCATGACAAAAGTATGGGGGGAGAGGGAACAGAAAGTGAGACAAGGCCCGGGGGTGACGAGTGGTCTGGGTGGTAGGGGTGATCTCCGAAGGTTCTCCAATGGGAGTTGACCCCGTGGGAAAAATGTGGTTGCGGATCCCAAACAAACAAAATTACTGGGGAATTTCGCCCACCCCCGATCCATCCAAGGACACATTTCACCAAATATCGGCCACCAAGTAAAATTCATTGATATAAGAAAAAAACATTCAGATTTCCACAGTTTGCGATTGATTTAATATTTTGAACGATCGTTTCTAGTGCCCATATCCGCCAAAACACATTCGTTGCGAAACCAGAAGTAGGTATCGTATTTCTGCGTGGAGAGTGGAATACAGCTTGGGCTGCGCCATTTTGAAATAAGACTTGTCAACAAGTATAATTCAATGCTTAATTGGCGTGCAGCAGCAAGATTAAACAAGTAAACAACATACAAGGGAGGCAACCAGTTACTTTATAAGTATATATAGCAGAGGAATGACAAGTCAGGTAGGTGGACAATAATGATTTTGTGGGGGGAAATTGTGTTCTTGTTCACAAAGTTGGCGATCAAATTTCCATCTAGTTTTCGTTTCAATTCAATTGACAATTGATAATGTCAGCCACAGTGAAAGACATGATTCAATTTGCGAAGTTTCCGATTGATTTTAGATTATAAACTAACATTTCTAGTGTCCCTATATCTGCCAAAACACCGGTCGCGAAACCCGTAGTAGGCCCAGCGAAAGCATGGGCGGCGCCATTTTGGAAGTAGGACTTGTCAACAAGTAAAATTCAATGCATAATTGGCGTGCGGCAGCAAGAATAAACAAGTAAACAACATACAAGGAAGGCAAGTTACTTTATAAGTATATATAGCAGAGGAATAATAAGTCAGGTAGGTGGACAATAATGATTTTGTGGGGGAAAATTATGTTCTTGTTCACGAAGTTAGCGATCGAATTTCCATCTAGCTTTCGTTTCAATTCAATTGGCAATTGATACTATCGGCCACAGTGAAAGACATGTTTCAATTTGCGAAGTTTCCGATTGGTTTTAGATTATAAACTAACATTTCTAGTGTCCCTATATCTGCCAAAACACACCGGTCGCGAAACCGGAAGTAGGCTCAGCGAAAGCATAGGCAGCGCCATTTTGGAGTAAGGACTTGTCAACAAGTATAATTCAATGCATAATTGGCGTGCGGCAGCAAGAATAAACAAGTAAACAACATACAAGGAAGGCAAGTTACTTTATAAGTATATATAGCAGAGTCAGGTAGGAGGACAATAATAATTCTGTGGGGGAAAATTGTGTACGAAGTTAGCGATCGATTTTCCATCTAGCTTTCATTTCAATTAGTATGACCCCACACAAAACCCACCCCAAACTAAAGAAAATAAATACCAACACAACTTACTCACCCGCGAACAAACATCAGACTCATCATGAACAAAAGGGAATCCCCAACTACGACCCAAACCTCCAAGAAACACATGAGAAAGGGAAACCCCAAACTATGTCACAAGCCAATCAGCGCAGGCCCCTAATAAATTATGCATGCGACCCATACCCGCGCAGGCGCAGTATCCCACATCAACAGATCGGCCCCGTAAACTTACGGGACACAAAAAGCCACAGAAAAGACCGACACGCACCTAAAACACCATCGACAATAGACAACAAACAACACAAATACCAAAACAAAACAAACAAACAACACTGAACAATATTAGTTATCCTCCTTGTAAAAAAGGGATACGGCCTGGTATCTGCAAGAAGCCAGCTGGCGATACGGCTGGCTGAACGCAGATAGCAGGCCGTATCCCTTTTTTACAAGGAGGATAACGAATTTATCATCAGCTCCCCATAATACTTTGAATTTTAATAATGACAACAAGGAAATTGGATATATATTTTTTTCCTTTTTTTAAATTTATTTATTTATTATATATATATATATATATATATATATATATATATATATATATATATATATATATATATATATATATATATATATCTTTTTTTTATTATTACTACTATTTTTTTTTATTTTTTTTTATTTTATTTTTTTATTTTTTTTAATTTAAAAAAATATATTTGAATTTAAAATGTTTTAAATTTTTTTTTACAGCAATTGACCAATCAGCTGCGAGTATCCGAGTGAAGCTGATGATAAATGCACATACACACACACCACAAAAACGATCCCACCAAATTAATTATTCATGCACCAAACTCCCACGCAAACGCAATACACACATACAAATGACCTACAAAACCCCTATCCGGGTCACGATCACCATATGACCCACAAACCCACTTCTGGGTCACGAACACCACCAGAACTTAGAACGTCTTGGGAATGAACTCCACACAAACAAACGGCAATAAAACGAAAATGAAACAATATAGACACACAAAACCAACGGCGATTTACCATTCAGACCTTAAACTCTAAAAAAAACTTAAAACGCAGGCTGAACACCCGACCCACAATGAGAACATTCACACACAAATCCCAAAAATCCAAAAGCTTAGACATAAAAAAACAAAAACATCAAGTCATGGCAATATAGTTTGTACTTTCAGTACAAACTCTAAAAATTCCCAATCCTACCAGCATAGGTGTTATGATCATTTACTTGAATGGCAAGTTAATTAATTTGGTGCCATTTTCACTTACTCTGTCAGATAGCTTCATAGCATTTAAATGGCTGGGGCGATAGGCATAATATATGAAGTTGAATGCCGAGTTAAAGTTATTAAGAGCCTATATACACTAAGTTCTAGGGACCTACTTCCTGGCCAACATTGTACATAATAGAGCAGTGTACTTTCAATATTCTACACTTTTTCTGGTCTTAAAAGTTAAGTATAAAGTGGCATGTCATATGATCCATACATCCTAGACTAGTGCTCCTCACCAGTGACCTTATTGTAAGTTGTTATAATACTAATCTGTAAAGGGATGGCATAAGCAACTTCAATACATAGAGACCTACTTGTGTGGTGCTTCAAGCTGCTCCCTATAGAGGTTGTGGAATTTCTCTTCCTTGGTCAATGAGGCGACTGTTCTCATATTATCAACAGCTTGTGTTGCAATCTGAATTGTAGGAGGATGAAGTATTTGTCAATCTATCTATTTATACTAACTTTCCAAAAACTACTCATTATTATTCTTTTTATCTGTTTGACAACCTTTAGGTAATAGCACTCTCACAGTTGTTATAACAATGCTTGATTCGTGGGTAACTTTCATACAATGAAGTGCATTAGGTGATCGGCCAAAGGCTAAAAAGTGGCTTATTTAAGGAGTTTAGTGTGCCGGCAAGGCAGAAGGACACAACAGGGCTCATCTTAAAGCTTGTTGCCTGTGCTTTCAGATGTGCCATTATGTGGTTGTGATATGTGGCGCAAAATGTCATTTTTTGGTGATTTCATCGTTTTTTGGCCAAAAAAGGGAGTTTTTTGTATTTTGTCCCAGAACTGCATGTTGTTGTTCCTCCATAAAATTTAAACTTAACATAGGTGTTCTGCGCAGAGTACTTGTATAAATGGACATGTTAAACTCCTGGTCATTTTTACTGCCTCATTTTTGGACTAAATCCCTGAAAAACTGATAAAAATGGCCAATTTATGAAATACACATGTAAGATTTTGGCATATTGAAAGCCAAGCAAGTGATACAACACCCATTTTATGTTTTAGAAAACATCCTTAGAAGGTGCTGAACAGATAATAAATACTCAAATATACTTTTGTGGAAAAGATGTCATTATAGGGTCATTTTTACAAAATGCATCCTAAAACAGGTGGATTTTGTGATTTCTTGATAATTGATGAAGGAGTGTGAAAAAACACAGAAATAATCTTCCATATTTCCTTAAAAGCATATCCAAGAAAGACGATTTGATTAGAAGTATAAATTTACACGGCAAAGCTGTTTTTGAGACATTTCATCCAAAATTGAAATAAAAATGAAGATTTTTGTGATTTCTGAAAATCAATGGTTCTATTTAATGTATGCACACAACATACATTCAAAGCCTCTGAGAGTATGAACAGCTTATAAATCATTATTTCAAAGTATTCAGTTATATGAAAAATTTCACCCAAGAGTTAAAAAACAACAGTATTGAGTTCTAGTTAAAATGTAACATTCAGACTAGACGGGATGGCTTTGCATATCTCAGGACCAACATGGGGCAATATTTTACATTGTAAGGGATGCTTTCTTATGACATTGATATCAAATGATTAGATTGCAATAACCTTGAGTGTGTTCAAGGTCATTTGAAGCATTTTTGGACTTTGAGAGATTTTATGTGAGGGTATATTATTTTGTTGGAAGATATTGTACGATCTTCCCTTAGATATAACTTTTTAAGTGAATGCTTTCATTTGACATTCCAAATAATTAATTTTTGGTGAACTTTGAGGTATGATTCACACTTACTGAAGACCTTTTCAACTTCAGATTCAATGGCTACAAATTTCATGCACAATTTACTTGAGCCAAAATAATACCTAGTCAGATATTCTGGTACCCCACTCAAGTTGTAGTGGCATGAAACTAAGGGGCTAGTAGTTTGCTTTTTTAAAATCTAAATCGTATGCACATAGAATGAAGACCATGTGCTCACACCAGCCAAAAGCAGCCTTACAATTTCAGTGAAATTGTACAGGCAAAAGCATATTTTGGAAAATGTTTTGAAGGAAAAATGATAATGAGAACACAACTAAAAACTCTCCTTCAAGTATTTAGTCAAAATAGTATTGATTCCTAAGCAATTGTCAAAATTATCAAAGATCCAGGGGAAAATAACAAGGGGAACTGTTCAGCAAGCATGGGTTATAGGAACTTGAGGGTATGCTGAATTTAGTCGTATGTGCTTATCCTCCTGAATCAACCTGAAAATATGATGATAATGATTATAAAAATAATAATAATTTTGATAGGGAAAGACTAAGCCATAAAGTAATATTTCATGGCCATGAAAACTTTGTTTGATTATTCATGTTGTTGGTGTGCGGTTCAAATCTCACTTTGCGTATATTCATGTTGAATATATATTTTGTAAACTGATCCTATATGCTCTTTTAATTAAGACTTTTCTCTATAAACTGCTCATGAAGAGGGTACAGAAAACTGACAATATCTTTGATAATAAAGACTAAAACGTTATTCATACATGTATTCATCTAATGTTTGTTTGTTTGAATTTAACTTTTGATTACCTGGGGAAAACAGATATTGTGCTATCAAATTAACTGAAACAAAAGGTTATTTTATCATACATATGGAATGATGATTTTAGAAAGACATCTAATAAAAAAGGAAGTTGTCCAACATGGGCAAAACTGATATGTAAATAGAGGTTCCATCCACAAGTGATAGAATCTTTTTATCATATGATAAAAAAGAGATATATACATGTTTTACCATGAAGTTAGCTAGCTAAACTTAGTCAGCAAAAGGCAGCCTATGCACAACATTGGTAATACACAGTTTGTATTCCTTAGAAACTGGCACTAGATCGAGTAAGTGACACTTGCTTTAAGTGCATGCGCGCCACTGTTGGTCTGCTGTTGGAGCAGCAGAAAAATTCTGTGCTTACCAGAATTTAATGCCTTCAAAAGCACCTTTTTTAAACATGTTAATTGTTCATTTTTGGTATCCACTTTTAGGGAAAATGCCTGAATCATATGGCACATACATGGCCAATCAGTTTCATGGATGTTTCCTCTAACTTTTACAGGTTTTAGAATGACCTACACAGTATACTGAACAGCGAGAAAAGTGTGCAAGGTCAACATCTCTTTACAGGTTATCTGCACACAGTGCAGGCCTCGGAGTGGGAGAATTGCTTGTTTCTTACAATTCAGGCTACTTAAAATCATGTTGGTGATACTACAATCCTCATACAAAAAGTATTTTATAAAAAAGATTCTCATAATAATGAACTAATATGTATTTTGATTGAGAACAAGACAATTTTACATGTAACACCCCCATTAGGGCAGTTCATGTTGTTTTATCTGTATGTTAATAAGTTTCAAAGATGTTTCTTGGTAATCAAAAAGGATTTGATGGTCTCTAATCCATATTGTGGATAAGAGCTCATTTTAAAAACACTAATCAAGTTTCATACATATACTGTAAATCACTTAAATATGGAACATTATATAGCATAATTACGGTACTGCCCTGGATAGCATGATCCAAGTATAGCGGTGCACGGTAACAGCAGCAGCAAGTTCAATTAAGAATTTAATAAAGACGAGGATTTTACAATAGCACATATGGGCAGAGCGCTATTATCGCTATCTTATTGTTTCCGCTATACTTAAGTGATTTACAGTATAAATTTCATACCAAATGTCAAGAGAAATGGTTCTGAGGTTAAGTTGTAGAATGTCATTCCTATACATATGGTCAACCTCCTCTTCATTCTATGTGTATACAGTTTAGGTTGAAGCAAACTAATGGTCCTTTAGCATGGTCTTAGCCAGGATTTGGAAATAGGGTGTCCAAACAGAGGTTTCATAGGATTTTGGGTGTCCAAGGTGTGGTACAAAGTTCACACTACTAGCGAAATAAACCTTAGATATCTTCAGATTTTGCTTTTTAGGCAAGTAACTGCTTTGTTTGTTTTGTAGGACTGACACTACATGCACTATTTTGTAGAATTGTCATCGTCAGCAAATCCTGACCTAAATTTTTGGGTGGCCAAACTGTCAAAAAACAGTGTTCCGAATGTCCTTATGGCACGCTGGACGTATAGGTGACTAAGTCTCTGTCCTTTACTTTCATGCTACTACAAATTGAATGGGGTAACAGAATATCTGACTAGGTTTTATTCTCATTCTAGTACATTTGGCAGGACATGTGTAGCCTTTGACTGCCAATTTTGTTATTTGAATCTGAAGTTGAAAATGTCTTTAGTAATTTTGAATCAGACATAAAAGGTCACCAGAAATGAACTATTTGGAATGTCATATGTAAGCATTAACTAAAACAGTGACATTTAAGAGAAGAACCAAAAATATCTTCCAAAAATAGTATACCCTCCTCTCTAAAAGTCCAAAAAGGCTTCAAATGACCTTGAACACACTCAAGGTCATTGTGATCTAATCAGTCCATATAAATCTCATAAGAAAACATCCCTTACAATGGGAAAACACTGCCCCAGTTGGATCCTGAGATATGCAGAGCCACCCCATCCTGTCTAAAGATTATTTGATAATTAGAACTCAAAACTGTTGTATTTTTAACTCTTGGGTGACATTTTCATACAATTGAATACCTCTGCAATAATGATTTATCAGCTGTTCTTACTTTCAGAGGCTTTGAAAAAGTATGCTGTGTGCATGTATTAATTAAAACCATTGATTTTCAGAAATCACAAAAATCTTCATTTTTATTTTAATTTTGGATGAAATGACCCAAAAACAGCTTTGCCGAGTCAATTTATATTTCTAATCAAACATGGATATGCTTCTGAGGAAATATGGAGGATTATTTCTGTGTTTTTTCACATTCCTTTATCAGTTATCAAAAAATTGCAAAATCCACCTGTTTTAGGATGCATTTTGTAAAAGCAACCCTAAAATGACATTTTTTCCACATAAGTATATTTGAGCATTTATCATCTGTTCGGCACCTTCTAAGAATGTTTTCTAAAACATTAAATGGGTATCGTATTACTTGCTTGGCTTCCAATATGCCGAAATCTAACATGCATATTACACAAATTGGCCCTTTTTATCAGTTTTTCAGGGATTTAGTCAAAAAATGAGGTGGTAAAGAAAGAATAACCAGCAGTTTAATATGTCCATTCAAATAAGCACTTTGTGCAGAACACCTATGCTAAGTTTAGATTCTGTGGAGGAACAACAACATGCAGTTCTAGGACAAAATACAAAAAACTATGCTTTTGGCCAAAAGACGATGAAATCACCAAAAAATGACATTTTGCACCACATATCACAACCACATCATGGCACATCTGAAAGCACAGGCAACAAGCTTTAAGATTAGCCCTGTTGTGTCCTTCTGCCTTGCCGGCACACTAAATTTCTCAAAACTGGCTCTTGGCCGATCACCTACATTCAAATATCCGTACAAGGGATGTTACTGCAGATTGCCATATCTAATCTAATATGAAATGTTGTGATAGCATGTTAATAGGTTTGGTAAAAAGTTGTCCTGGTTATTGTTGAGGCAGTGGTTGTTATGGTTGTTCTTGTCATTTTTGTGACTGTTAATGTTTTTGTTGACTGTGATGTTGTTCATTCTATTGTTGTCCACAATCATGATGTTAAAAGCTGTTAATTTTGTCTGCAGACTCACTTTGCCTGCCGTTTCCAAGGCCTCCTTGTTGGTAGTTATTCCTTTATGAGCAACGTTCATCTGCACAGCGCCTGCTATAGCCATGAAGGGGAGGAAGCCGATGATGACCAAGGTCAGTTTCCAGCCAAAGATGAAGGCTAATACAAGCGCAGTTCCTATGTTAGCAATAGCCTGAAAGAATGATCCCAGCCGCACACCTCCAGCCTTAAAAACAAAAACAAACAGAAAATAAGCTATAAAAGTCTAAAAGAACATATTAGAACAACACTGCTCTTATGTTTTCTGTAGTGTGTGTGTAGTGATCTAAGAGTTTCTTCTACCCCTGAGTTCAAAGTTGGAAAGCTATGTTGCAGTAATATAATATACATTTGCTGATTGCATGTGAATGAGCTGATTATAGGGGCCAGTTGCACCAACGTGACTCAGGCTCAAACTCAGGCTCAACTTGATTGTCTACAACAATAGCATGTATTGTTGTAGACAATCAAGTTGAGCCTTGAGCCAGAGTTTGAGCCTAAGTCACGTTGGTGCAACTGGCCCCAGGGCAAATGGTGATAGAGAAATAGAGTGCTATCATACCCCTTGGATTGCTGAGGCATCAATTGCTAATCGTGTTGTCAAAGCTCCAGTGCTGTTGTCATGATCATCAAACCAACCAATTTCCTAAAAGGAAGAAAAATATGTCATATAGCAATTCAGGAAAATAGGCTTTTGCATATGAGTTGTTAAGACATTTTGTTGTTCTTTATTGGCTGTTTTGGTTTGGCAATCATATCTAGAAGGCTCTAAAGAGGTCTGATAATTAATAGACATGAGCAGTGTCTGTAAACAGTAGAAGATTTGGGAACATCCCAAAACGAACCATTTAAGTCAAGTGAACAAGTGAATGTCTAACAAAGATCCTGACTGTTCTCTGAACCTATATTAAGTAGAGATTTTGCTCAGTTGGTCAGAGAAGCAGAGATAGTGGCATGAGTGTGTTTCACTAGGCGTGGGACTACCTACCCTAAAGACATACTGTAAAGTTCGAAATATTGGCGTGCTTAAATTTAGCGAATTGATCTATTTTTCCATATTAGCGAATCGTAATATTAGCGTGTGAACCATCTCGAAAAGCGGCATCTGCCGACAGATATTCAAACTAGACCTGGTTTGATAAACGGCAAATTCACCCTTTAAATGGGCAAACCAAACATCTGCCCCGTTCTCAAAGCTAGGGGCT
>OZ012684.1:36413089-36458089 GCA_963942565.1 Maea johnstoni
GCGACTTGACAGATACAATCTATAATTGTTTTTCTAAATAGATCACTATCAAGTACCTTACCTTACCAGGAAAACAATTTTTAGCACTACCTTTTGTACTAACTGTAACTTCTACTGTAAATAATATAGATCCATATCAAGTACCTTACCTTACCAGGAAAACAATTTTTAGCACTACTTTTTATACTAACTGTAACTTCTACTGTAACCAATAAAGGTCATGCATACATGCATACATATATACATATATATATACATATATATATATATATATATATATATATATATATATATATATATATATATATATATATACATATATATATATATATATATATATATATTTATATATATATATGTATATATATATAAATATATATATACATATATATATATAAATATATATATATATATATATATATATATATATATATATATATATATATATATATATATATATTTACATACATATATATATTTATATTTACATACATACATTACATACATATATTTACATACATACATACATACATATATATATATATATATATATATATATATATATATATATATATATATATATATATATATATATATATATATATATATATATATATATATATATATATATATATATATATATATATAAATATATAGGAGGAACAATGGACTTTTCACAACAACCACCAAGGTCTATATTTAGGGTCCCAGCACTACTACTACACTGAATGACTACCAGGGATTCTGAGCAGGAACAACTTCAGGACATGTTTGCGATCTCAGAAAAGCATTAGATTGTGTAAGGGTATCAAAGCACCATTTTTGGCATACAGGAATCTGGCAGGGGTCAGTTGGTCTCCATTGGAAATGGGATGAGTAAGAAAAGGGGTTGACCTCCTAAAAAAATCAGCTAGATACTCTCTAGTCAGTCAACTGGGCAGCAGCACAGCAGGTATATATCCACTTTCATCATCAGGAGACTTGCAAGGGCACAAACAGGATTTTCTTCAAGAAACTTAGCCTCTAGCAAGGAGGTTGGATAACTTCAGTCAAAGTCAGAGAATAACCCATGTATGTATGTTAGGGTCCCTCCTACCCTCCCTGGTATCTGAATTGAGAATCAAGCAATACACACCATGCTATATGGTTTGCAAGTTGAAGGGGGGGGGGGGGGGGGGGGGGCAATACTGCTGAATGCTGGTTGACTAAATTACAATGGCATATATGGGGAAAGCACAACAAATATGCCTGTCTAACCTTCACTGCCAACAACAGCCAGTCCTGAAATGATAAGGTTAATTGATGGTGAAAGCTGACACAAAGACAGTGAAGACAGAAAAAAAGAGTAAGCGGTTAGTTGATTATCAATAAGTGTAATAATTAAAATCTGCATTAATCTGGTTAATTTTGTGTATGCATGAACCACTTTCAATTGTTACTGCACTGCACAATTCTGCAAACAAAGCTACATGTTCGCTTTTTAAACCTATCAAGGGTGACTGGTTATTTAAAATTGCAGAATGCAAACTTTCATTTCCCAATGGAAATAATTGATATTTCTGAAACAGTTGGTTCATTAGAATATAAAATGTATATCATTCAATTGTTTACATTTAGAATTTAAGAAACCATGTGAAATGTAATCAAAGTTCCAGTTCATCTACCTATTTTCGTTGTGAGGAGCTAGTGACATCAAGACTACCCTGACCACTACGTTCTACGGGTGTCTGTATTTATATGATCAATAATCAAAGGCTCACATAAACAGAAAATAAAGAAATATTCTAAAATGTATTTCAATGAAGTTTATTTATAAAATATATGCTTCCATATGTGTCTGGCCATCAGGGTACTTAAGGAATAATTGAGTTAAGGTTATGTGACCAATTAATCTAGGGAAGTGCGATAAGAGGTTGTAATGCAATTTAATTGAAAATCCTTATAATAAACCTTTAAGGCAGTAGAAACAAAGAACAAAATAAAAAAGTCACATCCAATATTCCTGTCTAAATTCAAATTCCAGATAAAACTTCTAAACACTTTCAAATGCTTATTTTGTATGTTTTCTTTTCCTTTTAATTCTAATTTGATCTTGGTCTAGTACAAATGTGAGTAAGGCTAGTTGATACTAGGGCCACTATACTCAAATAGATAATATCAAACTCTAATTGTCAACATAAATAACACTACACTGGCAGTAACTAAACCTAATATGTAAAGGTAAGAATACAAGCTGTATCAAACAAAACAGTTAGGAACTCTAACAAGCAAAATATGAATGTGAATAAAACTAAACATATGGGATGATTTGATAGTCTACAAAATCACAGATACCTTAAGACAAGGAGATAATATCACTTAACCTATTCATACTTAGAGTTCTCATTGAAAGGAAAAGTCTGACCTATCAGATTTAAGAATAAATTTATGGCATAAAGGACAAATTCAAAAAGACATTTGAAGGAGAGTTCTGATTCACATTTCTCCATGTTTTCTGAAATATGTTTTTGTTAGAGGGATGTCATTGAAGAAGGCATGCCTTTGTGTGGCTACATGCATGAATAGGCTAATGATACTAATTGAACTAAGCAACTTCAGAGACTAAAGGGCACTAGTAACAAATGGGGGAGGATGCATATGCACAGTTTGCACCTAACTTCAAAACTGGGAGAAATAACACGTAGGCAGGTAAAAAGGATCTATCTCTACCTTTTGTACAAGGTACAAATATTAACGAGGAAGTTATAGTACTTAATTACTATAGTCTGTCTGACTTGAGTTTGCCATCCAAACTTGGCAAACCTCTTTGGAGCACTACCGCATGTATGTATAAACATACCTTTTGTCTCAACTCCGCAAACTGTTCATCAAAAGGTATGTTTATACATACATGCGGTAGTGCTCCAAAGAGGTTTGCCAAGTTTGGATGGTCCACTCTAACGTTTTGACACAAAAAAGTGGAAAAAGCAGTGTGCCAAACTCAAGTCAGATAGACTAAAGTATATGGTTGAAGCAAGGGGAATTCAGATAGACTAGATAGATTTATTTGAAATTCAATTTTTAATGACCTTTTCGTATTGGTTGGATTTGGCATATTTTAGCCTGTAAAAGAATCCACAGGAAAATGTTTCCACCAATCTTCATTGGCATTGCGTAGAACTATTTGAATATATTAAACAAGTGCAAGCTGCCATTATGTAACTTTGAGGCCAAGGTGAAGTAAGTGCTATGCATATGAGTCTAGAAACAATAAAATGTCCTTTCTAACCTTCCTTGGATACGCCTGTAAGAGGAAGCAGAAATAAAGCACATTAGTTCTGGCAGCAATATGCATTAAAATGAATTGGGAAGCAAAAAAGCAAATAATAAATGCAATCAATTAAAGAATTTAACTTCTAATGATGCCTCATTGCTCAAGATTCAAGTAAACTTTATTTTGATACATTAGAGTTAGCATTCCATGCATATAATGAAGAGATTGACTTACAATGTTACTATGTAACAAAAGCTCTACTGAGTTGACAAAGGTCAGACTCCACACAGAATGCAAACTTTCTGAAATATAGACCCAAGTAGAAATCAGGTAGTGAGAGATCATGAATAGTTCATCTAACCAACTCAATATTCCATTCAAGGTTAGATGAATTCCAAGTAAAATATTTAGACAGGCCCCTCTAATAAGTAGGGTAATATCAAAAGCGGAATCTTAAAAATAAATCATTAAACACATTAAAGTGAAAAGATAGAGACAAGCTGAGTTAAGGTGCTAGTAGGATTGATCATGATCACACCTATGCAGGTATATACTAAAACGCACAAGCTCAAGGAATTAGATAAGATATACAATATCTTTTATGTGCCCATGCTACTAATCTGTTAACCCATTTATGCCTGAGTGTTAATCCTTCTGGTTCGATGCTATTATGAAAATATCTAGGAATGAAACATGCACTCACTCAATATTTGGAGAGTTGCTGCTGTGTTCTGATCAACATATCTCATTCAATTTGGTAATAAGTTTTTTCAGAGGGTTATCCTAAAAATTGGCAAGACCTTTTTTGGTGGGAATGGGGGTTGCTACAGGCATGAACAGGATACTAGTAGGCTCAAAATAGTTTGCGCCCAAGTTTGTCATGTTCTACATCAACCACATATCAAGAGGGGGAACAGGGTCTGGTTGAGTATTTAAATCAAGCAGGAGGAGAGATACATTTCTACCAGTACAACAAACACAAAGGTAAGAGTAATAAGATGAAATATGATAGTTTGGGGCCACTTTATAGTACCTTTCTGAGCATCAAGCAAAGGACTCTCAGCTGCATCCAATGGGTCTAATATCCATGCAAGCGCAAATACATAGACAAATAGTAACCCAATTATAATACATGTCACACAGTAATATCTTCACTGTCCAATGATATAAAAAAAAAGAAAAAAGAAAAACAAAGACATATCAAAAAATGAAAAACAAAAAAAAAAAACATATTACAAATATGGTTTTACAGAGACCAAACAAAGCCAAGGCAATATAGCACGAGAGCTGCAAATATCTAAATAGAAGATGAAAAAAGAATGAGTTAGTTGATTCATAGATAAATGGCTTAATGTTTTGTTTGCATTATGATCAAGTTAATGTCCACTTCAGTAAGGGCCCCTCTCCTATTCATCTTTACAAGCAGTTCATGATAAGAAATCTTAAAGGTATTTGTAGAGAAACCAAGTATATTGTGAAACTATTTTCAAAACCTCACCTTCTTCTTCATCTTCCTCCACCTCTTCCTCCTCTTCTACCTTGGTAGTCTGAAATAAATTTAATCAATACATCAATGCAGTTAACAAGTATTGTATTGAAGAACTCATTAAAGCAGCCCATGAAGTAGTGGGCCTGATCCCTAAGAAGAAAAAAACATTGTTGCTGGGAAGACAATACTTGTAATCCATTGTAAAAAAACGTAAAAACAGAAGTAACAGATTTCAGTGTTGATAAATGTGACACCATAACAAAGAAGACTCTCTGATCCCCCAAAATATACATTTGAGGTCTATAGTTTGCTGATGCCTCCTCAACATATTTTCAGACCATAATTGCATGTTTGCTCTTGATGAACTAGATAGTCAGACTTTACCTACACATACAAAAGTTGTCTCAACTGTATTACTTAAAGCTAGGAACTATAGACATGTAATTGTAGAATATTTAAGACTAGAATGACTTCCCATGATATCTAACTAGAAATGAGAATCTTTCTATGTATTTCAGTCCTCAAATGACCATAAAAATAAGTCATAAATCTTTACCAAGCTTGTGAGATTTAGCTCAATCACAGTATGTCATCCCTCCCTAAGGGCAGACATACTCAACCATAATTAGTATTATTTTCACATCTTTGGGGGTTCATTCAGAAGCCTTATTCCACTTTCCTTGCCTAACTAATACTCAAAATTAACAAGAGAGATGTGAATTTTAGTAGATAACAACGATTGTGGCCAATTTAGCTTAGGCTAATACATAATATATAAGTCTTGAGCGTTTGATTATTGCAGGGTCTGGATCGAAGTAACAACATATGTATTGTCATACTTCTATCAAAAGTAAAAAAATACAACAGAGGACTGTGATATAGAAAATAGAAAAAAAATGTGCATGAAATGATAAACCCATGTATAGTCCTTTACCATCCAAGTAAACTGAAAATGTCTCTCATAAATGCATGCTTACACGAGTAATTGCAGAGGTTTGCTGTAATAATAATTGGATAAGAAAATACATATTAAGACATTGGAAGGTGCAATAAGCAGTCCTTAGACTTCATTTCTCATACTACAAATGGTATTCATATACAACTTATGAAATGATTCAAATCAAATCAATCACTAAAATTTGTCTTCAAATAAGTGCCTTCTTGAGGGGAGACTAGCCTCTAACTGAGGCTGTTCTGTTCACTAACAGGCAAATCAATTCTAATGGGCAAAGCAGTAAACATTTTTGAAAATAGTATCGAGAACCAGGAAGTATGAACATATCACACCTGTTCTCATCAAGCTTCACTGGCTACCAATCAAATTCCGCATCCAATTTAAGGTCCTACTGCTGGTATACAAGGCGCTAAACGGACTTGCACCTAAGTACATCAAGGAGCTGCTCGTGCCTTATAAACCCAGACGCCATCTACGTTCAGAAGCAAAGGGCCTTCTGGACGAGCCTCGGACTAGACTCAAATTTGGAGATCGCGCTTTCTCCATTAGTGCACCAAGATTATGGAATGCGCTTCCACAACACCTGAAGGATTCTGCATCGTGTCAGGCCTTCAAGAAGTGTCTCAAAACACACCTTTTCAGGCTCGCCCATTGAGGCGTTGTGGACTATTACTCAAACTATGACAATGTGCAGCGCTTTTGAACATTTTATGAATGGAAAAGGCGCTATATAAATTCCAATTATTATTATTATTATTATTAAAACACATCTCATCAGTGTATATCATATTTCTGTTGATTTAAAGACCTGTCAGGAAATTTTCTGTAGTCTTGAGGTCAACGTAGTATATGTTTGATTAATGTAAGTAGATTTTCAGTGCTACTAGCCTTGCCCTCCAGGGCCATAGGACCTGTTTGGTTTTTGTTGGGCCACAGTCAAAGTTTCAGATTCCTCTGCCTATGAACATCTAGATTGTACACACGGTCACATCATAAGGAAACATCTAGATAACAAATCAATATTTTGAGAAATATTTGGTTGAAAGTTGTTGGTAATGCAAAGATAACATTTGCTCTTCAATAGTACTGATGCAGATTGGTTAATGTACGCTTTTTTCAACCCAAAAACAATAAATAATCTCCATGAGCAAATGTAAAAAAAGAGATGAAAATTGAAGAATTGAGAACATTTGAGCTGTTCCTTTAAATGGTTCCTTTACTTGTTCTGAAAAATCTGATTGTATAATTGTGGTGTAGTTGTTACCTGCATCGTACAGAGTGTATAGTAGACGCCATCCTGTTCCATCAGTTCACTGTGAGTTCCTTGCTCAGCCACCTTGCCATCCTTCACACCAGCAATAACATCAGCCGTCTTGATGGTAGACAGTCTGTGAGCAATAACAATAGTTGTCCTGCCCAAGCGAGCCTGTAATACAAATTTATGCCATACTTATACATCTTACGATATGGCCACTCCTGTTCTTAGATACACTATGTTCAAATACAATAGTCATCTTGCATAGGCAAACTTGTATATCCCAATATCTAATTACATGGGCAATCTTGAGGGTAGACAGTCAATGTGCAATACGAAACATTGGTAAAAGTTCTCTCAGAAGTGTAAAAATTAAGAAGCGTGTTGCGCACCTTGTCCAGGGCGGCCTGCACAGTGGCCTCACTCTCAGTATCCAGGGCGGAGGTTGCCTCGTCCAGGAGCAGGATCTTAGGATCTCGGACGAGAGCTCTGGCAATGGCAATTCTTTGTTTCTGACCACCACTCAGCTGTGCCCCGCGATCTCCCACCAGTGTTTCATATTTCTGAAAACAAAGTAAATAATAATAACACATACATCAACCATCTAACAGTCAGAGTTTCTCTTGAAAAGGTTTGTACGGATCCTAAGATGCTAATGAAAAAAGGTTTGATTCACAACTATGAATTCAAGAGATATATGAGGGGGAGTTGTTTTTACATTTTACCTTCAATTTTTTTTCAATAATTTGCTTTTGTCTGAGTGATATGCCAAAATAACCTGGCTTTCAGGGGATTAGTGAGGAGACTTTTCAGGTAAACTGTCAAGGGCTGAGGTTATATCAAATGTAATTGTTAAGTTTGTCTACACTGCTGGGGTTTAAAAATGCAATGCTTCCGTCCGAATGTTACAAACATCATACACAAAATAATTCTTTGAAGGATGATTGACAATGAACAATCCATATCATTGGTTGGGAAAAGTTTTTTTTTATTGTCCTAAGGTTTCAGCTACTACTTTCCAGCCCTCAAATCTCATTACTATTACCCTGCTGCTACAACTGCAAGGATGAAGTAGAACTTTATACACAGACCCAAATTGTATACCAAAAAAGCAGACTGTACGGTAAAGTTATGACACTTGCATGTACCGTCTATGACATTTCCCCTAGCAGAAAAGGCATGTAAATGCTCACAAGGCAATGAGATGGATTTTGTAGAGTTTTACCTCTGGAAGCTGTGATATGAAGTCATGGGCATTGGCTTCCTTGGCTGCTGATTCTATGTCACCTTGCGATATTCCATCACGCCCATATCGGATGTTCTCAGCGATAGTAGTGGCAAACAATATAGGCTCTTGACTAACCACTCCTATGTGCTGACGAAGCCACTTGAGATTCAAATCCCTGATGTCTACACCATCAAGCAGCACCTGAAAACACACACAGGAGGAAATAAATGAATGTGTGTGTGAGTGAACATAAACACACACACACACACACACACACATACATACATACATACATACATATATATATATATATATATATATATATATATATATATATATATATATATATATATATATATATATATATATATGTGTGTGTGTGTGTGGGTGTGTGTGTTCATGTGCATGTGTATATATATTACTAATTAGGTGTTAGTGATAGCCAACAAGTTGATAAATTGCAATGTTGCTCATTTCAATTATTGAACTGAAAGTGACTTTGTATCAAAAACACCAGCATCCCCTGGTGAACACATCATTCTTAAAGTGTAACTTTATGGGGGCTGCCATGTTTGCTCAGAGGGAACCTAATTAGTGATGTTAATTAGATGCGTGTGATGTCATGCCATGAGAACTTGTACCACCACAACCAAGTGAGGGAGCTTAGGGGCTAGCTCTAGTGGCCAGGGTCTGACACTTAGATTTCAGGCTAGGGGCCCGAAAAGGTCTTTTGACAAAAAATGATTGGCCAATAATAGGATACCTGGTTATTATACATACTATTTTGGGCCCCTAGTTTTGAAAAATCTAGGAGCCCATAGCAAAATCTAGGGGCTTATGCCCCTTAGAAAGTTGAGCCCTAAGACTGTGGACAGCTCAAAACTTGAGTGCAAAGATGGTGAATTGTCAAGCTTTTGGATGCGACAATGATTCTCCAAATAAGCGCATGTACCAGTGAAAACATGATCAATATACAGTCTGAACCGGCAAAGATATGATCAATATATGGTCTGTGACAGCCCCACATTTAAAGGTAAGGAAAATTTAGATTAAGTGGGGGGAAGTTCTGAATGCCAGAAAATGATGTACACTGACTTCCCCCTTCCAATAATTTTCAAAAAAAGGGGGTGTATGCGTTATCAGAAGAGTACACTAATAATAACAATAGTTTTCTGTCACACAATAACAAAATTCAAAAGGTGTTATATTTGCTGTATTTCTCCGTAAATTGTAGGCATTAGTTAAGAAGAAGATTAGCATTAGCATTTTGTAAAATCTCCTTAGTCTGACACATCTTCATTTTCAGAATATACTGGTCCGAATGTGTACGGTTGAATACCAAGGAGGTTTTCCATAACTGCCTATAAATCCACTAAGAATGAGGCACACATGGATGTTGTCCCCACGTTTGTCTCTGCTTAAATGGATAAAATCCTTTATTTGTGGCAAATGAGTAATCAAGTTAATAGCTATTATGAATAAGAACTAAAACATTGTCACAATGTAATTGGAAGATGTTTTTTTCATATACTTGTATTTTCCTTACAGTAACTAGTCTGACTGCAATTTGAAATAACTGCGCCCAGAGGATGTTTATTGCAGTTAACCTCATGGGTAAAGCATGGGACTAGAGCGGATGCAATTCCTTTGAGATTAATGTGTATTGCAGTCAATTCCTGAGCAGCTGACACACTGACAATACACACACAGCTAACTAATTGTAAACTTCCTTTCATAGCAAGAAAACAGTGTCAGGACAATGTAAGAATACTAAATGTTAGGCTATTTTGTAAACTGGTAGAACTTCTTGAACCCTAAAGCTCATTTATAACCCCTCTGCTACAGATATCTTTTCCCTCATTGCTTTTGCCACATATAACCTGGTATACCTCTAGCAAATATAACTTTCACTATATAGGTATACACTGAGACACAGTGCCTCTGTTTGTTGAGTCTGATTCATCACTATCCTCTTTGCAAGTCATTTACTAATAAGAAAATGTGTTGGTGTGTTCAGTTCTGAATGGCCCTCAGCCTGGATGTAGCAGTATGACATCACTTCTTGTTTCTGATAAGCTCCAAGATGGTGCCTCCATGAACATGCTGAGGCAGTGAATTTGCTGTATTTTGCAAGATACAAACTTAAATATCTCAGTCAATTTGCGGAGTATAGTTGTAATCAAGGTGTCCTGAGAAAGGTGACACAGCTCTAAAACATATCTTTTTTAAATTTGAAGGTGGAGTTACACTTTAACCACAGCCATTTAGGAAACTGCTTTGGTTCCCCAGGTCAGCACAAAAAAGATAAAGGAATGCAAACATTTTTTGTCTCATTCAACTTGCTAGAACAGATTTTTTGAATATCAATTAAAGTCCTAACATACATCTTTGTGTACATTCACAATAAATTTCTCCTTGAAACTTTTTTCTTTACTATTATCAACACCACAGCTACTTCTGACCTGACCACAAAGAAGATGCTTTAACCCTTACAATGCTGAGGATACTTTAGTCCAAAGAACAAGGAGGCAAAGATCTTTGAAAACCATCTAAACCCTATCATGTTGGTATTCATTAGAAAGCTCTCGTTGAGTACTCTTAGTTGAGTACCCATATGCTAGGGTTTCAATAATTTTTCAGAGTTTTTGCATCATTTTGTATTGACTAAATTAGTCACTAGCAGCATAAGGGTTAAGGTGACTGTAAACGTTTCCGGTGGAGAGTAGACTTTCCCTAAAACAATTGCTGATTTCTCATTATCTGTACACTAAACCCCTAACAAACTATATATTTTTTAGAAAGATGAGATTCTAAGGAATACATAGGATATGGATAGGTTGTGTGTGTTCCAAATATTTTGAAGAAATTGGGGTCAAAACTTTGGCTAGTCAATTTTCAGTACATATGTCACGGCTGCCGCAAATCTAAGAGCAGAGTGTAAGATAATAACCTGATTTTTTAATATGTTGAAAAAAACCTTTGTCTCTAGAGAATGAGACGGGGGGTTTGTAAAATATTGCTCCTAACTTTTTTTATGGTCATTTATCTAACAACAATTTAGGAAAAAAAATACTTTTTTCATTTCTTGATTTTTGACTCACTATAAAAAACAAACTAGACAAGATATTGCAATATCCCAGTCTCATTCTCTAGAGAACATGTTTCAGAATCTATATGCAAAGTTTGAAGCTAATTAATCAAGATTTGTGTCTAAAATCACGACAGCCATGAGAGTAAAACTATAGAAAACTAAGCTGAGAAAATGGGTTTTGTATTTTATACAGTTCTTGTTACTGTGCAACAATTTGCTACTACTTTAATGCAATTATTTTAGGCCAAGTGGAAAGATAAAGTAACTTTCCATTGTATTCCACAACTGTCAACATTTCTTCTTCTGAGGTACCTCAAGATAAGCATAAATAAGTACATTTCTGCAACTGCCTAATAACCCTGTCAACTGTATTTGGAGTGCCTTCCATATATGGGCATATGACCTCACCCAAGCCCCGCCTACTTAGTAGACTCACTAGACTGGCATCTTGTTTGCTAATGTAATGCATTATAGCTCTAGATTTCTTAATTATTCAAAGAACTGTGCAATCAAAATCAATTTTCAGCTATCTAATGTGTTATGCTGATACTCTTTGTCTGCAAGTATATTGATTTTGCAAATCAAAGCTTGTAATACTCTTTATGTGTTTTTAGATTCATTTATCTAAAATAAACATGTTGCAGGGCCAATTCTGAAGCTATCCCAAGCATAGCTTTCTGACAAGGTGGCTTTTTTATTTTGGGCCTTGAAAGACAGATAATTTCACAAACCTCTAATGCCTTATCTCCTACTCCAGTGATTCAAATTACATAATCCTGGATGAGAGTGCTACATATTTTGCAGCGGAAATGGCAACTTTTCCTAAGGCCTCACACAGTATATTCCTTTGTCTAATGAATCCCATATGTGTAAAATGTCCACATGCACTACTACACTGCTTGAAATGCTCAGATGAAGTGACCTTTCAACCCATAGCAAGACATTTCCTCCCATAATCCTTGAGGGGATTATGAGTGACACCACACTTATTGTTCTACACGTAGAATGGGGAGTCCTGAGGGGATTATGACACCACACATACCTGTATCTAAAAGGCTAAAGGCTAAAACATGCTGGTACTGGTGGGAAATTTCTTAGAATTTTGCAAGTGCTGTACCAGGATACAAAATGTGCAGTAAGAGTTGGTGGTCGTTTAACTGACTGGTTTCCGAGTAGTATTGGGCTTAAGCAAGGATGTTTATTATCACCAATTCTCTTCTCCATTCTGATTGATGACCTGGCTAAGGAGATCATAAATTTAAATATTGGAGTATAAATAGGGGATACACTACTGAGTATCCTCTTATACGCGGATGATATAGCTATCCTTGCCTCAACCCCTGAGGAACTTCAGTTAATGCTGGATACAATTCATATGTGGTTAAAAAATTGGCGGCTCACATTAAATGGAAAGAAGAGCGAAGTTGTCCACTTCCGCCCTAAAAGTGTTAAGCAAGTTGAACACAACTTTCATTGTGGCCCCACAGACATTGATCGCGCTAAAACATACACTTACCTTGGATTCCCTTTTTCATGAGCATAACGATCTTACTGTAGGTGCCCAAGCTTTAGCCCAATCAGCAAGCAAAGCACTTTCAGCTCTTCTATGTAAGACAAGAAATTTTGGGGGACTGGGTTTTGCCACTTATTCTGAACTTTTCCATACAGGGATTGCTAGTATTTTAGATTATGGTGGTGGAGTATGGGGTACATAAAAAAACAACTTGTATCGATAACGTACAGCATAGGGCAATCCGTGCCTTTTTAGGGGTTGGAAAATATACACCCATTCTTGCCCGGGTTGGACTAGTTCACACAATAGAAGGCAAACTCATATGGTAAGGCTTTGGAACAGAATTCAATCTATGGAAAATGACCGCCTCCCCAAAATTTTAATGGACTGGGACCGTAAACTAGCATTAGAAGGCAGGAAAAACTGGAATTGGCATTTCAGGGAGATTATGGCTGACTGTGACCACACTGAGGTCTTTGATCTGGAGCTTTGTCTGGGTGTGTCTTTTGTCAAAAGAATACAGGACATACTTATTGAAAAAGCCCAACAAACATGGACAAATAACTGTGTAACCACCAGTAAACTCCGAACCTTCTATGCTATCTGTGGTCTCCCACTCAAAGCTGATGTCATAGTAACTACACCTCTATTAAAGTTGCACAGATCAGTTGTTGCAAAACTAACGTGTGGCACATCTTACCTTGAAATTGAAAGAGGGTGCCACAAAAAGATTCCAAGGGAAAATCGTTTCTGTTTATTGTGCCAAAATATGGAGGTGGAAGATGAGGTGCATTTTATTCTAAAATGTCCTTTTTATGACGATTTGAGAAATCCCATTTTGCAACTAGCCAATTTGCAATATCCTAATTTTACAGAACTCACTGATTTGGAGCAACTTAAGGTCATTTTTCAATCAGAGGATATGTTAAAAACTGCATCATTTTGTCTCAATAGGATGTACAACAGGAGGTCACAAATGTTAACTAGCAACTGATTGTTATTAAACCATACTAGTCATGTTTACCTATTCGACATAAACTCGGCTGGCTCGATTTTAGATGGGTATCAGAAAATTGTGTATAAAAGAAGCGACTCCTTATATACAAGACTCACTATAAGATTTTTATGATTAACTAAAAAATATATTGTACAATGTATATAATGAATGTCGTTTTGATAATATTTATAAGTATATTTATGTTTGTATTTGGTCCATTATAAGCCTTCGTGGCTGGCCGGATTTTTACACTTGGTATTGTATGTAATGAATGTCATTATCTGGATTAGACAATAAACTATTTATCAACAACAACAACATCTATTTCCTCAGAACTGAGGCCACAGTGCTAATCAATCACCTAACCCAATTATTTACCTGCAATACAATCTCTTTTGTGTCTCCAACTGAATTGACAACAATTGTTGTGAAAAATACCATCCAGGCTTCGATTAGTTGATAGCTGAACTATATGGGTGTAATTGTACTTTGGGTAACTATATCATGGTGGCTGTATTACTGTTTGAGAAAAACTTGTGTTTGAAGATGAAACCAAGTCATTTTCATTCTCACTTCCATCCTCCTCATCACTGTTGCTGCTGCTATCACTGTGAATTGCTTCATTCTCTCTGTAGTAGTATCCATTATGTAGCAGAGATACATGTGGCTTGTGTGCATTTCCTCTTTTTCTTTTTCTTCCCCTATTCTTTCCCTGCCCCATTTTAGTATTGCTAGTTATCCATAGTGTTCCAGCTGGAGGTCTGAGACAGAATGACCTAACATCCTCCCAAAAGGCCCAGGTTTTCCCATCAAATACATACATTTTTTTAACTGAAGCCCCAAAACTGGGACGTTTCCTGTTTTTCTCAGACAGCTGGAGCCACATTTTGATTAAGACTAATCCCTAATACACTATTTTTGAATTGATTAAAACATCATTGTCTGTGGTACTAAGTAACCCACCTTACCCAACACACAACCTTTCTAACCAACACCTGCTTACAAAGAAAAGACTTATTGACCTATTGCCAGCTCTAATCAGTTATCAATCCAATACACATCCATTTCCTGTTGAAGCTCAGAGGGGCCCCAGGTGGGAGGGGCTTATCAGCTAACTAGGGTCACATGACCATAACATTGAATATTACCTGCAGCATGCTGTCTGTTCTTCAGATCTGTCAAATCAAACTATTGTACAAATTATGAGGTAAGGAGTGGGGTAGAGGTATGTTTTTTTTTTCATATGGAGGGTAAGACCCGGTTCATTAACATAATACATAAATCTCAAAACAGGCCTTCCCTGAGGACGAAACGTTTATAGCCACCTTAAGTAAGTTTATTTACTCACCCTTCCAGCCAGGGGATCATAGAAGCGCTGCAGTAGTTGTACAGTTGTGCTCTTGCCACAGCCACTGGAGCCAACCAGCGCCACAGTCTGTCCTTTGTAGACCTTCAGGCTGAAGCCTGTCAGAACCTACACAACGAGTCAGGAAAAAAGATGGACGAATAAATCTTCACACTTTCAAGCTTAGCACATCATGCTGGTCTGAGAGGAGGAGGGGCTAGGATTTGAATAAAGATCAGTATTCAGAGCTGTCCATAATACTCCAACAAAGAATGACTCAAAATATCGATTGTAATTTATCATTATATCATACAACCATCATTACTACATCTGGATACTGGATACTGATTTTAAAAATGGGGGGAAGAAGCAATAAAAACACTGAGAATGTCCTAAAAATAAACAAAAAAAGTTGGAGTTAGATACAGGTTAAGTGACTCCCTCAAAATAGGTTTGAACAGATCACACAGACAGACGGTTTCAGAATATCTATAGACAAGGAAATTTTTTCTTTCCGTATTGGTTAAATATCATTATCAAAATACCAAAATACAAGAATGTCTGATACCTTTCAAATATGGGAAAACAATGTTAGATTTCTATTGTTTTCATATAATATTGCATAACCTAAAAAAGGCCAATTACTTTAGGCAGGTAAAAGATGGAGAAAAAACTGCCTGTTCCTGGATAGAGAATGCAGTTAGTTGGATGTACCGGGTGATACACGACTTACATTAACTTCAGCCCTGGACGGATAATTGAAATGCACGTCTTCAAAGACCACATCGCCCTGAATGGATGCTGGCTTTATACCCTCTTCAGAACTGCTGTCAATGGAAGGTTGCTGGAAAAGATACCAAGGAATTCAGGGTGGTCTAACAGATCAGGACTAGTACATGACCATTTCAGCATTAATCAAAAATAAATACATAAGGAAAATGATACATCTAACTGATGCTGGTCTAAAATGTCCATTTGTTAGTGCAAAATTCACATACAAGATCACGAAAATGTTCCAAACATACATTTCAAATTAGAGGTGATTAAAGATTTCCTTTAAATGAATTTGATCATCTCTTATGCATCTGTGCATGCATGGTTCCCTAAGGAAGTATTTCTATAATCACATATATGCATGTGCAGCATTGGAAGGGTTAAGCATAACTAAGTAAAAGTGACAATCTTTAGCAGGAGATCAACATTTTGAATCATAAAAAGGGGCTTGTTGAACCCCTTGATCCCCTCTATATCTGCAACAGTAGCATTATTGAAAAACTTTAAAATATCATTCCAAAGACTGATGACGAAACTCATACTCACCGTATCAATGATCTCAAAAACAGTATAGGCTGCACCCCTGGCTGTAGCCAAATGTGAGAGGTTAGGAAAAGCATTGCCAATGGAGAAAGCTCCAATGATCACACAGAAAAAAACCTGAAATCAAAACAGGATAAGAGAAGTCATTATTATAAATCATTTCACATAATAGAATAGATTTGACTGACTGCTTTTAATTTACTTGTACAGTGAGATTCAAACCAGCCAAGAAAGACCAAACAGGAAGTCTTTAAAGTGGTTCCTGAAGACTGGTCTCAACAAACAGGTGAAATGTATGGAATGTACATTTTCCACTGGGAAATTCTTAGTATATGACATGATATACTGGTAACGATCTGCAGCAACCCCATTTCAACCATATTGCAAATATATTTCTTTCTAAGTGAAAATGCAAGGTTTATTGTCAAGTTGTTGTGAACTATCTGCTAACCATGAAGAGTATGAATGACCAGCTGATCTCAGGAAATACATCAGCCGAATAACCCAACATCAATATACCCATCAAATAAATAACTAAATAAATAACTCACCACCAGCATATTTCCCACAGAGTAGTTGTCTGGCTCCTCTCTGACTAGTTTGGCACCATACCAAAAGGCCAGGGCATAGATAGAGAACATGACCAAATAGACAAATCCCATAGAGCCACCGGATATGACACCTTTCTTGATACCCATCTTCTTTGCGTCACTCAAGTTATTGTCATACCTACAAACAAAAGATGGAGACAAAAAAGTCCATTTATGCAATTTTAAACAATATTTTAACATTTAACAAGACACCTGCCATTTCTTTTTTCTTAAGTGGCTCAGTAGAAGTGTCCAGACATTAACAGTTATATATGATCAGTTTTGACAAAGGTTAATAACCTACCAGGTGCACTTATACCTGGTGTTTCTGTAACTTTTCTGTAACTCTGTTTCAAGACTATGACAAAAAAAAATAATTCTTTGACAAAGAGAGTGAATGCTGATATGCAGATTTGGTGAACACTCCCCTCCGAAAATATTTCCACCTCAGTCCTCTTAAACAGCCAAATGACTAACAGCATGCTTGTCATAGAACATCTTGAAATGTGCCTATCACACAGCTGAAACCTCTCAGTTATGTGTGAAAGGGGCTTGATTAAACAAAATTACTGTGGTATATACAGGTGTGACATTTACCGTGCGCACTCTTTCTTTTCCCCTCCAAAAGCAGCTACAGTTCTGATGGAGCTGAGGACCTCCTCCGCCACTGCTCCAGCCTTAGCATAGGCAGCCATTTCTTTACTGGTAAACATGGAGCCAAGCTGAAACACACATAGCACAAACAAGAGTCAGCTGACAACATTTAATACATGTCACAACTTATACACACAGGTACTCTCACGATTATCTTGTTATCCCACAACTTATACACACCAGTACTCACACAATTACATGTTATCCCACAACTTATACACACCAGTACTCACACAATTACATGTTATCCCACAACTTATACACACCAGTACTCACACAATTACATGTTATCCCACAACTTATACACACCAGTACTCACACAATTACATGTTATCCCACAACTTATACACACAGGTACTCACACAATTACATGTTATCCCACAACTTATACACACCAGTACTCACACAATTATATGTTATCCCACAACTTATACACACCAGTACTCACACAATTATATGTTATCCCACAACTTATACACACAGGTACTCACACAATTACATGTTATCCCACGACTTATACACACCAGTACTCACACAATTACATGTTATCCCACAACTTATACACACCAGTACTCACACAATTATATGTTATCCCACAACTTATACACACCAGTACTCACACAATTACATGTTATCCCACAACTTATACACACAGGTACTCACACAATTACCGTAATTTCGCGTGTATAAGACACACTTTTTTACACAAATTTTTACCCATAATACGGGGGTGCGTCTTATACACAGAGCTAGAAATCCAGGGTGTTTTACATCGAGTCCCCAGGCCACATGGAGATGGCAAACCGATGACCCGCCATTACCGCACCCCATCCTATCAGAATAAGCCTCTGGTATGTTTTCATTTCAATTGCGTTTCTGACATGTTTAGCACGTCTCAACTTCAGTGGTATCGGTAAAACATTAAAAGTCCTATCTAGCCGTAGACAACTCAGTGAATTGTTTGTGAGGCCCGTCCAGCCGGTTCTATTTTAGGCACACTAATTACAATACACGGCATGAATGTCCGAGCTCCTATTGTCTTTAGAGCAGCATTACAAGTGACTTCAAACTACAATCAACTTAATGTTTGTCCGAATCCACTGCTAGTTTGTTCGTCTTTTACAAAATAGCTAGAGACATGGTCCAAAAAGGGGGTGCGCACTATACACAGGGCTAACGTCTATACACCGTTTTAAAGGCCTAAACAAGGGGTGCGTCTTATATATGGGTGCGTCTTATACACGCGAAATTACGGTACATGTTATCCCACAACTTATACACACAGGTACTCGCACAATTATATGTTATCCCACAACTTATACACACAGGTACTCACACAATTACATGTTATCCCACAACTTATACACACCAGTACTCACACAATTACATGTTATCCCACAACTTATACACACAGGTACTCACACAATTATATGTTATCCCACAACTTATACACACCAGTACTTACACAATTACATGTTATCCCACAACTTATACACACCAGTAATTACACAATTATATGTTATCCCACAACTTATACACACCAGTACTCACACAATTACATGTTATCCCACAACTTATACACACAGGTACTCACACAATTACATGTTATCCCATAACTTATACACACCAGTACTCACACAATCACATGTTATCCCATAACTTATACACACCAGTACTCACACAATTACATGTTATCCCACAACTTATACACACAGGTACTCACACAATTATATGTTATCCCACAACTTATACACACAGGTACTCCCACAATTATATGTTATCCCACAACTTATACACACTAGTACTTACACAATTACATGTTATCCCACAACTTATACACACCAGTACTCACACAATTACATGTTATCCCACAACTTATACACACAGGTACTCACACAATAATATGTTATCCCACAACTTATACACACAGGTACTCACACAATTACATGTTATCCCACAACTTATACACACCAGTACTCACACAATTATATGTTATCTGAAAACTTATACACACCAGTACTTAAATAGTTATCATGTTATCCCATAATATAACTAATGCATGTAAGTACTCACTCAGTTTTTAGTCACCCAACAATTTACATACATAGGTACTCACATCGTACATAGCCAATCCAACATTTCATATACAAAAACACTTACTCAATATAATGTCATCCCAGAATCAGCCCGGAGAGAATTAATGCAGAGTCAGTTTCCGCTTAGTGGGTCTGGGTGAGAGTCAATCATGACAAATTACCAGACCAAGTAAAATCATCCCAGAGCAGTTCGCGACTGAGTCAGTACAGGAAAAGAGGGATTCAAGACAATATCAGACCAAGTAAAATCATCCCAGAGCAGTTTGCGACTGAGTCAGTACAGGATAAGAGGGAATCAAGACAATATCAGACCAAGTAAAATCATCCCAGAGCAGTCCGCGACAGTACAGGATAACAGTCAATCAAGACAATATCAGACCAAGTAAAATCATCCCAGAGCAGTCCGCGACAGTACAGAATAAGAAGTAATCAAGACAATATCAGACCATGTAAAATCATCCCAGAGCAGTTCGCGACAGTACAGGATAAGAGGGAATCAAGACAATATCAGACCAAGTAAAATCATCCCAGAGCAGTTCGCGACAGTACAGGATAAGAGGTAATCAAGACAATATCAGACCAAGTAAAATCATCCCAGAGCAGTTCGCGACAGTACAGGATAAGAGGGAATCAAGACAATATCAGACCAAGTAAAATCATCCCAGAGCAGTTCGCGACTGAGTCAGTACAGGATAAGAGTCAATCAAGACATTATCAGACCAAGTAAAATCATCTCAGAGCAGTTCACGACTGAGTCAGTACAGGATAAGAGTCAATCAAGACAATATCAGACCAAGTAAAATCATCCCAGAGCAGTTCGCGACTGAGTCAGTACAGGATAAGAGGGATTCAAGACATTATCAGACCAAGTAAAATCATCCCAGAGCAGTTCGCGACTGAGTCAGTACAGGATAAGAGTCAATCAAGACATTATCAGACCAAGTAAAATCATCCCAGAGCAGTTCGCGACTGAGTCAGTACAGGATAAGAGTCAATCAAGACAATATTAGACCAAGTAAAATCATCCCAGAGCAGTTCGCGACTGAGTCAGTACAGGATAAGAGTCAATCAAGACATTATCAGACCAAGTAAAATCATCCCAGAGCAGTTCGCGACTGAGTCAGTACAGGATAAGAGTCAATCAAGACAATATCAGACCAAGTAAAATCATCCCAGAGCAGTTCGCGACTGAGTCAGTACAGGATAAGAGTCAATCAAGACAATATCAGACCAAGTAAAATCATCCCAGAGCAGCTCGCGACTGAGTCAGTACAGGATAAGAGTCAATCAAGACAATATCAGACCAAGTAAAATCATCCCAGAGCAGTTCACGACTGAGTCAGTACAGGATAAGAGTCAATCAAGACAATATCAGACCAAGTAAAATCATTCCAGAGCAGTTCGCGACTGAGTCAGTACAGGATAAGAGGGAATCAAGACAATATCAGACCAAGTAAAATCATCCCAGAGCAGTGCGCGACTGAGTCAGTACAGGATAACAGTCAATCAAGACAATATCAGACCAAGTAAAGTCATCCCAGAGCAGTTCGCGACAGTACAGGATAACAGTCAATCAAGACAATATCAGACCAAGTAAAATCATCCCAGAGTAGTTCGTGACTGAGTCAGTACAGGAAAAGAGGGATTCAAGACAATATCAGACCAAGTAAAATCATCCCAGAGCAGTTTGCGACAGTACAGGATAAGAGGGAATCAAGACAATATCAGACCAAGTAAAATCATCCCAGAGCAGTTCGCGACAGTACAGGATAAGAAGTAATCAAGACAATATCACACCAAGTAAAATCATCCCAGAGCAGTTCGCGACTGAGTCAGTAAAGGAAAAGAGGGATTCAAGACAAAATCAGAATGAGCAGTCAGTTTAGACAGAAATAGTCCATACTTCACATTATAAGTACCCAGTGGATTCCTTACCTTCCCAAGGATTCCTCCACAAATGGCCAATGCTGGACTGACAGCAATAAGGACCAGGGTGAGTTTCCAGCCATAGATGAAGCCTATGGTGAAACCAGCAATAAATGCAGATATCCACTGGACAAACAAGGCTGGCTTGTCACCAATTCCTTCAGAGATTTTGTTTACATCACTGAAATATTTAAAAAAAAAACAGAAATATCAAAGTCGGACTTCCATATGTTCTTCAGTCAAAATTGAAATCAACATCAAAATACATAATTCAATTGAAAAAGGTTTTTTAAAAAGTAAAAAAGGTATTTTCTTGTACCAACAGCTGACAAGTATTGAGCATTCTAACTAAACTTTCAGTTCATTTAAAAAAAATATTTGCACAAGCAAAAATGGGGATATTAAGAATTTACTAGCAACCTGTTTGAAGGACAAAACAATTACATGGTTAGGACATTTAGAACTGACTGGTAATTTGTCTGAGGGACAAGAGAATTGTTATGATAAGTGTCAAACCCTATACCTGAAACTCAAATACTAACTCTGAAAGTCTTGTGTTCAGCTCTCCCGCTTTGTGTGTGTCAAACCATCCGATTTCCTGCCGCAGGATGGCATGGAAGAACTTATTGCGTATGACTGCCGTCTGTCTCTCAGCCGCCAGCATCCAGAGGGTGATTTGGAAGTAACCACAGACCATCACTCCAAACCCAAGAACTAGAATGCATATGTCAATGATCAAGTTATTAGACTTATAATACCTGCTCTTCCAATCAGCAAAATTCACCCTAAAAACTCTTGACCACCTTTAGGCCATGTCTTCACCACTAGACCTCGGCCAGAAATGTGTCTAGGTCTCAGTTTCCACGGTCTGACCACTGGTCATTAGAAGATCTGTAACAGACTCAGTGCTGCAAACTGGTTTCAACCTTTTAGTCTTATTGCTGGGCCACCAAATTTGAAAATTTGGTGGCCCCGGTCAATTTTTGGTCTCATCTCTGGTCCACTGAAATCGAAAACTTGGCGACCCAGCAAATTTCAGGTATTTTCACCCCAATATATGTTGGCAATGTCTTATTTTCCAGTTATCAGGTTATTACATTAAAAAGTCATTTTAAATTATTTCATTCTAATTAGTGTTTTGGTTTTCTTGCTTTTTCAGAATTTCAAATTTTCTTAATCATGTAGTAGGTAAATTTGTTTTGCACATATTTCACAGCAAAGACAAAAATGAATTGATTGAAGCAACATTATCATTCTCTTAGTTTTTGTTTTATTATCACTATTATTGGGTTCACTCAAGTTGGAGTTAGAAACTCAGGTAAGAAATAATTTTCATAGTAGTGCTAAATATCTCAGAGCTAGAAGTTTTCTGGATCTGCGGCTGCATTTACTTATTGCTACATGTAATTGATAATTCACAAAGGTATACTCTTTTTATGAAGGATATTGATAATTTATGAATATAAAACATTTGTGATTTAAAAAGATAATGTGTGTATTGTTGTCAGACTTTCTGGTAGCTTGGAAGAGCATTGAATGGCAAATCCCTGTGGAGATGGTACTCTCTGTGGAGTTGCCGTGGAGACAAATTGGGTCACTAAACTCAGACAGGAAACCCCCTTGAAGAGGCCAAAAGAAAAGGTTACTGTACTGGGCCATTAAAATCCTTGATTTGGTCGCCCAGAACAATACTTGGTCGAAAAACAAGACCTTGCGACCATTACTTTGCAGCACTGCAGACTGGTTGATCTTTACCACCAGTCCAACAAGAGTCTACCATGATGCACAGTTGATTTTGGGAAGTTATGTAGCAGTCCAAAGAATGTGTGGTTATAGTATAAAGTACTTGTGTGTTAGTTTCTAGATAATGGGGCAGTTTTTAGATACACTCGTACCACAGAACAACTTATCTTCTGCCACATAACTGGCAATTACTGTTTCTTTTTTAACATAATGGCAATGAAATAAAAGCATATTTCAACAAAAGGGCTATGAAATAATTGCCATTATTATACCCCACGTGAAGATTCTTGATTCTGGTTGGTTAAGGGCCATAGATTGATCGTCATGACTCCTTCGCGACAAGGCTGTTGTCCTTAACAGCTATGTACTAATTGATTAGTTACCAAAATTTATGAATCTATGTTTGAAATTTTTTCCCCTTTTTGTGTTTTGCATTTTGTTCGGCATAATAAAACATATATGACATCCCTGTGGGGTGTTCATCAGGAATAACTTCACCTCGATAGGATTGTCGCACTCAGGCTACGCCCTCGAGTGACAATCCTCTCTCGGGGAAGTTATTCCTGGTGTACACCCCACAGGGATGTCATATTTGTATAATATGATATATGCATGTACTCCAACCCATTCTTACTCTGAGATCAAAGATGGTTATCAAACTTGAAATAATTTGCTTTTAAAATCCTCATTTCTATGGAAGGTCAAAGTGGACAAAAAGAGCATTTATTAATATTAATAAATGATTTATTAACATTAATAAATGATTAATTAATATTAATAAATCATTTATTAATAATAATAATTTAATAAATGGCATGATTTATTAATATTAATAAATGATTTATTAATATTAGAAAATCATTTATCAATATCAATAAATGATTTATTAATATTAGAAAATCATTTATTAATATTAATAAATCATTTATTAATATTAATAAATGTTGAGCATTTATTAATATTAATAAATGATTTTCTAATATTAATAAATCATTTATTAATATTAATAAATAGTGTGATTTATTAATATTAGAAAATCAGCATTTATTAATATTAATAAATGCCCATTTTTGTCCACTTCGGCTTCCAACTGTGGCATTTATTAATATTGTAGCGGAATGGATCCCTGGCCGAAGGAATGATCCGACTAACATACAGAATCACCTTACTTAAATAAAAGGTTTCTTAGTTCTCTCTTTAAATGAAATAAAGCTCAGTTGGGTGTCTGACTCTACAATAACGCTTAGCGAAGGTTGGGGATGGATGTGGTGTTGAAGAGAAGACGGGACAAGCAAGTACAAATCAACAATACAGTTTTAATCATCACAGTACACTATACATACCACCGCACTCGTTCTCTGTACAGCAACATCAACACAATAAGTCCACTCAATGTAAATGACTATATCGACATCACAAGTCCACAAAAAGTTTTTGATCTCTCTGGTATCTGGTCTCAATGTCTGGTAAATCCCGATGTTAATACACACTCTGCTCAGCTACAGTTCCTCTCTATGCTGTCATCATAATCCTTACTAAGTACACATAATAATCCGTCGAACAGCTTCAGTCTCTATCTTGCTACTTGACCTTGTAATCGTTACTCCCTGGGTAGTCTAAATCCAGTTCTCTAGCACCTTAATCCACTTGTAAACACTTCTATCTTTAACTCTCTTCTCCTGACTTCTACTCACTTCGACGATCTCTTCTAGACTAACGTTATTTGAATCTAACCTAGTTTCCCGCCCTTCCTTCCAATCGCACGCGCGGTACATTAATCGTTCAGGCCGCACGAGCGCTACGTGACAGAGCACTCGAAATAACTAGATACTTTGTAGCACATCTAAATGCTAGGCTCTGCGAAGGCGGAGACCCAGCTTACAATAATACAAGTGACGGAACGTGACCCGTTTCTTAGCCCTGGGGTCATTCCGTCACACAGCCCCTGACTTGCTCTGAATCGTCCTCGATTCTTAAATTTCAAAAATTTCCAAAAAGGGAACTCTAACGTAACTCGAACGTTAACAACAATCATCTCTCGAAAAAGTTCTAAACTCGTCTGTTATAAACAGAATAACCAAGTGACATACAGGTCACTAACCACAGTATAGGAATACTAACTTCTAATAAACACAGTACCCGAGAGAGTGGACAAGTCTTGGACTTCCGGTCTAACTCTCCCAATTATTGCTCACTTTGTTTACTTCCATTATCGCTCAGTGACAAGACTCTTAACTCTCGAAAATCTACATAAAAACGCGAACTCTGCACTGGAGCGGAATACTTAAAAAGAACTACTATAACTACTAGTTAGAATAACGCACTCCCGATACATAAAACGTTAAACGTTAATTCTTAAAATACTTGACTTAGAAAATGTTGGACTTAGAAAAATAGAAACTCTGAGATAACTCTAAGAACCATAAAAACATTGATAAAACATGGCAAGATAAAACAATCAAAATCATGCAATACAGTGGGTTACTCACGTTACGGCTACCAGCTGTTGTGTCGCTAAGGTCTTAAAATTGTTTGCTTATTTTAAGTTCACCAAAATGTGAACGACTTCGACACACCAGCATAGTCCAAAACCTCTCAAGTGTCACTTCGTTAAAACTTCTTCTTGGTCACCGATTTCTTCCTGGGACGTCATGGATGGCACACAGGTCCGGTAGTTCACAGAGTAGTCAATAATAATCCAATAATAAGGCACAAAATCGTCGTGACTTGTTAATCCGTCGCCACAGACGATTGACGTAGTAGATTGGCACTTCTGGTAATTATCCATGGAAGAAACACAAATCATCGTGACTGGGTAATCCAGCGTCACAGATGATGGACGGAATAGGTTGTAGTAGGAATGGCAGGCAGGTCTAGGGTTTGACCGCTGCTGCTGGGTACTCCAGCGCCAGAATGTAGAATAGGAGGTATCTCACGAGGTAGAGTGGATGGCTACCTGTGAGTCAGACATCGAAGGTCATCGTCTAGTGTTGTCTTGAAGTAGCAGGCAGGTCTTGGATTTGACCGCCGCAGCTGGGTACTCCAGCGCCAGAAAGTAGAAGTAGACGTCTCATGATGATCACAATAAAAATAAATAAATAAATAAAATGGGTCGCTCAGGCGTAAGATAGAGTCGCTTAATGCGTAAGATATTTAGGGTCGCTTAATGCCTAAGATCGAGGTTGTCTGTTCTTTCTTGCCCCAAGTTTCTTCACTAAGCGTTCGAGTCGGGCATGGGTTCCGAGTCGGAGAAGGGGTCCGAATCGGAGATAAGGATGATCCCGTCAGTCGCATCCCGGTCTGCCATCTGCTGTCGCCGCATACCCTCCAACACCCCCCGATCAAAGGCCTTCCTCTCGAGGTCCATTCGGATTTTATCGATGCTCGCCTTGGTGAATTTCTCCAGGTATATCATCAGTTCATCAGGGCTGGTTCTCACGATGGGGCTCAGCACGTTGGCATCGAAGGTGACACGACGAGGATGTTCGAAGACCTGTCCCCGCTGGACTGCTCTGATGTCGTAGGCTACCGCCAGGGTTCGCCTCACTTGGACTTGATCTGTTTCTCTGTCTTCTACGGGTGGGAATAGGGCTAGGCTCTCGGGACTTCCCACCATCGTTCGCGGCTTCGAAGTCCGGCCTCCGCTAAGCTCGTCCCACTGTAGTTTTAGGTCTTCCAGGCTTGTCGTCAGGGCGTCTATTTCTTCCTGCTTTCCGGCTGACTGCTCCTGGACAAGTCGGATTTCTTTCTCAGCTGTCGTCAGCTGCCGCTCCCGACGTTCTACTTGGTGCTGCATATGGTCGATCTCCAATCTGCAACTCTGCACCAGTTCTTGGGCTTCCTTGGCTTCTAGTCGGATCTCTGTCACTTGTTACTGTAGAGCCAGTCTCTCTTGGTCTTGACAGTGGGCAGCCTGCATGGCTACCTTCGTGGCTTCTTTGTTGGCGTGCTTCTCTAGCCGGAGATCCTATATCGCCCTCTCGCAACACTCTCGGTAGTTCTCTACGTCTTGTTCCGCTGCCCTCAGCCGATCGTCAAGCTGTCTCTTGGCTTCCTCAGCTTCTTCCATGTTGAGCAGGGCTTCGGCCAGCATGTGTTCGGTTACTTCTTGCTTCTTCTTGTAACTGTTCGTTGCCTTCGCTGCCTCCACGCCAGCCCACTCTGCCATTTCTTGTCGGATGCTGGTCACTTTCCGCCGCAGCTGCTGGATTGTTCGCCCATCGCCCTGCCGGGCCGAAACGGCCCTCTGCTCAGCCTGGTTGGCTAGGGTGAGCGAGTCTCTCTGTGCTCTGCATCTATCGCTCAGCTCCTTATACTGCCGCTCTATTTCTGTCTAGTGCAACATCATCAGGTCGATTTTCTGTTCCATCTCTGCTTTCGTCTTCAGCGATGCTTTGTGGCTTTCTTCGAGGGCACTGTACTTTTCTCTCCAGAGGTCTTCCACATCTTGCATCGACTGCGACAGTTCTTCTTCGATGCCCTGGACGCGCTGGGCCAGCGCGTCCCGCTCTGCCTCTGCCTTCCTCGCCCTGTCTGCATTAGCCTCGTACCGCACGTGAGCCGGTTGCACTCCACGGGGATGGTCGTCTCGAGGGTAGCCTCCCGCTGCTCCTGGCTCTCGACCTTGGTACCAGTTATCGCCTCCCCCATAGCTGCGTCTGTCGGTATCTCGCCTGCTTTCTTCTCGGGAGTTTCTGCGGGTGCGAGGTGGTGAGGGTGTTCTCGTTCGCTTCCTTGGTGGGGCCTCGTCTTCCCACCTTCTCGCCTCCATGCGATACATCGCACTCGCCGAAGTAGGCCGCACCATCGGGTCGAATGGTGTCGCTCCCCTCTCTGCTTGCTGGTATTTCTCCTCGTCGATCTCAAGACGTCGGGCAGGGAAATCCGGGTCGTCGACGGCGCTAAACGGGTGCTCCGATGGGTAGAATGGGGCCCCGGGCACGATGTGTCCGTCTTCGACGGCGTAGTACCCCTTTTTCCACTTGACTTGTATGCACTCGAGTTCTTCGGCATGATGTTTCATGTAGTGCATCTTCATCTCGGTAAAGTTGCAGTCTACGTACGTACACCGTCCGCCATGTCCCGTTCCCTTGTAGCTCAGACACCTCCACGTGTGTATTCCCCTTCCATCGTGCAAGTCTAGGTTGTGTCGGCCCATATCTCGAAAATTCCTCTTGCAGATTCCGCAGTATCCCTCTTCTCGCAGCGAGTGTGTCGGCTGCATGCTCATGTTGTTTTCTTTTGTGTTGGATGGCTTGTTGACAATTGGATTAGCGGCGATTAATTCGTGATGTGTTTGGTTCGCTCAGGCGTGAGATGAAGAATGGCGTCTTTCTGCTAACTGGATCAATCCGGTGATGCGTTTCCAGGGGTGTGGCACCCCTTGGAGACATCTGATTGGTTCTCAGGTGACCTCTGCGACACTTGTTGTTTTTCGGACTCTTTCGCCGCCACCATCCTCCACCATCACCACCGAAATACCCCAAGTCTCCTCGTTCTCCAGCCTCCACGCTCCCGCATTCCATTCAGCTACTGCTTGACTGCTTGCCATCAGCTCGGTTGGTTTCTATTTCGCCGCGCTGAGATAATTTCTGTACTTTCGCCCACGGCAAATTCCTCACTTCGCCAACTAGGTCAAACTCAGCTACTGCCGTGACGTCATGCGGGGACTCCCTCTCACGTGCGGGGAAACCCCTTAGTCTCCAGATGGGAACTCTCACTCGACTTGTCAACACTCGACGCAGCAACAGGCACAATTCGCCGCTCTCCACAGTCTCCATTCTCCAGCAGTTTCTCACGCCAGAGCGTCTCTATTTCTTCTCTCCAGCAACTTCCTATCGCCAGAGCGAATCTTCTTCTCTACTCCAGCGATTTCCTAACGCCAGAGCGAATCTTCTTTTCTTCAGTTTTCGCACCTCAGAAATTTCATTTTTTTCTTCCCTGTTCTTGGTGGTCTGGACGATGCCGTCACCCTACTCCCCCTCTTCTTTTACGCTACAATCTCCTGATTGTTCTGGGATTTTTCTTCCGGATGCCTTCCTTTCTCGTTTCCACGGCAACCATTTCTTCCAGGTGTCATCTTAAGGACTTTCTGTCGGACATTTTCTCTCCATCGTCTTTTCCTGCTGGTACTCAGGCGGCTGGTCACCTCTCCAAGTGGTCGAAATCACCATTCTTGAACGGAAGGGATGTCTCGAGGGTGTGATCACAATTTCGGATTTGGTAATTTACTTGGCGTTCTTCTCACTCTTCAAAATGACTCCTCCTCCAGCTAGACGAATATTCTTCAGTCCTCACGGTGTATTGGCTTTTGAGTTGATGTCAGCATGATCCAGGGTTGTAGGAGTTATCCTTGTTGCTGGCTAGTCTTGCCATTTCCCCAGCCGGCACAGCATATACACACGTAATCCGTAGCTCGAATTTCAGTGTCTTGTCTTTCTCTGTTCTTTACACTTCCATACGATCTCTCTCTGCCTTAGACCACCTGGTTTTCTTCACTTTCTATGTACACCCATAGCGCTGCGGAGCTCTTCTTTCTCTCCGCCCTGAGGTTCTCTGGGAATTTTCTTTCTCTGGTCTCACGTCGGGTTGGTCATCACCACTTTCGGAGTCTACCGATGTCGGAATCTCGTGTTCTCTCAGCTCATCCTCAGCTCCATCGGTGCTAGACCAATCCCCGAGCTTGACAAAGGTTATCAGCCTCTCTCCATTGACCACTGTTCTCTTTCCTTTCTTGTCTTCTATTCGGTACGTCACGTCGGCCATCACGTCGATCACGGTATAGGGTCCCTTGCACTTGTGTTCAAACTTGGCAGCTCTACCCTGTCTTCTAAACTTGGTGATCAGCCAGACTAAGTCTCCCACGTCTCTCCGGTGGCCCATTGCCCCCCGATCGTGCTGCAGTTTCTGTCGTCGCATTGCTTGACCGGTGACTTCTCTGGCCCGTCGGTGGACTTCAGCCAATTTCTCTCGGAGGTCCCAAGTGTGCTCCAGCTCGTCCTGCTCCACCAGGCTGGTGGGCAACTCGGACATGGTGAGTGCCAACGGGACGGTCATCTCTCTTCCAAACAGCATCATGTGTGGAGTCTGTTGGGTAGTCTCGTGCACACTGGATCTGTAAGCCATCAGGGTGAGGGGTAGGATTTTATCCCAGTTGTTGTGTTCTTCTCCTATCAGGCTTCTGATCATGGCTCGGTTGAACCTCTCCACCATTCCGTTTCCCTCAGGGTGATATGCCGTTGTTCTTGTCTTGCGTATTCCCAGCAATCTGCACACCTCCTGGAACAGCGTACTCTCGAAGTTTCTTCCCTGATCGCTGTGGATGGAGACAGGGGTACCATATCTGCTGACGAAGTCGTTCACCAGGGCCTCGGCTACCGTCTCGGCTGTCTCGTCCGGCAAGGCATAGGCTTCTACCCACTTGGTAAAATAACAAGTGATGACTAGGATCTTCCAGTTCCCTCTGGCTGTCTCAGGCAGCGGTCCATACATGTCTATGGCGATTCTCTCAAAGGGCGTCCCCGATCTCACAATGGTCATAGGATTCCTCCTGGTCCTGCCTCCCGGTCCCTTGGCTCTGACGCAGACCCCGCACTGGGCCAGCCAACTCCTGACGTCAGCTCGCATGTCATACCAGAAGTACTTCTCATGCAGACGCGCCACCGTTCGCTTCACTCCCAGATGAGCTGTCCACCTTTCACCGTGGGCTTGCTGTAAGAACTCTTTCCGCTTGCTCCTCGGAACCAGCACTTGAGTGTGGACTTTCGCTCCGTCGGAACTCTCCCACTTTCTGTAGAGGACACCATCCCTCATCTTCAGGCGTTGCCATTCTCCCCAGTAGGACTTGGTGGCCAAGCTGTGTTCGGATATCTCATTCCACCTGGGTCTCTCTTCTCCCCTGGCCAACCTAGTCCAGATCGGCGAGATGTCGGGGTCTTCTTTCTGTAATTCTCTCCACTCAGCATTCGTCCACAGCGGCTGTATAGTGACCGCTGCCACCCTGTGGTTTTCCTCCGGACGAAGGCAGGTGATGTCTTCTTCCACCTCTTCAGGTGATTCACTCTCTGTACTCTTGATTTCGGGGTCGCCACTGTCGGAGCTTCTCCCTCTCTCTGGTTGTTCGTTTGGTCGTCTGCTCAAGCCGTCGGCGTTACCGTGACTCCTGCCAGCTCTGTGCACAATTTCCTTGTTGAACTCTGCCAGGGTATTCTGCCACCTGGCCCACATTCCTGTGGCGTCTTTGAAGGTTTGCAACCACCTCAAGGCGGCGTGATCTGTGCGGAATGGATCCCTGGCCGAAGGAATGATCCGACTAACATACAGAATCACCTTACTTAAATAAAAGGTTTCTTAGTTCTCTCTTTAAATGAAATAAAGCTCAGTTGGGTTTCTGACTCTACAATAACGCTTAGCGAAGGTTGGGGATGGATGTGGTGTTGAAGAGAAGACGGGACAAGCAAGTACAAATCAACAATACAGTTTTAATCATCACAGTACACTATACATACCACCGCACTCGTTCTCTGTACAGCAACATCAACACAATAAGTCCACTCAATGTAAATGACTATCTCGACATCACAAGTCCATAAAAAGTTTTAGATCTCTCTGGTATTTTGGTCTCAATGTCTGGTACATCCCGATGTAAATACACACTCTGCTCAGCTACAGTTCCTCTCTATGCTGTCATCATAATCCTTACTAAGTACACATAATAATCCGTCGAACAGCTTCAGTCTCTATCTTGCTACTTGACCTTGTAATCGTTACTCCCTGGGTAGTCTAAATCCAGTTCTCTAGCACCTTAATCCACTTGTAAACACTTCTATCTTTAACTCTCCTCTCCTGACTTCTACTCACTTCGTCGATCTCTTCTAGACTAACGTTACTTGAATCTAACCAAGTTTCCCGCCCTTCCTTCCAATCGCACGCGCGGTACATTAATCGTTCAGGCCGCACGAGCGCTACGTCACAGAGCACTCGAAATAACTAGATACTTTGTAGCACATCTAAATGCTAGGCTCTGCGAAGGCGGAGACCCAGCTTACAATAATACAAGTGACGGAACGTGACCCGTTTCTTAGCCCTGGGGTCATTCCGTCACAATATTAATAAATGAGCGCCATCTTTTGTCTGTACAGGGATTCTTTACATTTGAAGTAATGAATACCCCCTTACACATGCTTGCTGAGTGTGCAAAAAAGCGCTGAATTCCGCCATTTCAGCAGTTCCTTTGCGCTCTCACTGTTCATATTCGCCGCATGATAGTACTTTTGACCAATTTAATTTTACTATTCTTTGACAAGCTGCGAACGTCTAAGCAAATTGAACAGCGAGAGCGCAAAGGTGCAATAACTCGAAATAACTAGATACTTTGTAGCACATCTAAATGCTAGGCTCTGCGAAGGCGGAGACCCAGCTTACAATAATACAAGTGACGGAACGTGACCCGTTTCTTAGCCCTGGGGTCATTCCGTCACAATATTAATAAATGAGCGCCATCTTTTGTCTGTACAGGGATTCTTTACATTTGAAGTAATGAATACCCCCTTACACATGCTTGCTGAGTGTGCAAAAAAGCGCTGAATTCCGCCATTTCAGCAGTTCCTTTGCGCTCTCACTGTTCATATTCGCTGCATGATAGTACTTTTGACCAATTTAATTTTACTATTTTTTGACAAGCTGCGAACGTCTAAGCAAATTGAACAGCGAGAGCGCAAAGTACAATAACGGCCATTACGCTCCGACCGGCAATCATTGAGGGAAATCCTAGCCGAGCGGGAAAATTTGACCTTGCCTTCGGTCAATGTCAATTTCAAGCATATATTTGATCTTTTTTCCATCTCAATATAATTCCCATGGCATTGTATGAGCATAATATACCTTATTTTGATAAATAAATACATGTTAAGGGTTGTAATCTGAGTATAGAGTGGTCTCCCTCTGCCATTTTGAAACAACGGCCATGTGCCAGGGAGCATTCATTAATTCATAAAGAATTGAATAGTTTGAGGTTTCTCCAATAGATGTCACTTATTTTTTAATATTAATAAATGGCATTTCTTAATATTAATAAATGGCATTTATTAATATTAATAAATCAGATCATTTCTTAATATTAATAAATGATTTTCTAATATTAATAAATGATGGCATTTCTTAATATCAATAAATGATTTATTAATATTAGAAAATGATTTATTATAATTAATAAATGATTTATTAATATTAAGAAATACAGAGCCTTTCTTAATATTAATAAATGATTTATTAATATTAATAAATCATTTTCTAATATTAATAAATGCCATGATTTCTTAATATTAAGAAATCATTTATTAATATTAAGAAATCATTTATTAATATTAAGAAATCATTTATTAATATTAAGAAATCATTTATTAATATTAAGAAATGGAAATGATTTATTAATATTAATAAATGATATTCTAATATTAATAAATGATTTATTAATATTAATAAATGATTCATTAATATTAATAAATATTTCCTAATATTAATAAATATTTATTAATATTTATAAATATATATTAATATTAATAAATGATTTATTTATATTAATAAATCATTTATTAATATCAATAAATCATTTATTAATATTAGAAAATGCTCTTTTTGTCCACTTTGGCCTTCCATACATTTCATCAGTAAATGATAAAGAAAATTATTTATTTCATCAGTTTAAAAATCAAACATTTCATGATAAGTGATACTTTCAAATTACTGCAAAAGCAAATAGAATTACAGATATACAAATACTTATGAAAACAGAACAGAAACATTTTGAGATACTGCAGAGATTGGCTAGGAGAAATTAGAACAATTGAAAAATGTTCTTGTTTTGTTCTTCCTTTGGATTTTAAGGTTTATTTCATGAAATTATTTGTATTTCCAAAATAATTTTCAGATCCATATTTTCACAGTTCAGCATATGTCAAATGTTGCATCAAAATGCGCTATGCTTCTGACTTGATGAATGTGAAAATCTAATCAGAATAACCTCACAATTTAGGCGGCATCTTCCTGTGGGGAGCATTTTTCATAAAATGTTTGAAGAAAAATCAAATACTTCAAAAACACTTTATGTGTCACAATGGTGACCTTTTTTTCCAAAAGGAGTAAGAATACTTTGTGCAAAATTCAATGGCTTTGCACTCTGACGTGGTCCTGGTAAGAAGAAATTTGGATTAAAAGCTAAAACAATTTTATGCTTTTTATAAGAATTATGACTTACCCACATAATAAACTGCAAATTTTGACATCTGGTCCATAATATCAGCTCCTATAGCATTCTCGAGACCTTTGAGGAGATGGGTGGCATTCAGAGCTTCCAGAATAGGACTGAAGAGGAGAGAAGCATGAGTTAGCTAAAGATGCCTTCCAAAACAACTCATTCCAGCCCTATCTATTCCAGCTATCTATTACGTTCACTTCTTCTTCTTCAGATTTTCATATTTCAAACCTGTATTCTACAGGTAATCTGACGTGTAGCATATGAATACAAAACCATGAGAAGTTAGCATATCAGGGGTGTTCCAGTATGTAAGTCCTGGAGCACAGCAATTTTGTAGGCAAAAAAGCGACATTAGATGTAACACAAGGTGGCATTAAAACACAATATAAAGAAAGAAACCCTAGACCTACAAAAAGACAAATAAGATTTATTGATTTCACATATACATATAGAAACTAACTGAAAGGCTTAGAGCTCCCCATCAATTTGTATTATGACATCATGTATTTGGCCTGTCACACGTTTTGAAGTCTCTGTCAAAAACCAGTGCTACACTTTCTCAGTTGGACAGTCCTAAATATGGTCCATAATATGATTTGTGCTTAATATGTCACAAAAATAGCAACATCACTTTAAGGGCACGACAGGGATAAATAAAAAAGAGAGAAGTGTTCTTTGCTTTCCCTTTTCTGAGAAACAACCTGCCTTCAAATGTTCTTGAAATAAGGCTGCCATTTTTCAGATATTTACAAAATGGCCATGTAATCGAATGGTGCACCTTGAAAACTTCCTTCTGAAAAACAATAATACTTACCCAAGCATGGCTGGATTTTTCATCACAATCTCTTTGGTTGTGTTGAACTGTGTAAAATTGATCATATTGAAGAGCTGACTTGTCTTGGCATTGCCGACGAAGGAGTCTGTCATATCCCCAAACACAATGATCATACAGGGAAGACCAGCACCCACAGCCATAGCAGCAATAGTTCCAATGATCATCATGGCAATGTCCAGACCTGTGGCAAAGCGCAGCTGTCCAAAGGAAAACACAGAACCAGAGTGTCAGTATTTGACCTCAAATACAAATAGTCATAAGAAACGCTAGGAACAATAGAAATGACGACTACATTCTAGAAATAAACATTTTCATGATGTATTGCATAAAATGTGAGGTCATCAGCTGTCAAAAATTGCTTTCTGACAAGATATCATCCTTTATAAAATCTATTAGGAATGCCTGTTGAATTGCTGGAAGGAAACTGTCCCCACTACCTAACTGATTTTTGTCAAAAGATGGGAAAGGGGCCCTAGGAGGTTGAAGGCCCAGAGGTGAGGGGTTAGTTCCTGTAAGCAACTGATTAGATGATGTGTTTCCAATCATGGACATGGTGCAAGCATAAGTATACATAACAACCACATGAATTGATTTTTAGGGTGAAAATGTAAGGAGATACACACATTTTTGGTAATATCTGACTTCTAAAGGTATGTTTGGGAAAATAATCCAATGAAAAGTATTGAGCAGATCCAAAGTATGAACCACGTGACCTTTATCAAGAATGAAGAGCAGCTTAAAAAGAGTAGAAACTTACAATCTGAAATACGCCCACTTGCTTGACCTCCACTTTTTCTTCTTCTTTCCCATCCTTAGACCCTTTCTCGTCAGTCTCCGGAGCAACATTGTTGGTCTTCATGTCTCTCATATCTATAGCCCCATCTAAAAATAAAATTTCAACATAATCGTAATGAATTTATGCTGCCAACATAATAAGACATTTTCCTTTGAAAAAAGTTTAAATGCCTCCGAATCTGCAATATAGTTACATTGAACAGTGAATAGGAAGATTTTTCATTGTCCAAGTATGTAATGTCAATTTCTATTCAGCATTCATGAAAACCTTAAGCCCTGAATTTGGTCAAGTTTTGCCAACTAGTCTTTCTCCATTCTACAAGCGTGTTGCAGTTGTATTTCTTTTTGACTGAACTACCTTCGATTCAGACCTTGCTGCTGCTGTTCAAGATGAACAGGAGCAATGGTAAAGAGACCAACATTGGATCCTAGTGGTTGACAGCTGACTGGATACTCAAACCACTGCACAGTATATGGTCACTATTTCACCTAATAGATGAGGAATTTAAGCTTCTTTTAGCATGCTGAGTAAACGAGAAAGTTCTTTAAAAATTTGATAGCATACATTTGAAATGGCCACATTTGATATAATCTGTGTTGGAAAAGAACTTTCACCTAAATAGAATGGCTTCTCGTTACTGAGTTGGTCATGATCCAAAGCACCTGCATTGCATTGCTTTCAGTATCAGATAGTGTGTGGCTGGTCTTAAAGGTCATCTCGACACCAGCTATCTCAGTAGTATTTGCTTAGGAAAATATGCCTAAGGCCAAAGGAAATTTGTCATTTTTCTCAAGTCCTTTTAGTTAAGACTATTGAGCCAAAAAGCTTAAATACTTAGCAAGTATTAAACCTAAATATTAGGCCTATGCACTTTGATGAGATTACGGTTTGTCAAATTGAATAACAAACATCTATAAGAAAAGGTGAGTTTGTGGTTTTAAAGAATTAACAGATTTTAGATATTTGGTTGGTGACCATACACTAGATTCAGAGATATTTCCTCTCTTATCTAATATCCAAAGTGCACCTACAGGCTCTGATACCTGATTTCAGCTTAAGCCTTAACCCATTCATGCCAGGACTTCTCTTATGCAAGCGTTATCTGGACCTCTCATACTTATGAAAATAATTTTGGATTTAGTTCTATCTCCACTCAATATTCGTCACAACATGCAAAACAGCAATGGTCTTCCTTGTTTTTTCACTATTTCTCCAAATAAATAGCGACTTTTAACGAAGAAAATTCTGAGATGAAGAATGTCCTCTGTACGATCCGTGGGAGTCAGATGATGACATACCACTCGTGCAACCGGGGAAAAGAGGACGAAATTGCCGAGCACTCCTCTCCACGCAACAATGCCTCTAAGGAGCAACCCCTCAGCCAGTGCTGGGGATCTCGCAACATTGTTGCGTTAAGTGATATAGGGTTAATGACCCATGTACACACAAGTCATATGACTGAGAATTTCTAATCTTGAGTAACATACAGCTGGATCAGGCTTTAGTCTAAAACTCTAGGAAACAGCAGGACTTAGGATTCTCAAATCGCCCCAGCCCCACCCAAAATCTAGTTTTACTAGCCCTAGATTTACTAAATCCTGCATTCCCACTGTAAATCTTTCACAAAAACAAATTTTAATTTGAAATCCATCTTTTCACTGTTATATTTCATTCTGGAACTGCACTAAAGCTCAACTGTGTCAAATGGTGTTCATTAACTTATCATATTTTAGATATATCTCCACTGATACCTTTTTTTTTATTTCAAGCCCTGCTATGGGCATAATGCTTCATCTATATCAAATCACCATTAACTGCCATGTAATAGCCCAATGAGATACATTGTTTAATTGAGATACAGATTATATCAATTATGACCTATAACATAGCACAAAGAGAGATAGTACCAGTGTCTATATATATATATATTCTTCTGACAGCAACTTGTATATGTTATCTTTACCAACAATACCATAAGTAGGGTCCAGTTTCCCAGCTGAACCTGGCGGCCATCTTTGATTCAGGCCTTCCAACTTAACCATAAATATGAAGGGAATAAAACTAAAATCTAAATAACTTTTCTGAATATTGTGTGACCATGTTTGCTGTGGTGAATTGCTTATCTGGTCCTCAATTGATTTGTGTACTAGAGGTAGAGTTGGCAGTCAGGCTGACTGCTGGTTACCTGCATCAGGGGCTTCCACCTATTTACTTTAGCTCTAGACTGATCATGGGGAAATTTCTGGCCATGTGCAAGAATTTCAATATTGAATGGGCTTATAGTAAATACAAATGAATAGCATAGACAAATGTATGAATATAACATAAAAATGACATTTGGGCATCTTGCTACTTCAGATTATATGTCCACTCCGAGAGGTTCATTCTGAAACCCAGCCATGGACCTCTAATTAGGCCCTAATGGTAACACAAACATTATGTAAGACTTACTATAATGTGACTAGCGGTCTAAGTGATATACTCTGGGTCCTAATGATTTCAAAGAGTTGACTTCAGCCAAAGTTTAGTTCCAGTGGCACACCCCAATTGTGTATTGTTCTGTCAATGATTCCTGGCTCAAATCATACCATTTGAATTCATTCATTCAGGGAATAAAGCAAGATTATTGATTACTGCAAAAACAATTTGCCTCGTCCAAGATCATAAAATGTTTTTTTTGTTCTATTGCATATGTTATTTGTGGCTCAAGTCCATTGATTCATTCAGTGAGTATAAGTAGATTTCCAATACCGGGTTTGCTAGAAATTAAGATTGTTTCTTCATTGTAATGGAATATGGGTATATGACAATATGCAAATTTTGATAAAAAGTTCCCAATCCCCTTCAGCTGAAAACAATAATCATTTTACTTAGAAAGAACACGGGGTGAATCACCTGAGTAAAATATCAATCTTTACAGCCCAACCAGGCATGCATCTAGGCAGAAAAAATGCAATCAATACAGTTGGGTCAAATAACTCAAATACAAATGAACTAGCAACTATTCAACTTGGAGGGCTTGACCAGCACAGTCCTCACTTGTTTGATTATTATTCAAATTAACATTTTTAATTTGAAAAAAGCCAATATATATTACAGCAAGGCTTTTAGGATCAATGGACTAGTAACCCTAGCTAGTATCTACACACACTACCTAGCTACTTGCAACACCCTATTGATGCTGCTTCACTGCTCAGTATCCATAGTGGTAAATCAATAACCTTGTAGTTAGAGATAGCATTCCTATCGAGATATTGATCGATACCATATATGTTCAACATTAACACCTGCTCAGTATAGCCTGATCCTCCATTATAAAGGAGATAATATCATATGTAGTAAATTAGCTGGATACACAGGCACTACTGTGTCTAACATGTACCAGTCAGATATGTTCCATCACTAGTCATACCTCAACTCACAAAACATTTAGCCCATTCAAGCATATAGTGGCCAAAAAGGGTAACACTGTGTTGTTGATATCTCTCTAACAAAAGGATAAGAAAATATTTGGAGGAGAATTGTTGATCAGAACTCATCCTACAACTCCTCTCCAAATATTTCATGACTTAAGGATCTATCCCTTAGGTGTTTCTCAGGGAGCACTCCAAACATGAGTGTGTTAAAGAACAACTATCAACTAAGTGATCTCTCTGCTAGATAAGATTCTAAAAATGGTAAGATGGGAAAATAGGCAAAGATTATTTTTGCATGTTGTTTGGCTACAATTCCTTCTCTTTCTGCTATTGTGGTAGGGGTAAGTACAATATAAACAATTGACTAGCCGACGAGAACAGTGCCAATAACAATATGTCTCCCCTTATATGGCGGAGGGATTATGAACTTGCACCCAGACACCGTCTTTGGCCAAGACCCTGGCTTTCATTCTATACCTGTTTTCAGGGTACAGAATAGCAAAAATTAAAGAAACATATCATATTTTGAATCTTTGATCAAATGATCAGGTGTCTAAAAATAGAGGCAAATCTTTTTTTCTTGAAAGCAATAGGTATTATCTGGGAAGGAGGTTTACTGCTTGTTTTAGTATTATTTCTGTTTAAGGTTATCATAGAAAGAAGTATAACATTTTGAAAAATAACTACAACTAGTCTGGGCTAGTGATGTTGACCAATCATTTGTCAAAAATATTTCCAGAAACAAGTTAACGAATACCTTTCATGCATGACACATTTTCAAAGGTTCTTTAACAAACTAATATGAGGGCAGAAACAGCCAAAAGGTATCAGCTCTAAAAATAACTACTGAGTTATACAACAACAATGAAAACAAACTGAGTGCACCATTGAAAGTCTGTAAAGAACTAATGGCTTTACGCTTATCCTTAGACTGGACCCGTCTTTATAGATTGGTATTGGACCACGCCTGACCTTTACCTTAGCATAGTTCTAAACTTCTCTGCTAGATGCCTTTAGGTGTATTGTATTGTATGTTTATTGACTGTAAGGGAATTCAGTGCTGCAAACTGCTTTCAACCTTTTGGTCTTATTCCTGGGCCACCAAATTTGGAAATTTGATGGACCAGGTCAATTTTTGGTCTCATTTCTGCTCCACTAAAATCGAAAACTTTGCGACCCACTAAAATTCAAGTATTTTCACCCAAATATATGTTGGCAATGTATTATTTTCTAGTTATCAGGTTATTAACATCAAAAAGTAATTTTAAATGTATTTCTTTCTAATTAGTTTTTTGGTTTTCTTGCTTTTTCCGAATTTCAAATTTTCTGAATCATGTAGTAGGTAAATTTGTTTTGCACATATTTCACAGCATATTTATACTCCCTGTGGAGTTGCCATGGAGACAAATTGGGTCACCGAAACCCCCTTGAAGAGGCCAAATAAAAAGGTTGCTTCACTGGGCCATTAAAATCCTTGATTTCATCGCCCAGAACAATACTAGGTCGAAAAACCAGACCTTGCGACCATTACTTTGCAGCACTGGGAATTGTACAAATTCATAGCAAATACAATATACTTTAATGAAAAGAATTAACTAATAATAGAAAATTGTATCATAAAACATAAGTAATAGAAGTTCAAGTAATAATAAGACATGTTTATACCAGTATAAACATAAGAATTGAAGTGAAAAAGCTATTAATACTGATACATACACAGCACGGGAAATATGGTATCATAGGGCATAAGACGGAACACCTTGATGTGTGTGTACAAATCTATCTTGTAGACTCCAGTCTGATATTGTCACATGGGAAATGCTTTACTGCTAACCACAATAAATTTGGGAATTTCCAAATTTGGCTAGAAATTGACAATTTTTAAAATCCTATGCATAAACTGTGATGTTTCAGATGAATGGCACTTTGCCATACTGTTATGTGGATATGAGCACAGGGACATGGGGAATGTTTTAACGTGAACAACAATAAATTTAGAAACTTCCAAACATCCAAAATTGGCCAATAATTGTCACTTTTTAAAATCATTCGTATAAGCACAAAATCTCAATATTCCTAAGCTGATATAATTTGTGGGGGCTTGAAGAATGTTTTCCGTTAACATCATTTCATTTCAGAACCTGTAACATAACATTTTTTTTTTGTAAATTAACCTAAAAATCATCTTTTCCTTGTTTTTTCTATAGCCAATATCCTAAAAAACAGAAGACTGCATTATATAACACCACATGGAAGTAGTTAAGAAATATCTCACGTGTCAAAAAGGTGAGACAAATATCCAAATGGGGTGTTTAAAACAACCATTTTTGCACTTATAGTTGCTAAGAAATACACCCTTTTTGCACAGTGCAAAACTAATAAATCCATTGCCATCCTGCCCTGAATGTGTGAATGCGAATTGATAGCATTTCTGGGTATCAAACGATGTCAGGTATGCACTACGAGTGACCTTGCCCTTGTCAATCAGCTGTTTATCTAATACCTGTCCCAAGTGGGAGCTAGGTAGCCAGTCTAGCTAATCCTCATTGTTACTCACCCATTCACTGCACAATACTAAGTCCACCTCACTAAGAACACACACTTCAAGCCTAACCATAGTATTTCAGCTAAGTTATTTCACCCATAATTGCCCAGAAAAAAGCCATCAGGATCTTCGCTACTCTCAAAAGAATTAAGAATAGAACAGCAACTTACAAAATATTTAAGGAAAGTTGTAAGTAGAGTTGTGGCTAAACATTTCTTTAACAATCATCCTGAAAAGATGCTTTCCTTAGAAAGATATCTCTTGAATATTCAGGACTTCTTGCGGTGCGCCTATCTTTTTAACAACCTTGTCTTAAACCAGCTACTTAATAAAACATGAATGCTATCATCAAATGGTATAATGCTGAGTGAACAAAAGTTGCATCGTGCAAATATATCCATGACAAAGTCTTCATTGGTACAATATCTATTAATTCTATCTAAATGGTTTAAATCTCTGACAATAAGATGGAGCCACATAGTTGATATCAGGTGCTATAAGGTGTGTATTTTGAGCATACATATATATAATGGCTCTTCTTTCATTTCTATGACAACCAGACAGGTAAGAGTGGTATTGATATGCAAATCTAGTACGTACATCTAGCCAGCATCAACATGTATGCTATGGAAAATATCAACACTGCAGACCACAATTGCCTCCTTAGTCCTGGCGATGGTGTCAGCACAGTAAATCACACCTGGGTGCTGCATAACACATCACATCAACAGTGCCTTTACCAGCTACAGATTCTACACCACAATACCATGAGGAAATATTTTTTGTAGAACTTGAAGAAATTGACCAATCAGCTGCTAGTATCAGAGTGGAGCTGATTATATATATATATATATATATATATATATATATATATATATATATATATATATATATATATATATATATATATATATATATATATATATATGTATATGGAAGCCTATTAGGACCACTGAAAAAATATTTTTTTATTTTTATTTATTTCCTTAGAAATCCGAAAAATCTAAAAAAAAAAAAAATAGTCTCACGATCCTCGTTCGGAATTTCCTTTTTTTTAAAAATATTTTTCTGTGTTCTGCAAAGTTACTAAAAATAGATAGCCAATCACTGCCTCGCTCGTGTAGCCTTGTCAATCACACTACACGCGCGTGAGTCAGCGCCGGCAGTGGCATTCTTGTCTGAACAACGGATAGATACACGTTTTAGCTACATAATTTTCCCTGTGTTACCTTTCATTATACTTTATTGAACAGGCATACAAACACACACACACGCACATACATTGCCGTGACTGTGTGCAAGCATCAGATCGTTCTGGTAAGGACGTAGGTGACATGTCAATATGCCTGCAACGCCCTGGGCGTGTGTGTGCGCGTGTGTTTGCATGTCTGTTCTATGATTCTATTTTTTTCCTTAGAAATTGCGAAAATCTAAAAAAAAAAAAAAAAAAAAATTAAATAAATACCTCAAGATCCTCGTTCACAATTTTTTTTTTTAAAGTAAATATTTATGTTGAGAAAATTTACTAAAAATAGTTAGCCAATCACTGCCTCGCTTGTGTAGCTGGTTCTGGCTGCCAAGCCTTTGAACCGATCAAATCGTTCGTTTTATTTGGAGCTCAGTTTACGTCGTCAGAATTGTCCGAGCTTAGTAACAATACTCTGGTACGCTTATATATACCAGAATTGTTCGTAGAATTCTGGTACGTAGCACGATTGTCCAGTTGGGTATGTACCAGAATTGTTCCTACAATTCTTGTATGTAGGAACTGTAGGAACAATTCTGCTATTAAATGAATTGCTTTCGAATTTCGTTTGACACACAGCTTCCTGGTCGGCAGTGTTACCTGCTTACGCACGGAGATGAACGTCGCCAGAAGGCAGTATAGGCCCAGCTTGAAGGAACTTACATGCTTAGATCATCGAAATGACCTAAGTTCCTCAAGCTGCACCGATACTCCCTTCTGGCGACATTCATCTCCGTGTGTAAATGCGTAAAGAGGTCACACTGCCGAAATTCGAAAACCATTCATTTAATACCAAAATTATTCCTAAAGTACCATTCTTACGTACAAGAATTGTAGGAACAATTCTGGTACATACCCAACTGGACAATCGTGGTACGTACCAGAATTGTACGAACAATTCTGGTATATATAAGTGTACCAGAGTATTGTTACTCATCTCGGACAATTCTGACAACCTAAACTGAGCTCCAAATAAAACGAGCGATTGGTTCAAAGGCTTAGCAGCCGGAATCTTGAGGTATTTTTTCTTATAGATTTTCACAATTTCTAAGGAAAAAAAAATAAAAAAAATAATTGTGGTCCTTGTAAGCGGTCTTAAATGTTGAATAGACATGCAAACACACACGCACACACACGCCCAGCGCGTTGCAGGCATATTGACATGTCACCTACGTCCTTACCAGAACGATCTGATTCTCGCAGACAGTCCCGGCAATGTATGTATGTGCGTGCGTGTGTGTGTGTTTGTATGCCTGTTCAATAAAGTATAATGAACGGTAACACAGGGAAAATTATGTAGCTAAAACGTGTATCTATCCGTTGTTCAGACAAGAATGCCACTGCCAGCGCTGCCTCACGGCTCACGCGTGTGTAGTATGATTGACAAGGCTACAAGAGCGAGGCAGTGATTGGCTATCTATTTTAGTAACTTTGCAGAACACAAAAAAATATTAAA
>OZ012684.1:36463089-36465589 GCA_963942565.1 Maea johnstoni
GGATGCGCGGTTTTTAAAATGAATTTTCGTTATTCAGCCCACCAATTAAAGAAATACTTTATTGATGGCAAATTTCTAACATTTACATGGTTATTTCATTTTAAAATGAGCCTGCATAGAAGAATACATATCTATATTTACATATTGCTTTCTATATATATTGGTACAAAGGTCAGTATAACGCTCAACACTGCCTTTATACATGTCGGGTTGTAAAAGAAACATGACAGCGATAAGCATTATAAGAAAGTTCTGTCTCACTCTGTGTTACGTTTGTGTTCCAAACATACATGTAGACGAGTTCGCGAGTTGTCGTCTTCAGCTCGATCTCGGCTCGCCTGCCCTAGTGCTCAAGCCACTCGAGTTCGTGAGTGGTGAGTGCAGCTCTACTACCTACCCTATTTTTTCAGACCGTGACAGGAAACAAACAGGAGATAGTAATTCCCTGTGGAGATGATTATCAATCCCTGGCAAACATGTAATTATACTCGCCGCTAGGAGCGCTGGTAAGCACCAAGCAACCATGGCTGGAGTGTTGCGAGTCTTGCCGCAGCTGGACAACTGAAGTCATCTCTTCACTTTAAAGTAGAAGACGACTTTGGGAACTTGGTATACAAGTATAAACATTTCAAGGATCAGATTTTTAGGAAATCATGAACAATATGAGGAGATAGTATTGTAACATTAATGGTAGATTATACTGGTCAATATATATTGGTATCCAATTGCTCTTTTGCCAGTTTTGGATGGAGTGTATTAAGGATTAACTAGGTAAATGCATCAGTTAATTGAATCCCCTGGACAGGAGGGGGGATAGTGTTCTGACCTTCTGTCCTATTTTGCATAGTCCCCACCCCTAGGGCACATTTTATTTGTCAGTTATCCCCACCCCTGGGGTACATTTTGTGAACCATATTTTCTAGCCATGTGGTTATTAAGAATTGAAAAAGGAATTTGAAAATAAACTTTTATTGTGTTGATTTGGACAATGGCTAATCAAAATCAAGTAATTGGGATATTTATTAAGGAGGGTTTTGGAGGTATTCACTACCCCCACCCTGTGGGGATAGTGCATGTGAAATGTAATATGTTAGCAATCACTACAGTTTCAGAAATATTTTACCCATAAATTAGCCTTGTATTATGAAATCCATTCCAAAGATCAGTAATGAGTAATGAGTGGTTCAGTATATGGATAAGAAATACTAGAAATAAAATGAAATTCTTTGAAAAGTAAGTCAATAATATTTATGATTTTAAGTGCCACGAGTTGCTGGGAATACATCTCAGAGCGTCGAAAACCCTTGGGCTTCTGGGGCCCCCAGAGCACTAGTCCCGAGCACCTACGGTGTCCGGTGGCCATTTTAAGTTTTGGCACCAGTCAAATTCAGGCCTGTATCCGCCCCTGATAAATGTGAACTTAATTGCCAACTCAGGCCACCTTGAAGATATACAGTGTCTGGTAACAGAAAAACATGACAGGAAAATACATAAGACAGCCTAGAAATCTAGGCTACGGTCAATGCTACAGAGGGTGCTGGTTTGTAGGAATTCACCATAACACCTTTACACTGGTCATCAAGTCTAGTGATTTTTGAGGATTTTGTTGTTTCCCATAAATCTATGTCAGTTACTAGTATCAAGGAAAAGAGACATTTCCACTAATAGATTTAACCAAGGAAGCCCACGTGCAACTCATCCATAAACTGCCTTCTAAGTTTTCCAGGTGCTGCCTCCATACGTATCTGTAGGATCAAAATGTTCACTTACTGTTCTGGTTATTTATTGCGATGACTGGAGGGAGTTGATTTGAATCATGAGTGGACGACATCCTTTTATCAAACACTGGATTATCTTCACCTGCAAAAGATAACAATTATAGCATGACTTTCACGAATACATAACTGAACATGAACCAAATCCATGTATCTGGTAAAGAATATATATAAAAGGTAACCTTTACCAGCATTTTGATCTTAAAATGAGACAAATACAAAAGGTCAAACATTTAAACTGTTTGTGTGCATTTATACATAAATGTATGTATGTATGGAGGGCAGGGCCTTATTCAGGATTTTTAAAATGCCCTCAACAGCCATCATGTATAATCAGGTAAACATGTATGCATGATTGCTAGGGATTAATCGACCATGCCATTTACTCGCATATGCCGATTAATCACAAATTCACTGATTTTGACGATTGATTGCACTTTTACAAGATTGGTTATTTTCTAAATTTCTAGAAAAAATGCATTTTGCATTAGCCTATTGAGAGATTGAGAGACTACTGAAGCCTGCTTCATCTTAATTAAAATGAAGCAGCAGGGCTCGACATTGGTGCTTCCCCCGTTGCCCTGGGCAAGTAGAATTTGTAAATTATAGCTGATGGGCAAGTGAAAACTGAATCTTGCTTGCCTAACTGGGCAAGTATGCTGTACATACTTCAGGTTTACTTTTGAGAATGTGTGAAAGTTTTGTGGTCTTGCATCCAAGCTTGC
>OZ012684.1:36465789-36480789 GCA_963942565.1 Maea johnstoni
GAATAGGCATATGATAAATACTGCTACTCAAGGAAGTCAGCCCAGGTGTGATTGTGACATTTAAAGCACCTTTTATATTAATATTATGGTATGGTGTTTTGGATTTATTTCCTACTTTCCCTCCTTATCTCTCTCAGGAAAAAAATTCAGGCATTATTCATTAGAAGAAAAACTGATCAGAACACCGTTAATACATGTATTAGAAATATATTATAATTAAATATCATTTGCATATCTGTGAGAAAACCACTACTATTACGCGGTGAGTAATATCATCCCTAAGCCATATTCAAATCCTTTCTTGAATATACATTAAAACGTTTATACCCAACATCCTAATAATCTGGCATGGAAAATGGTGGAAAGACAATGATATGATAAAAGGGTAAGGAAAAACAAATGGTTGCAATTAGGAACATAATGTGATGTTATTTCAAGATTTTACCAAATTTCGCAGAGTTAATAAGTCTTTCATATGGACTCATACAAAAGACCCAATTGCACAGGCTAAGATGTAGGAATTTCTTATAAATCTACTTAATTTCTGATGCACACAAATCCAACGAGTTTTGATCATCAGAGGTTGCCTGATTAGACCAGCTAAGGAAACCATTATACACACATATTCAGGAGACTTTCAAAGTTCCCAGATAGTCTGTTGAAAACTCCTTTCCTCAATAGAGATTTCTAACTTGAATAAACCTTGTTTCATGCAAACAATACATACTTAAAATGCCCCCCGTCGGAAATGTCTGTGTACCTTATTGAACTAGTTTTTCTACAGAGCACAGTTCAGAGGACTTATTTAGTGGTGATAATAATTCAATTGTTTGCAACTAAGTGTTCTATTTGAAATGAACATTTGCCTAGGCTGAATATTCTAATAATTCATTAGCTTCATTTACGTTACCCTCCAAATACTATTAAATCATAAAATTCTTTCCTAAAAACTGACTGTAATAACCAAGGTAATGTACTTTTATGATTCTAATAATAACAGAATAATTAAAAGTGACATTTTGGGTTATCGGTGAATTAGGGGCTGTGACCTTTTTCTGACCTCTAGATGAAATTTTGATACACAAAAATACAGTCCAAGAAGCATTTATGATTTAAAGTTAATATACCCATCCTTTTACAATAATACATACAACCTGCACTTTATAGAAAACTCTTGACTATGCACTGCATATACCATAAAATACAATGGAACTGACTTAATTTGCTTCACTTTAATTCCTATTCTAAATTTACTAGCACCAGAAGAATGACCTCATTGTTGCTATATCATGATCACACTCATATAGGATAACAGAAAGAAATGTGCTTCAATCTTCAATTCAAGTAAAAAAGAACTACCATAAATTCTCGGTAATATGGTACACTTTATTAATTAAGATTTATGTCTGTTGATGGTGGCCTTGTTTTACTATTTTTACTATTACACTATCTCTAGTTAGTTGTCTCTTGATCCTCATACTAGAATGTCTTAGGGGGAAGTTATATTATAGGTTCTGTTGTATCAGCGAGATTAACAGAGTGGTCCATATTTCGTAAAATGGCGACTGGCAGTAGATCAAGGGTGGACTAGATTTCCCAATAATCATTTTGTAAAATGGTTTTAGTGGCCAAAATCTCTAGGGTGGTTAATATTTCCGAGAATTTACGGTAATAATAAGTTGATTGTCTGGTGAATGAACAACCAAAATCACCTTAATCTAAATATCACCAATAGTGTGATTTAGCATCAGTAATGTCTATTAGACCATTTGTCAGTACATGAAGTCCTGTCATTTACGGACTACTGGGACCTGGTTGCCTCTCGTTAACCCTTTCAATGCTGAGGCTACTTTCGTTCAAAGCACAAGAACGCAAATATCTTTGGAAGCCATCTAAATCCTGTCAAGTTGGTACTCATTGGAGAGCTCTCACAGAGTACTCTCAGATGAGTACCCATATGCCAGGGTTTCAGTGATTTCTCAAGATTTTTGCATTATTTTGTATTGGACAATTTAGACACCCGCAGCATAAGGGTTAAGTAACCTTGAGTTTAAAATTAAGGGAAGCCCTGGTCATTAAGGCTTTCTTAAGGAATTCCTATCCTTTAAATGTTTTATGCAACCAGGCCCAATTAGTTAATACGGCAAGAGCTGCAAAATGTTACACTCACATTATAGACTACCCTCTAAAAATCACTGTGTGATTTTATGCTGTTCTGAATCAGCCATTTTTTTTCGAATTCCAATCACATTTGGAAGGTTAGAACTGACCTTAACCATCACATCATTTCTCAGCAGTATTCTTATACGTAGTTTCCTCAACCATTTTGATGAGTTTTTATGATACATAGACAATTTGCGACATCACATAAAACAATTTTGTATTTTAACGTTCTCTACAAGAACTTCCAAGGTTTGAGCTAAGCACATACATCCCATATTCAGCCCAACAAAGCATGACTATTTTCTTACAAAGCATCATTTTAAGTAGATGAGTAAGCAAGATAATCCCAATGTAGCCACATTTTCTTTCAATATATCTTAGACTCAAGCCTTATTACCAAGCTTTCTTCAAATATGTTTCTATATTCCACACATTACTTTTCGAAGTAACTTAAGGTATGGATGTAGTATACCCATTTTGATCTTTTGTGGAGTATGCATCTCTTTAGATATCTTGCAGCACATGTGGGTAATAGCTTTTTAGAACTGTTGCAGCACATGTGGATGGTACCTGTTTAGATCTATTGCGATGTATGTGTGAACTATCTGTTCCAGTCTGAAGCAGCACATGCGAATGCTATCTGTTTAGATCTGTCGTGACATACATGTGAAATATCCATTCCAGTCCGATGCAGCACATGCGAATGTTATCTGTTAAGTTCAATTGCGTTGTGTACTATCTGTTCCCATCTGTTGCAGTACAGACTGAGGCAATCTGCTTAGATCTGTTGTGGCGCGTGTGGGTGAGGGAAGTTATCCGGTGGCACAGGAGAGTTCCTCTGAGAGTCTTCCACCTCCTCCACATTGGTGAATTCTCCCGTCCTGCGCTGCACGGACGCTGAGCTGGAATCGCTGGACCACGTTGCATAGAAGAAGTCATCGCCGGGATGCTTGGTCTGGTCCGCCTTGCGTGCTGCCAATACCTCGCTGGTGAAGAGACTCCCTTGCATCGCCCGCAAACAGTACCTACAATGATGCGGTAACAGTAGTTGTATAATAATGAGTCAGTGTATATGTTTTCGTTTAGCAGTGGGGATGGGGGGAGAGAGGGGTCTGAAATCGTTCTTCTGTCGAAATCAATTCACTCTAGCAATGATACTGTGACTGTAGAGAGTAGTATTATAAGCCAAATTATAGATTTGGGGTGGGGTATTGGTGGGACAGCAGGTCTCAAAACTTTCAACAGAGTAATAGAAGAGATGAGTATGATGAGCAAATATATAGGTGTGGGGGTAGGGGAGAGATGGATCTTAAATCTTTCTCCTGTCAATCACCACCTCACTTTGGTAGTAATACAGTGATAGCAGAGAGTCATATTTTTGTGAGGGGGAGGGGGGGGGGGGGGGTGGACAGGGGACCTAAGACCTTTTTCCTGTCAATTATCCACTCACCTAAGTAGTGATGCAATGATAGTAGAGAGTTGTATGGTTAGCCGATGTATAGGTTTGGGGCGGGGGAGAGGGGAGTCTTAAATCTTTCTTCTGTCAATAATCAACTCACCTGTAGAGAGTAGTATAATAAGCCATAAGTTTTGTGGTAGGGCTTCTTATATTTTACTCCTGTCAATTGTCAACTTACCTTGGTAGTAATGCAGTAACAGTAGAGAGCAGTATGATGAGCCAGTGTAGAGGTTTTGTGGTAGGGATGGGGTACAGGAGTCGTATATGGTTATGAACTCACCTTGGTAGTAATGCAGTGACGGTAGAGAGCAGTATGATGAGCCAGTGTAGAGGTTTTGTGGTAGGGATGGGGTACAGGAGTCGTATATGGTTATGAACTCACCTTGGTAGTAATGCAGTGACGGTAGAGAGCAGTATGATGAGCCAGTGTAGAGGTTTTGTGGTAGGGATGGGGTACAGGAGTCGTATATGGTTATGAACTCACCTTGGTAGTAATGCAGTCACAGTAGAGAGCAGTATGATGAGCCAGTGTAGAGGTTTTGTGGTAGGGATGGGGTACAGGAATCGTATATGGTTATGAACTTACCTTGGTAGTAAAGCAGTCACAGTAGAGAGCAGTATGATGAGCCAGTGTAGAGGTTTTGTGGTAGGGATGGGGTACAGGAGTCGTATATGGTTATGAACTTACCTTGGTAGTAATGCAGTAACAGTTGAGAGCAGTATGATGAGCCAGTGTAGAGGTTTTGTGGTAGGGATGGGGTACAGGAGTCGTATATGGTTATGAACTTACCTTGGTAGTAATGCAGTAACAGTTGAGAGCAGTATGATGAGCCAGTGTAGAGGTTTTGTGGTAGGGATGGGGTACAGGAGTCGTATATGGTTATGAACTTACCTTGGTAGTAAAGCAGTCACAGTAGAGAGCAGTATGATGAGCCAGTGTAGAGGTTGTGCCATGGTGTGCTGTGCCACCCAGTAGGGGTTCGATGGGGGACCACACGTGACACATAAGGCACTGAAGGTGACTGCGAAGCCCCAGAATACCAGGAAACTCAAGAAGTGCGACAGCCAGTGTATCCACATCTGCAAAAATAAAAGACAATACTGTATAACTGGAACTTTTTACAGGCATTCAATTTTAGCTATTTTCGCACTTCCCATGTTAGCCCCAAAATAATGTTCTACAAACTACAGTAATAAATATGTAAGTTGAGTGATTGAATGCACAAATTAAAAGTAGCACAAATACCCTCCAGCAGGACTGTAAGGCGAAATTTTTAGCACTCCAAATTAAAGCTGTGATGGTTAAACTAACCCTTCCAATGATGAGGCTACTGTTGTCCAAAGCACATAGACGCAACGATTGTTGAAAACTGAACCCTGTCATGTTGGTAGTCATTGAATAGCTCTTGCTGAGAACTCTCAGATGAGTACCAATGTGGCAGGGTTGCAGTCAGGGTTACATCATTTTGTATTGGCCAATTATCCACCAGCAGTATAAGGGTTACATTAATTAAGGGAAAACTAGATGCTTAAGGTACACTAAAGGCATGCCTCCTTAAAGGCAAAATTAATGGAAACTGCAGCCTTTGAGCTAAACTTAAAATATTGCTTTCCTTAATATGTTTTATGCAACTAGGCCATTAAGAAGTGTACTTACCCAAGACTTTGTTTCTAGACCCAGATGGAAGAGAGTGACGATGAGAGAGCTGACAGCGCAGGTCGTCCCAAACTCCCAGATCCCAACTTCACTGCCTGAATAGGCCTGCAAACACAAATAACTTAATGATAAAATCAAAGGGATCAGAGTTCAGGGTAGGGTCTTAGCCAGGATTTAGAGATCGGGTGCCCAATTTGGCAATTGTAAAATTTTTGGGCGTCCTATTTTTCAAGGGAGAACACAATATATTGAGATTGCAACTATAAACTTGCATCTGCTCATTGAAATTAGGCATTAAGTCCTTACACAATGTCATGGGACCTATATTGAGGTGGTAAAACTTCAATTTTATGCTTAAAATTGACATTTTAAGAATTTACTCTCCAGAATATTTGGGTGTCCTGACTCCTGAGTGGTGATTTTTGAGGGTTTGGGTGTCCCAAAGAGACCCGGATGCCCTGCTGGCTAAGACTATGGTTCAGGAGTGTACGTCCAAATACTGTAGACCATGCAAAAGCTAGGCAAATATGGCAGAGGAGTGTATCAGTGCGCCAACATAAGGAGGCCGGCGGACAGATCCATGTCGCACAGGGTAGTTATGGTTATGGCCAGTTCAGCAGTTATTTCAGCATCAGCACTGACTCCAGAAGCTGGTTGCGTATAGGTCAATCGATCAATACGCAATATGAATTAAATGAAGATCACTCGGTTACAATAATTCTTTATCAAAAATAGCACAGTAGAATTATCCTACGGGCTCAACTGGCTGTGCTTCTCAAAACATTTCCCATGTTGACCCATTCACACCAGGGTTGGGGTAATTTGTAATTGTAATATAAAAATTAATAGTAATTTGCCATTTTTCAATGTAATAGCAAGCAATCAATTACTTTGTTGCTTAACTATTACTGTAATAGGTAATAGTAATTGACTAGTCTTAAAAGTAATTGTAATTTCATATTACTTTCTATTACATCTGTCAAGTTATCACAGGGTATGCATCTGCTTATAGGATGCTCAGAGGCAAGCAGGAACTGGCCATGCACATGTAGTGCATATGTACATACTTTTCACATTAAGTACTTATTGCTTAACTGCCACAATACCATGAGGATTACCTGCAATACACAGATGTCACTTCTGCACTAGATTATAAGTGGACAGGGGTCATGGATATGGAAACAGTGCTTTTTAATTGAAGATGCAATGACAGGATGCAAATCTATTATGTAATGCAACAGACATGCTGAACTTCAATGAAATCCAATCCACCTGAAAACAGACACCCTTGTTGAAAACAGACCCATTAGTCTCAGTGGGTCAGTATTTTTCAAGAGATGTTCAACTGTTCACTGACTTAATCTGAAAACATGTCTAGCCATTTTGAAATCCCAAGTCCCAATTTGGCACTACCAGGCCATACCAGCTGCAGCATATACTACAGTACAGCAGATATTTAGCATTGCTGGGAAGATTTTCTGCTCTGACCGCTGTAACTTGAAGGACGGTCCCTTTGAGAAACTGATGTTTTAAAATGCAACCAACATATTGAAAAATAGTGTACTTCATGATTAGAAGAATCAGAGTTCTTAATCTGACAAGAACTACAGCAGGACTATCAAAAAAAAAACTTATCAGAATAGCTGACATTTTTCATTTTAAGTGTTATTATGAATTTGTAAAATTTATTGAGACATTTATGGAATCAGCTGACACAGGGAGACTAAGCGATTATTAGAAAAAGACTGCTATCCATGGCAGTTATGAGATCTATACATGTAATACTGTTATGAAGTGAATTTGCCTGTATTAAGTCATGAAGCATACAATGAAAAAGTCAAACAATCAAAACCCAGTAAGATTTGTTCCATCTGTTGAAAAGGAAAATAATTTGTAATGTAATCAATTACTTTTTCAAATGTAATAGTAATTGTAATTGCTTGATCTTAAAAATGGTGTAATAGTAATAGTAATATAATTGCAAAATTCTGAAGTAATAGTAATATAATTGATTACTTTTTAAAGTAATTGACCCCAACCCTGATTCACACTAAGAATTCCTTTAGCAATTATCGTCTGCTACTCTCAAACTTTTGAAAATAACTTGGGAATAAAGCGAAAGTTTACAAAATATTTGAAGGAGAGTTGTTGTATGGCTTCTGATCAACATTTCTCCTTCAAATTTTTTCCACAAAATGCTTTTGTAAGTTAGATATTTCCAAAATCATCAGGCCTTTTTTGGCTGCCCTGAGTATTAATGAGTTCAACTGTTAGGAGCTAAATGAATGCAGAGGTATTGGTACTTACCAAATGAGGAATGAAATATATCACGTTTCGAGAAGAGAAAGAGAACTGTTAGGAGCTAAAGGAATGCAGAAGTATTGGTACTTACCAAATGAGGAATGAAATAGATCATGAGGCTCTGCCAGAAGGCATCGCCCATGGTGACCCAGTAGGAATGAGGCTTGTAGAGCTGAAATAAAAAACATAAGCATTAAGTTATTTGGAAAATTGGAATTGCATTTATTATTAATGGTACTGGGATGTTAACCCTCATGCTGCTGGTGGCCAATACAAAATGAAGCAAAAAAACCTAAACAATGACTGAAACCCTGGCATAACGGTACTCCTCTGAGAGTATTCAGTGAGAGCTTTCCAGTGGATACCAACATGACAGGGTTTAGATGATTATCAAAAATCTTTTCATTCTTGTGCTTTGGATAAAAGTGGCCTCAGCATTGGAAGGGTTAACCCTTTATCACTCAATGACGCAATAACTCGTTACATAAGTGCAGCTGCACTTCCTCAGTAGCGAGTTATTGCGTCATTGTATTTGTGCACTTATTCCTACGAAGCGAGTTTTGGCGTATTTTGGGTACCACAATCTTAGATCGCTGGTACACAAATGTTTGTTAAATAAAGATACAAAATTATTGCGCAACAATGTCTCTGAGGAGTAACCCCTCATGCAGTGCAGGGGACATGGCAACATTGTTGCGTTGAGTGATATAGGGTTAAGACAAAACTTTCAGTAGAATCCTACTGCCGGGCCTTGTTTATTGAGGATTGATTAAGTGTTACATTGAACCTCATTCATTATGAGTTGGCTGACTAACTTCAGCATCTGAATCTAGTTTACTGTATAACTGGTATTTTTACAAGCATTTGATTTTCACTATTCTCAAACTTCCCATGATAGCGCCAAAATAACATCCTTCAAATAAATAACCTGCTTTGTATCTATGTAGTCTGAGTGCTTGAATGCGCAAATTTAACGTTGCACAAATACCCTCCAGCAGGGCTGTAAAGCAAAATTTGAAGCTGTATCAGGCCTCAAAATTAAGTGTTTTTTTCGGGGAGCCCAGTTGCATCTTCAAAAACAACCTAGAGGCATTGTGTATAGAAACCAGTACATTTTTCAGCTCCCTGCAGAAATTTAAGGGAGCCCCAGGAGAATTCAAGGGAGCCCTCGGCTCCCGGCACCCACTTATTTCGAGCACTGCATATACAATATATTGCTGACTTACTGTGTTTTCTGAGCCTTGTTTGTAGAGTCTGGGCTCGGCAAGCAGCATTTCCTCGGAGACGTCGCGGTCGAAGATGCCGGTGATGAGCGGGGGCAGCGAGGTGAAGACCACGTTAAACAGGATGAGGTAGAACTGGTCCAGCATGCACTGGCCCGAGAAACCATTGAACAGCTGGTACCAGAATAACACAAATATAAACATCTGAAAGAAGGAAAATACATCAATATTTATCATAAGTTATATGGTAAACAGATTTCAATATGGAACGGTTGAAGAGCTGGTATCAGAATAAGACAAAAATAAACATCTGAAAGAAGAAAAACACATCAATATTTATCATAAGTTATATAGTATACAGAGTTCAATATGGAAAGGTTGAACAGCTGGTACCAGAATAACAAAAAAATAAAAAAAATACATCAACATTTATCATAAGTTCGGTAGACAAAATTGACCCTTTATGTCTAGCTTGAAATCCACATATTGAAAGGAACTATATGTACTTGGTAAGATAAGGATGTGTGATGTTTTTACAATAAAAACTTTCTTCTGCCTCTAGAGCAAATAAATTTGCATTTAATATGGCCAGGTTTGTAACTTATTTGCAATATATGGGAATGAAAATGTTCTTTTTCACATGCCCACAGCACATCCCTCTTACAAACTAGATTTTTTGTTAAAATTGCATTAAGCATGGCCAGTTGTAATGAATATACAACATGTGGCTATAAAAATCTACTTTTTACATGTATAAATCACATCCCCCAAATCAACTTACAGAGTTTTTGTAAAACATGTAGAGTGCCATGCGAGACAGCCTCTCATAGCACCAGTGTCCATGGACTAAAAGTAGGCGGTTGAGGAAGCGAAATCTCGCGAGGGCGAAATCTGAGGACATGACGGCCTGCATGCCTTCCTGTCCCGATATTCCTATTCCAACATCAGCAGTCTGGATCATACTGACATCATTGGCCCCATCACCTACAATACACAAAAAGAGGACATCAAATCACGGGACTTCAAATCAAATCATTTTTGCTTATGTTTATTCTGTTCTAGTAAGAGGAATCAGGACATAAACAAAGTAAGACCAACCACCTATAACATTACCAACAGCATTAGAGTCACAGGACTTGATGTCAAATCATTTTTGCTTATGTTTATAAGGTGTGTGATCAGAGAGGGAAATTAGGAAACTACAAAGTGAGACCAATCACCTACAACAGCATCAAAGTCACAGGATTTCAATGATGATAATAATTAATAATAATTGATAATTGATATAGCGCCCTTTTCACCTATAATGTTCAAAAGCACTTTAGAAAGAATAGTGAGTCAGATGATTATGGTCAATATAATCAAATAAACTCATTTCGAAATAGCAATGTTTTCAACTGTATCTTGAAGTTTTGCACACTATCAGCAGCCTTGATGTTGTCGAGGAGCTCACTCTAAAGGTGTGGTGCATAGGCACAGAAGGCTCTGAACAATCCTTTTCAGATAAGTGTGCTTCCACAGGGCTCGACGCTAAGGGTGAACCTATGGCCCCAGGCCAGTAAAAATTCCCAAAAACAGCTTCGGGCTGTAAAAAAAGACCTCAACTGGTCCTACAGGCCCAGTAAACATTTGGAGACATTCTTGTTAAAATGTTTTTGAAATAAATGAAGATAAAATCTATAAAGATAAATGTTGTGGTGAATTTTATGCAATGTTCTTTCTTGTTATGTTAAAGAAAAAATGTAGGACCAGTAAAACATTTGCAGGACCAGCAGATGCTAGGTGTTACTGGTCCTACAGGGCCGGTATTATTTTGAGTTAGCGTTGAGGCCTGTTCCAAGCAATTGATTTTCCTTAAATCAAATGGTTTAAGCACGAGGAAGTAGGAAATTCAGAGGTTTTAAATCAAAGCATTCTTGCTCATGTTTTTTTTTACTGTTTTTGCAAGGAGAATTAGGTAGTTACTAAGTAACACCCATCACCTACAATACATTCAGCATATAAGTCACAGGACTTCAAAGCAAATTGTTCATGCATATATCTAATATGTTTTAGCAAAGGAAGGAAAATATGAAGACTTTAAAGCAACATGTGTTTCATCATCTCTCATAGATGCATATACTGTAGAATAGTAAATGATTCCGAGCATGTAATTAATCCGAATTTTCCGAATTAGATAATCTCGGTATAATTAAATTCGGATTAAAATCTGCCCCCCATTTGTATTAATGTGTGAAGTGAATGTTTGGTAATATTAAACTCAGAAAGGTCATTTTTAGTTAAATTCGGTATATTTGCACCCCGGATTAATTTTCTATTCTACAGTATGCATGCATCATATACTCACCGATAGCTAATGTAAGCTTTTTCAATTTGTCCCTGACAAGTTTCACCACAGCAGCTTTCTGTGCTGGTGTCGCCCTACAGCAGAGAACAGAATTACACTGCCGAGCTAAATCCAGGAATTTTTTCTCCATTTTATGCTCTAGTGCATAACCTAAAGTTCTTCCATCGATCACCATTGCAATGTCATGGTTGACGGGTTTTTTCTTGGATAACGACGGCTCCCGCCGATGACCTCTCTTGACCTTGACCTCGGTATCGGGCGCCGACGGAGGGGATCCGTTGGGGAGGTCCGTGACTGGAGAATGGTGCCCGTCGCTCTCGCCTGCAAGCCGCTCAAGATGGCTGTCCAGCATAGGCTCAATCATATCCTGAAGGCAGGTGAACAGAGAATAATGTATATAGTGTTACTTTTGTCAAAATCACAATGTCGCAAAGATTTTTGAAAATCATCTAAACCCTGTCATGTAGGTATTCATTGGATAGCTCTCGCTGAGTACTCTCAGATGAGTGCCCATTTGCCAGGGTTTCAGTCATTTTTCATGTTTTTTTGCATAATTTTGTATTGGCCAAATGAGCCACCATCAGCATATGAGTTAATATTGCAGCAGGTTCATCAATGCATACTTTGCGCACCCCTGAAATCTGCATTTAATAAACCATACACCATTGTTTGGACATTCAATCCCCATGCTAGTATTGAACAACACGCTGACATGATAGCTTGTCATTTATGAGCAGCTATCTGCTATGCGCATTATTTTATAAAGTTCAAAAATATTTTTTTAAAATTTGGTATGGCAAAATAGTGTCAATAAAATTTGTTTTATCTAAATTTCTCTTAATTTTTGTGATCATTAAACTTAAGTGCGCTTAATTTTAAGATACTTCATATTGATTTTGCAGGTTCACAGATTGTTGATGAGATTTGCCCATAGAGCACGTGTGATACTGACCTTGTGTTTGGCGTTGAGCACCATGAGGTCCTGGTCGCAGGTGATGAGCTTGCAGGCGAAGGAGACATTCATGGCGGTCTCCTGCTTGTCGCCCGTTAACACCCACACCTGGATGCCCGCCCGCCGCAGGGACGCGATCGTCTCGGGCACGCCGTCCTGGAGACGGTCCTCGATACCGGTCGCACCTACAAAAACACAAAAAATAACATGTTGGCACACCTTCACAAAATAATTTTATACAAAATTATTTTAAACAGATATTGTTCATATATTTCCTTATAAATTCCTTTAAGACTTTTCAGCACTGCAAATTACCAGTTACTCTCCATATATTTGTATTTGGTTAAATGCAAAGTAGTACTAAGTAGTATTGAGTATATCTTTAATGCATTTTTACGCTATGATACAATATATAGCTTTTTCGATCCAATACTTTTTCCCATCTATATCAGTATTTGGTATCAAATCGAGAACCGCTACCTTTCCCTTAGCCTGAGCCCCTGCATAGAGTAAGTCGCTACCTACCTACAAGCTTCAGTTCAGCCTCTATGGCACATGCTGCTTCACAATACACAATACACTCAGTATCGGCATTTGAAATTATTTTGAGTACCGGTACCTTTCCCTAAGCCTGACCCTGCCATAGAGTATTGGTCACTACCTACCTACGAGCTCCAGTTCATCCTCTATGGCACACGCTGCTTCGAACAGTCTCTTCTCCCGCTCCTCCATGGCGCTCTCAGCCTGGTGCTGCATCCTCAGCCACGACTTGTACTCTTCTGGGCTAAGAACCTACAAAACAAGCACAAATCAGGGGCTGCCTACTGGATAGACCTTTCCCTAAGCCTGACCCATGCATAGAGTACCGGTCACTACTTATTAAACCTATAAGCTCAGTGGTAGAGACGTGTACTCTTCGGGGCTAAGAACCTGTAAGAACATGCACGAATCAGGGGCTGGGTCCTGGAGTTATGTCTAGGGGGTGCGTTATAACAGACGGGTTTTGAGTCTAGGGGGTTCGTTATAACAGAGGTTGATGTACAGTACAGATATTCAATTCCTGCACCAGTCGACCGGGCGTCTGCTAGTGCCTGGTTGTACAAACACACATGGATAACATGTCAAAGAAATAAGCCAATCACATTTATTTAATGACCGATTAACTCATAGAGGTGAGTCATTATTTATGCACCCTCTTCAATTTCCTTCAGACTAATTATGATTCAGCATAAAGTGGTAGAAGTTTGAGAATAAACAAATATGGCTCAAGATACTTACTCTTTTCGCCATGCATAATGTGCGAAGACCACTCCTAGCATAGTCTGTCAGATGCTGAAGTGTGTATTCTACAAGTTGCCGAGACTTAGTGTCCACTGCAACGAAACAAATTCATCATAAATAATTAAAAACATAACATCAAATAATACGAAACACTGCAGAAAGGCATTTTCTATATAAAAATCTAAATTGGGAAACATTCAATTTATCATCAGATCTAAAAGAAACCGACACTTCCAGTTATGGCCACACAATCAAGAATTTGTTAACCAGTCATCTCCTGTAAAGTTCACTCACCATTATAACGGTGCTTAAGACTTCCCTTAATGACAGTCTGTCCCTTTAAATACAAAACAAAATTTCCTGCATTTGGAACAAATTCATGTAACTCTTTTCTGCTATTGCAGAGTCCACTCCTTTAAAATAGAAGATAATTTTTCCTGCCATTGCACTAAGTTTAAGTTAATATTCACTCACCATTATAACAGTGTTTAAGATTTCCCATTGGCATATTCTGTTCCTTAACAGGTTAGGTGGTGTTTTTTGCAGAGTTCTCTGGTTTCCTCCACTACTAACAACTGGCTAGTCACAACTTAGCTTCAATATGGCAGAAAAAGTGATGATAATTGAAATTCCGTTCCAATACAACACAGGAAGATTTTTTGCTGACATTAAACTAAGTTCATGTTATTATTCACTCACCATTTTAATGGTGCTTAAGATTTCCCATAATTGCAGAGTCCACTCCTTTTCAATACAGATTCAACTAATCATGTTCATGTTACTTTCCACTCACCATTATAATGGTGCTTAAGATTTCCCATGATGGCAGAATCTGCTCCTTTACAATACAGGATGATTTTTTCTTGGCATTGTACTAAGTATAAGTTACTTTTCACTTACCATTATAATGGTGCTTAAGATTTCCCATGATGGCAGAGTCCGCTCCCTTACAATAGAGGATGATTTCGCCTGTCACGGGATGTCGAATTATCACAGACATACGCTTACGTGTTGAATCAAAATGGAGGATATGTAACACTTCTATGTCCACCTCTCCATCGCCTGAAATTAGAACATATGAGAGTGAAAGAAAGTGATCTATTACATAATGTTTGAATAATCAGAGAATCTGGAAAGGTTAGAATATAAGAATATTCAGTCATTTCTGACAGTAAAAATTTACATGTAGACCCCCATCGCCTGAAATAAAACGTATGAGAGTGAAAGAAGGGAATCTATTATGCAATGCTTGAATAATTAGAGAATCAGGAAGGGTCTACCTTAAAATGTAGGAATATTCAGTCATTTCTGATGGGAAAGGGTTACATGTATAGTACCAAATAGAAAACATGAAAGTCATAAAAACCTTATTTTTTATGTATTAGGTTCAAAACAATATAAAAAATTCATTTTAGATAACGTATAGACTGATACCTTATCAAAGTACCAATACAATTATAACTGCTCAGATAAAATTTATTGATTTTGGAACAAATTGCCCGAGTACATGTAGTATTCTTTCTTCACAGATATTCAAATCATGTTTTATCAATGGTCACATGAACAACCTCAAGTCTACACAGTTTTCAAGGACAAAAATAATTTATTTTTGTGGTG